>JAQHUG010000044.1:19630-70961 GCA_028555095.1 Dicrostonyx torquatus
TCATGACTTGGCCAATTTATTCATTATATAAGAATTAAGCTAGTTAAGAATAAGATATTCTATTTTTACTGTATATAGTTTTGTAGTAGGCTTAGAACTTTCTTACTTAAACAAAAGGGGGAGGTGCTGCGAGAGATTAAGCCCTCTTGCTTTCAGCCAATGGCTTCTAAGATACCCGCCCAATGTGGGGCATGGTTTTCATTTTATAAAAAAGCCGCAACAGTTCTCCGAGCTAACTTGCTTCTTGCTTCCATGCTGACTGCTAGACTCGGTTTCCTGTTTGCGACCAGAAGAATGTGGTTTCGGACATTGATCTGTAAGTTTTATCCCCTCCAATAAAATACCCTTTTTTAAGTCAAATTGGTGTAAGATTGTCCTGTGACAATATAATATGGTTAAAGTTGATAAATCTTTTAATATTTAGCTCAGTTTTGTCAGTGTGTTAATTCAGGTGGACTTGCTTGTGTGTATTTTTGCTTCCGCACTCATCAAGGATATTGTTCTATAAGTTTTCTTTTTTATTTAAATTTTTTATTCATTTTACATACCAACCACAGTTACCACCCCCTCCCCTTCTCCCACTTCCTCCCATCTTTCCTCCAAGCCATCCCCTATCCATTCCTCAGAAAGGGTAGGGTCCTCCCATGGTGAGTCATCAGAGACTGGCACATTAAGTTGAGGCAGGACCAAGTCCTTCCTCCTTACATCAAGGCTGAGCAAGGCATCCCACCATAGGGAATAAGTTCCCAGAAGCCAACTCACACAGTGGGGATAAATCCTGATCACACTGCCAGGAGCCCCTTAAACAGACCAAGTTACACAACCTATGTAGGCTCCTCAGCTGACAGTCTAGAGTCAGTGACCTCCCATGACCTTGGGTCAGCTGTCTCCATGGGTTTTCCCATCATGATCTTGACACTGCCCCCCCTCACATCACATAATCCCTACTCCCTCTCTTTGACTGGACTCCTGGAGCTCTACCTGGTGCTTGGCTGTGAATCTCTGCATCTGCTTCCATCAGTTACTATATGAAAGTTATATGATGACAGTCAGGGTAGTCACCAATCTGAATAACAGGGGAAGACCAGTTCAGGTACCTTCTCTACTATTGTTAAGAGTCTTAACATCACGCTTGTGGATAGTTGAAAATTTCCCTAACACAAGGTTTCTTCCTAATCCCATAATGGCTCCCTCTATCAAGATATCTCTTTCATTCTCTCCATCTCTGTCCCTTCCCCAACTCGACCACCCCATTCCTTCATGTTACCATCCCATTCCCAATTTTACCCAGGGGAATCTCATCTATTTCCTCTTCCCAGCGTGGTCCATGAATTCCTCTTAAGGTCCCCTTTGTTACCTAGCTTCTCTGGGGCTGTGGATTGTAGCCTGATTATCCTTTGCTTTCCATCTAATACCCACTTATGTGTGAGTACATATTGTGTTTGTCTTTCTGGGTTTGGGTTACCTCATTCAGGATGATTTTTTCTAGTTCCAACCATTTTTCTGCAAATTTCATGATGTCATTACTTTTTACGGCTCAGTAATACTCCATTGTGTAAATGTATCACATGTTCTTTGTCCATTCTTTGGCTGTATAGCAACTTTATTGGGCCTTCCTATCAGTGTTATATTGACTCCAAAGAATTAATTCAGGAGTACTCTTTCTTTGAATTTGTATCTTCATTCTACTATGAAATTCTTGAACTGATTGTTGTAAAAATAAAAATGTCATTTAGCCCAACTTTCTGGAGTTTACAATCCAAGACCTCTGAGCTCCTTGCTTTGTACTTCTGATGGGTAGAAAAGGATGGCAGACATACGTGGCACATCAAAAGCCTTGCCTCATAAGTCAAGATGTAAAATAAGAGTGTGGCTGGGGCCTCTGACTCCTCTATGAAGACACAGTTCCAGGAATCTAAGAACCTCCCACAAATATAACGATCTCCTAACAATGCCACCCTGGTAATAGAACCCATATCAAAGCATAGTCCTCTTCAACATTTGAAAGGTTTTGTTTAAGATCAGTGGGATTCTTCTTTAAAGGCTTGATAGAATTAATAAGTTAAAGCGTCCTGTTCTTGGTGCCCCTTTCTTCAGAAGTTTGAATTGCTGGGTCTATTCTGTTGCTTTAATGAAATACTCTGAGCCAAAGCAACTTGGTAAGAGAATGGGTTCATGTGGCTTAACCTTCCAGGTTATAATTCATTATTGAAGAACCTCAGGGCAGGAACTCAAGGCAAAATTTGAAGTCAAAAACCATGGAGGAAAGCTTAATGTCAACAGTATCTTTGGCTTACTCACTCATGCTTAGCCAACTTTCTTATACAGTCTAGGGATGATGCCACCCACAGTGTTCTTGGCACTCATGGAACAATTGATAGAACAATCCCCTGAAGACACTGCCAATATGACCTAGGCAATTCATCAATGGTGGCTCTCTTCTCAGATGACTCTGGGTTGTGTCAAGTTAACAAGGACACTGACCCAATGTTTCTTCTAATTATGAATCTGTAGTTTCTACTTCAAAATTTACCCATAGTGTATTTTTGTAGAAATCGATTGTTCTCACTTTGATTACTAAATATGATCACATATAAAATTAAGAATATTACTTTATAATCATTTCTCCTATCAAACAAGTTGTAATAACTACTTAGATTGACTAAAAAAGAAATTTGGATCAATTACTTAAAATAATTTGTTATTTTAAGGGCTGATGAGAAAATGGTTCAGTGAGTGAGTACAAATGGCTGCCCTGTAAGCGTGAGAATCTGACTCCAGATCCCTGGAACTCACAAAAAAGTCAGCTGTGACATCACACCCATGGCTAGGAAAGTGATGACAGACTCACCAGCAAATCGATGTTAACAAAATAGTGAACACTAGGTTCAGTGATAGACCCTCCTTCAAAATTTAAGGTAGAATAGAGATTGAAGTAGTCACCTCATGTCAGCCTCTGGCGTCCACATACATTCGCACACAAATGTGCACACAGATGCACATACACTCATATACACACAAATTTTAAGTTTTTTTCTTATTAAGTATTTAAATACATAATTTGTACATGTGAATTTCCCTTCTAAACCTGAAATACTATATTCATATGTTTTAATATATTGCAATTTTGTCTAGTTTTATTTCTAGTTTTCATTTCAATGTATTTATTGATACATTGGTTAAAATTTTGTCACTAAATTTTTAACTTATGTGTGGATTTTAGTTTTTCCTGTGTCATTAACTCTAATTACATTCCATTCTGAATATAAAGGACATGTCACATGATCTCAACATTTCCTCATGTTGTAAATAGAGGAGAGGTGTGGGTTATGTTCCCCAGTCGCCAGCGGCTGGCCCGCTCAGCCGCTGGCCGCCTGCACCCGAAATAACCACATGAGAACCGCACTCATTCAAACTCTGCCTGGCCCATTATCTCTAGCCTCTTCTTGGCTAGCTCTCACGTCTAAAATAACCCATTATAAAAGTCTGTATGTCACCACAAGGTGGTAATCTTACCGGACTGTTCTGAGATACATCCATCTGCGGCGGGAGCTTCATGGCGACTGGCTCTGACCCAGTCATCTTCCCAGTGTCCTCTTTTCTTTTCCCCGCCTATCTAAGTCCTGCCCTATCAAATGGCCCAGGCAGCTTTTTTATTTAACCAATCAAAGCACAGAAATACAGATGAACCCTCCTTCATCCTCACTCATTAAACTTGTTTTGTGTCAATATATTGTAATTTCTAGAGAATGAGTCACATGTACTGAGGATAATGTATATGCTGCTGTTCATGACCAAAAGTCTCCATTTCCTTATCATTGCCTTCTGGGAATTGGAAAGCAGATCTTTGCCAGATAATGAGTCTACTACTGTCTGGTCTTAATGGTGGACTACTAGTGTCAGAACTGTGAGAAGTAGATTCATGCTGCTGTTAGCTACATATCATATAAAATTTTATAAGAGTTTAAAAAGACTAAGACAGGAACTTAACCCTCATATATTTAAGTAATATATGATAAGGAAGAATTAACCTATGAACATTTTGTTAATTATTTACTTTGACTTTTTTAAAGAATTGTTTTTAATTATGTGCAGGTTTGTGTGTCTACACATGGCCAGAGGTATAAGTTGGAACTGTAGTTACTGGTGGCTATGAGCCACCTATGTGGGTGCTAGAAACTGAACTAGGGTCCTCTGCAAGAACAAAGAATCACATGGTTTTAACTGCAGAATCCTATCTCCAGCTCCATTCTAAGTTTTTTTCTATTATTATCTCTTATTTAATTCCCTTAGTGCCTTATGAAAATCTTGGTGTCTACAAAGTTTTATGTGGCAACATGTTAGATCATTTTTTATGTGTTTAAAAACTGATAATACGTTAGATGAAATTGTATACAAAGTCTATAATCCTTTGTAGCCTTACATTCTATATTGTTGATGTCATAGTTCATTACAACTTTATATATTATATATGAAAGAACATTCATGTATGGTTATTTTATTTTACATTTTATTTAAGCATAAAAGTGGATTTATGATTTAAATTATAATAATTTAGATTTTTGTCTTTTTTCATATTGCTAACTTTGCTAAAGGAGTTTGTTTCATCTCTTTTTGGTTTACTCTCTGGAAATTTAGCTTCAGTTTTAGGGTCTCCACTTATCTCTTCTCCTTGAGAAATAATTAACTTCATCAGATTGTTTTATTAATTTTATTGAGCTATACCTATTTCTCCAATCCCCTCCTCCCCTCACCCCCCCTTCTACCCTCTCTCATGCCCCCTACACTATCAATTTACTCAGAGGATTTGTCTCTCTCTTAGGGTTATCTTTGTTGTTTAAACTCCTTGGGGTTGTGGACTATAGGCTGTTTTTTCTTTACTTTATGTCTAAAAACCACTTACGAGTGAGTAGATATTATATTTGTTTTTCTGGGTCTAGGTTACCTCACTCGGTATGTTTTTTTTTTTTCTAGATCCATTCATTTGCCAGGAAATTTCAAGATGTCATTGTTTTTAACTTCTATGAAGTACTCCATTGTGTAAATGTACCACACCTTCTTTATTCATTCTTTGGTCGAGGGACATTTAGGTTGTCTCCTGGTTCTGGTTATGACAAATACTGCTGCTAAGAACATAGTTTAGCACATGTTCTTGTGGCACAGTCGAACATCCTTTGTATATATACCTAAAAGTGGTATTATTGGGTCTTGAGAAAGGTTGTTTCCTAATTTTCTGAGAAATTGCCACACTGACATCCAAAGGGGCTGTACCCATTTGCATTCCCACCAGCAATGCAGAAGTGTTCCCTTTTCCCCACAACCTTTCCAGCATAAGTTGTCATCAGTGTTTTTGATCTTGGCCATTCTTACAGGTATAAGATGGAATCTCAGAGTCGTTTTGATTTGCATTTCTCTGATGACTAAGGATGTTGAGCATTTCCATAAGCGTTTTCCAGCCATTTGAGATTCCTCTGTTGAGAGTTCTCTGTTTAGGTCTGTACAGCATTTTTTAAAATTGATTATTTGTTCTTTTGATGTGAATTTTCTTGAGATTTTTGTATATTTTAGAGATCAGTCTACTGTCTAATGTGGGGTTGATGAAGATCTTTTCTCATTCTGTAGGCTGCCATTTTGTCTTGTTGACCACGTTCTTTGCTTTATAGAAACTTCTCGGTTTCAGGAGGTTCTACTTATTAATTTTTTTCTCAGTGTCTGTGCTACTGGGGTTATATTTAGAAAGTGGTCTTCTGTGGCAAAGCATTCAAGTGTATTTTCCAATTTCTATTTTGTGAAATTCAGGTGTGGTTGATGCTATGTTGAGGTCTTTGATCCATTTGGACTTGGGTTTTTTGCACAGTAATAGATATGGGTCTATTAACATTCTTCTACACGTTGATATTCAGTTATGCCAGCAAATTTGCTGAATATGCTTTCCTTTTCCTATTTTATAATTTTAACTTCTTTGTCAAAATCAGATGTTCATGGGTGTGTAGATTGATAGCTGGGTATTTGATTTGGTTCCATTGATCATCCTGTCTGTTTTTATGCCAATACCAGGATGTTTTCATTACTGTAGCTCTGTAGTAGCATTTTATCAGATTTTTTAAATATGGAAACATCTTAATTTCCCCTTGATTTTGTTTCCTAATTTCAAATGAACAGCTTACTTTCTTTTGGCATTTAAATTATGCAAATCCCTACCACCTTCTTGTTTACAAAGATTCTGTTAAGAAATCTGTTTTTAATAAAGCCTAAACATAGTTAATTTTCTCTTGTCAGCTTCAGAATATTCTCATTGGTTTTGATTTTCTACAGAGTAATTATTATTTTTCTCAACATTAATCTCTTTAAATTCATCTCACTTAAAGTTCACTGTGATTCTTGTATTTCTGTTTCTATCTCACTTAAATTGGGGAAATACTCAGCTATTATTTCTTTAGATAAGTGAACATTCACTTTCTCTTTATCCTAGAAGGCCTATACCGGACATACTGGTCTGTTTGATTATGATACTTCTAGACCTGCTTCCTTTTTTTTTCTTTTTGTGCTTTGGGTTTTAGAATTGCCAGTGACCTGCATTCTTTTTCTCTTATCTCTTTGCCTGACCAAGTCTACTATACCTTCCAGTAAAGCTTTTCACTTAGACATTGTAACCTTCACAGAGCCTCTGTTTGGTTCTTTTATATAAGCTGTATCTTCTTTGTGTTGTTCTCATTGGGTTCATATACAGTTGTATTGATTTTGTTTATGTGCCTGTTTATGCTCTCCTTTACTGCACTGAAAATATTTGACTGTTATTTTATAGTCTCTGAGAAGTAATTCAGAGCCCTGTTTCATTAGTTTCTTTCTCTGTAGATTCATTTTGTTGATTTGAATGGGACATTTCCCTATTTCTGTAGCCTTTCTTTATCTTGAGAATTTGGCACCTGATAAAATGGTGGCTCTCCCAGTTTTTGTATATTGCTTGAAGGCACAGAACTGCAGTCACTAATCAGCCAGAGATAAAGGTGCAAGGGTATCTCAAAGTTTTCCCAGGGTTTCATCTTGCTTGATTCCGGAGTGTTTTATCATTTCCCTCTTGAGCAGGGCTCTTTTGAACATTTTTATTTAAGCATTTCCTGTCTTTTTCTATTGCATCCTTCTGTCTGTATCAGGTCTGCAGCTTCCCAGAAGTTTTCTCTTGTGCAGGAGTGTCTGCTATTTCTTTCAGCAGCCTCTAGCCTGGCAGATAGTATTTACAACTGTTTAATCAGCACTCAAGTTAAGCTAGACAGAGTCCGGTTCCTCTAGCAGTTCCCAGACAAGTCGTGAGTGTTGCCAGGAATTTAGAGCAAATTCTACACTTTCTTTTTTATCCTGAGGATGGACTTAAAAAATTGAGGCTCCCAATAGTGCCTTGCTGTACCAAGGAGGAATTAGGGCAAAGTTGAACAAACCACCATGACATTTTCTTCAATGTTGAGTGCAACTTTTTCTTAGGTAGGTGTTCACTTGGTTGCCATATCTCCTTAAGTAA
Organism: Dicrostonyx torquatus; assembly: GCA_028555095.1. Taxonomy (NCBI): domain Eukaryota; kingdom Metazoa; phylum Chordata; class Mammalia; order Rodentia; family Cricetidae; genus Dicrostonyx; species Dicrostonyx torquatus. Next base: position 27,147 of record JAQHUG010000044.1, read on the forward strand.
TTAATAGAGTTTTTACAAAACTATTTTAGTATGTATATTGCTGTTAATTTAGTATGTTTATTGAAAAAAAGGAGGGATTATAAGATATGATTAGCGTATGAGCTTGAAGAAAAGGCTCATGACATCATTTCAGAGTTATTGCATTGTTCCATTGTATGGAACGATCATATTTATCATTAATCAGTTTATGTACATTACTATTAGCTAATCTTTTGTGACTAATAAGTTAAAAATTATTATTTTCAAGGTTTTGAATGGACACATATTTTCTTCTTTCTTGGGCATTATTTCTAGGCGATATGATAATTCTTTTCTGTTTGCTTCCTTATTTTTGCTTAAGAACATTTTTATATTTTTTCATGTAGTTTTTTTAGAACTGCCAGTTGTTTTCTGAAGTGGCTATACCATTTTGCTTTGTCATCAGGCCAAAAATGTTAATTAATCTACTCAGAAGACATATGTAAATAATATGTATATCAAACATGGAAACAGCAGAAGGTATCCATTTAGTTTCATCTAAATGTTCATTGAAAATCATTGTAAAAGTGACCATGTGGCCCATCTCCAGGCTCTGACAAATGATATAGCCCAGAAAACAATGGAGACAGACATATACAAATAACTCGAAATCACCTCACATTTTTGTGAAACCATTTTAAGTCTCAACATACAAAGTAGTTACATATGCTACTCCATTTATTTTCTTTTACATTGGCTTCTTACTGATCCCTATTTTCTCCAGGTGCACATAATACCAAGAGAGGTAAGAGAGGGTGTCAAAAAAATATAGTATTGAAGATGAGAAACTCCAGGCTCTCAACTTCACTCTCCTATCAAATCCAAAGATGATTATAGGAAATTTACTGCCTTTTTCTAAATCGTATTTCCCTATGTACAAAATGCACACAACTGAACTATCAGATCTACCCAGAAATTCTTTCAGAACTAAAGTATATGGTTCTGCTTCCTTACTCATTTAGTCACTCAATATGCATTTATTTGCTGCTATGTAACAATAAAACTCTTTGCAGATAAACTTGAGAATGCATGCCTACTTGGCTGTATTATTTTACAAAGGAGTAGCTCATGAGGCAGAAATAGTAATTGATGATGAGAAGACAATCAAGCCTAGAATGCTTTAGGTATTGGTATCTCACAGCCTAGATTAAGGCAAGATATGAAGACAGGAAGTTTTAGCAGTTGGGAAGGAAATACCAATTAGTGTAGGGTTAGTTCATCTAAGAACTATAGGTACAGAACTCTGTGTCTCTCTTACATTCATTTTGTCAATGATTATTTCCCAACACTTCATATATATATATATATATATATATATATATATATATATATGTAATGTCTTAAGAATTACCCTACTTCAAAAAGGATTCATAGCCTTTACCTACAAAAACTATGTCCCATAGTACTAGAAACAGCTCACTAAATGTGCTGGAAACATCCTGAAGTTAATCAGAGGGAAAAAAATACATTTTAAATGTTACCTTTGCAGGCTGTTCTAAATAAACACCACAGAGCTAGACGGAATGGATTAAGGATATGGGAAGGCAAATATATCTAAGTCAATACTACTGTCATCGCTCAATTATAGCAATATGAAACTGAAAGGAGAAATAACATTAATATTTCATTTATCTTTATTGTCTACAATATATATATTATTTTGTGGTTTAATCTAAAATGTCTCCTATAGACTTACATATTGCATGTTTGCTCCCTAGTGCAGTAATGTTCAGTATTAGGATTTTAGACAAATGATTGGACCATGATAGGTCTGATTTACTCAGTGGATTCATATACTGATGTGCTCATAATTGAGCAGACTACTGGGACATGGAAGCTGTAGGGGTTAGGGACTTGTTGAAGGAATGCATCACTGCCCTTGAAGGGTAAACCTTCTCCGTGACCTTCCTTCTTCCCTCCTTGTCTGCCTGGATACCATGAGGTGAACAGGTTTATTCCACTAGGGCCTAACTATCATCATTCTCTGACTCCTTACAAACCCAGAAACAAAACGTCCAGACAACTATAGATTAAAACATCTGAAACCACAATCCAAACTAAGTCTATTATGATCAAATCTGTCCCCTACTGACTTATGTATTGACCGTATCTTATCCAGATGATGGCAGTATTTCAGTATTATAGCATGGGACCTAGTTGGTCTGCTCACCTGGAAATCATGCATTGTTGTGGTTCTTGGTTATGGGGTACCCCGTAATGGGTCCCCAGGGTCAAGACCACATGGTCAGGTCTCCAATGGTAGCAGCGGATCCCCAGCTTGCACTGGAGGCCATGGTGGCAAATGGCAGCAGGCGGCAGGGGTGGCGGGAGCATGAGACCAGACGGATATTAAAGTTAAGCATTTATTAAGATGGATTATGGAGGGGAAGAAACAGAAGGGGAGAGAGAGGGAGGGAAAGAAGGAAAGAAAGAAGGGGAGGGAGAGAGGGAAGGAGGAGCGGGAGAAGGCCATCTGCCTCTCCCAAGAGTGGTGAGGTACAGAGAGAGAATGGAACTGAGAACTACAGGCTTACAGGCAGACGAGGACTGGGCCTGGCTCTCCCTTAAAGGGACAGGAATCCATTACATGCATAGTAAAAAGAAGTATAAACAACACAAGCTTAACAAGAACATATTACCTCAAATGCCAAGCGTTTCACATGACTGAAATTCTGACCAATATGGATGTTCAAGTCAACTTTTTAAAAAGGGAGATGATAAGATTGCTGGTTTAGGATAAAAAAATGAATAAACATATTCAGACAGAGAAGTGATATATGAGATATAATACACTATAAGTTATAGGCATACAAGGGTAAAGTAGGAGAAAATATGAAGATGTTGCTTATAATTTCCTCAAATTATAAAATCCTAGAGCTTTATTAAGCATTACTCTTACCCTTCCTGAGAATAAAACCATCATACTTAAGTACACAGCCCCGACAAAGAAGCTATTTCATGGTATAAAAAACACACCACAAGTAGTGAATACTTTAATCTTGGTTTTTAAAAAGTGGGTTTAATCTCAGCTAAGCATAGCAACACACATAGACTTTTCTAAAGAGTGAAAACAGGTAGAAAATGGAAACATAAGAAAGCTAGCATATTTTACTGAGGTCAGAGAAATAGGCTTTAAGACAAGGAGTAATGCCAAAGTATTTTTAAGGTTGTTTCATTACTAAACAATTCAGTTTATCAGGACATCCTAACAACTCAAGCACTCAAGAAGCAGAGGCAGAGGATGGTAAATTTGAGGCTAGTCTGAGCTTCACACTGAGACATTGTCTTAAAACCCACTCCAAAATAAAAATATAGAGATAAAATAATACAGAGTATGTTATATAAGTGTTATGGGATTAAAAATGAGTAAAATCATATGTCTAGGGAAGTCTAAAATATTCTTTTTTGGTTTTCCTTTCTTATTGTTTTTATTGAGCTCCCCTCCCCTGGGAAGTCTAAAATATTCTTAAATTAGACATTGGTCTTCTAAATAAACAAGTATTTTTAACTGAACATAGGTTATTCAAATTTGTAGACAAAAGCAATTGTAATTGTAAAATGGAAAATTTATAGTATTAAGTGCTCAGAAATTTAAAAGATTAAAAATAATTCTCTAAATTTATACAGAAAGAATTGAGATAAGGTCAGAGTAGTTATTATAAAGGTGAAAACAAAGGAATGGAATACAAGTTAATTAACACAAACCATTTTCAAAGTAAGGTTTATTTGTTTGAATGGTTAATAAATGAAGTAATCTTTAGACTCCTGGATATGATACAGCCTAGAAGCTGTAGCCTACTTGTGACCCAGTGATGGAATGGAAATGGAATAAGAGTCAGAATAAGAAAAAACTTTAGAAGTAAAAATGGGCACAAAATTCAGGGAATACTTAGTACAATAATAGCAGGTGACTTTAGCACCAAAATATCAGTTTTAGATAGGTAACCTATACTAAACATCAGCAATTAATTTCAGAATTAAATTACAACACATATCAAATGGACTTAATGGATATACATAGAAAAATTCCATCCAAAAATATAGGAATACACATTCTTTTCAGCAGCCCCTGGAGTCTTCTCCAAAATGCATCCAATTGTAGTGCACAAAGCGCATCTTAACAAATACAGAAAATGAAATAATTTACTTTGTATTATACAACTATAATAAACTTGAATCAATGGTAAGACAAATTAGAGAAAACAGATGAATCCTTGAAGACAGAAACCACTGCTGAATGACAAAAACGTGATTGGAAAAAAAACAGAATAAATGTAAAAAATCCTACAACTGGGCTGGAGAGATGGCTCAGTGGTTAAGAGCATTGACTGCTCTTCCAGAGGACCTGCGTTCAATTCCCATAACCCACATGGCAGCTCTCAACTGTCTGAAGATCCATTTGCAGGGGATCTGACACCTTCACACCAATGCACATAAAATAAAGTTAAATAAACCATAGAAAAATATTTTTAAAAAATCCTACAACTAAATAAAAATGAAATGACAAATTACTGAAAACTATTTGGTAGGGCTAGGGCAGTCTTAAGAGGAAAGTTCATCACCATGCGTGCTCATATTAAAAAAAACAGACCCACAGCCAAACATTAGGTGGAGCCTAAGGAATCCTAAAGAAGACAGGGAGTCAAGAACACCAGAAGAAAACTCACAAATCAGCTAACCTGGGCTCATAGGGTCTCACAGAGACTGAACGGACAACCAGGGAGCCTGCATGGGACTGACCTAGGCCCGCTCTCTGCATATATGTTACAGTTGTGAAACTTGATCCTCTTCTGGAATTTCTAATAGTGGGAGCAGGGGCTGTCTTTGACTCTTTTACTGGCTCTGGGACCCTACTCCTCATACTGGGTCACCTTGCCCAGTTTTAAAATAAAGTGAGGTGTTTAGTCTTACAACAACTTGATATTTTGTTGATATTCATGGAAGACCTGCCCTTTCCTGAACAGAAATACAGGAGGAATGGAGTGGGAGAAGGGGTAGAAACAGAATAGGGTCGGGTGGGAAGACTGGGAAGAAAGGAGGGAGGGACCAGACTGTAAAAGAAAGAAAAAAGGAAGGAAGAGAGGGAGGAAGGGAGGGAGGGAGGAAGGAAGGAAAGATATTTTTAAAAAGAAAAAGCAGACAGTTGTTAAATGAAAAACTTGATGATCCCCCTCACATTCTTAGTAAACTATACTAAAACAAGCCAAACCAAAAGACAAGAGATGGAGAGAAATAATATGGTCTCAGCAGAAAGTATGAAATGGGGAATCCAAGAATACATAAAATCATCAATGAAGAGTTGATTGTTTGAAAAAAGAAGCAAGATTGACAAAGTATCCACTAAACAAACTTTTAAAAGGGAAAGCCAAAATTCATGAAGTCGAAGATATAAAAGAGGACTCCATAGAAGATTTCAAACTTTTTAAGAGATCAGTTAGGGAGTATTTAGAAATTTTCTATTCCAAAACATGCTGAAAAGTCTAAAGGAAGAGAATAAATTCCTTGGATGCTTCTACCCATTTCCTCAACAACACTGAAGAAATACTAAGTGTCTCCTATAAAAAGAAATCTTGGGACCTGACAGATTTTCTGCTGAATTTGACCAAACCTTTAAAGAAGAACAAAAAAAGAGAAGGAACACTACCAAAGTGATTTCCTCAAAGCTAGTATTATCCCACCATCAAAACCAGATAAAGATGAAGTAAAGGAGAATACACTGTGCCAAAAGAACACTGCATCTTACCACAGATGCATGCACTTCTGTGATTATTGCTATATGCCGTGTTAGCTTTTCTTGAGAAGAGGTAGACCAGTTCCAGCAATGCTCCATGTGCCTAACCAATGAGTTTGTTGAACTTATTTACAGAGCATGAGTGAGGCGTCTTGAGGCCACTATGCTAGAAACATAGAAGAACATGCTTAATGCCTTCCACAATGTCAGAATTTGTTGAGTAACAAATTTACAAATGTAGTAGTGCCAGATAATCCTTACCTTGGTAAACTGGCCACAGTGAAGGCAGGTTATTTTATTCTAATATTAATTACTGATATTAACTCTTATATCACTTATGCCACGCTGGCGTGGGTTACAGAATGACAGTTGTAGCTTCAGTCCTTGAAACACACACACCGCCCATCAGATACCAGATCTGCAGGGTGAGGTCATCACAGTGAATGGTGTCCACCTTGTGGAATCCTGGTGAGTGTTCCACCGTTTCCTTGATCTGGAATGTCTGATAAGTTCATGGACCTAGTTTCCCTGATATGACCTTGATACATCAGTGTGATCCTAAAATCTCAGTTTGCCACAATAAATTTATAGAGTAGCAGCCCTTCTACTCCCAGGAATGTCATTTATTAGTCTGTACTACATGGCCGGTTGCTTGACAGATGGGAGTATCTGCACAATTATCAAAAGACTCAGTCAGCCTCTACCCTCAAATCGGAGTCAAAAGCTACTTGTTAAAATGGAGTCTGCCAGGGCAAAGCACAGCCCCCCCCAAAATAAATAAAAACAGCTGTTTTACACAGTATAGAGTAACTTAGAATAAGATGATGCCAAAACAGCTGTCATCATTAAGCCCCACTCCATCATGGCTGAAAAACATGGAAGCTGTATCATGGAGTCCCTTTCAGGCCCTCTCCATTTCCTATACGTTCTAGCAGCTCTCTAGATCACTTGCCGTTGAGAGAGGACATCAAGGAGTAAGAGCTGGACTCTCCCATGAGGATACTGTGACCCTCTCCTCTTTCATCTACCAGAGAATGTCAGGAGCTCCATTAATCACATCATATCATCAATGTGTTGATCTGTCCATGGCTAGTAAATCTCTAAAATCGAAAAGAAGCAAATATTCTCAGAGGAAAAAGTCATACTGTAATACTACACTAGTCCATATCAAGAACATGGAATCAGCTGGAAATCCAACAACAGCTGGATGGGTAAAGAATAAGTGACATATATACACAATGGAATTTTATTCAATCATAAAGAAAATTGAAATCTGAAGGAAAATCATCTATTGACCTGGCAAACACTAAACTAACTGACGTAGCCCATACCCAGAGATGGAAACATTGCGTGTTCTTTTTGTATTTTGATATTAGCTTTAACTATATATTGTTATGTAATAATATGTGTGTGTGTGTACTCACACACACACACGTATGAGGCTACTAGGTATGGGAGGGTATTCAGATTAGGCTGTGAAGGAGCTCAAAGGAGGGCATGCTACAGACTGATAAATGTTTTATTCCAAGAAGTAGAAAGGATTTGGTTTTTGCTTTTTATTTCTTTTGAGTTTGTAAGACAGGGTTTCTCTGTGTATCCTCATACCCCTGGCTGTCCTGAAACTCTCTGTAGACCAGGCTAGCTTCAAACTCACAGATATCTGTAAATGCTCTCTATGGTACAGTTTGTGAGCCAGGCAAGGGGCTGGAGATTGAAACATACACACACACAGATAGAGACCTGGGTCATCCTTGATTTCCCCAAGAATGCCAACTTTTTTGTGTTTCAGGGCAGCTTATATAGTGCCTTCTTTGACCAATGACTGTGCTCTAGCTCTCGGGATCCTTTAGCTGCAAGCCACCAGAAAGGATTACCCTGCCTTTAGGAACTCCTGAGGGTCTCATGCTCAGAGCAGCTGCAAACACAGGAAAACAAGCTGCTTTGCTCAGAACAGCTGCAAGCATAACAAGTTATTTACTCTGGCAGGCCAGGGGTTCACAGGAAATTCAGGGTCCGAGAGTCCACAGTCCCCAAAATAGATCCACTTGCTCTGCCTCACAAGTACTGGGATTAAAGGTGTGCATAACCATTGCCTAGCAGTAGAAATTTTTCTATCCTTCATACTTAGTAGAGTGAACTGGGACTATATAGGCATATGATCATATCAAAATCATACAAGGAAAACCAGGTCTGATACTTTACAGGGTACACCAGTCTGAAAAAAGGTGCAATTCCATCATCTGGACTCCCTAAAGAAGATATCTAACACTCTGATGCCAATGACCTGCACCAATATGCCATGTGGCAATATTGTGTTCATATATTATTTTAAATACATATGATACAACATGAATAAGTATTAAATACTTTACAATAAGTAACATAATTCAATCACAAAGGACCATATATATGACTCCACTTATATGAAGTGCTCAGAACAGATCTAAGGAGACAAAAAGACAGAAAATGAGCACCTTTTGTGAAACTGCTTACACTGACATTTGATGAATGTACATTTATAATTTTGTCTTCTTGACTGACTCTTCCCTTCTGCATTATATCATGATCTTCCTTGTCTCTTTGGAATAATTTTTGTATAAAGTAAATTTTGACAGAAATAATGATTATTTCTTCTCACAGTGAGATACAATTTGTTTGTAATTTCATTTTCCAACCCTTAGTTTCTGTCTTATAACATCTTGGCTGATGAGATGGGTTTCTTGAAGAAAAAAACAACAGTATTTTAATACAATCGGCCACTCCATATCTTTGAATTAGGTAATTAAGTTCATGTACACTTGGAATATTATTGTAAAGCATAATAATTCTTATTATTTTGTTGGTTTTTTGTCTGGAGGTTTTAAACAATCTGTCCTTTGTTTTCTTCCTTATTCATGTAGGGTTTTGGTGGATTATTGAATTGTGTTTAGTTCTTTCCTAATACTCTCGCTTACCTGTGCTTTCATGTTTGTGTTCATTTGTTCTTCTATTATTTACTTTATTTACTTGATAAGATTCAATTATTATAATTCTAAGTGCAAATTTTTGAAAATATAATGAAGGTATTAAAATAACTTCAACTTTCAAAAATAATAAGAATATTATTTGCTCCAAAGATTCTTCTAAGTTACTTTTCTGCTCAAGTACCTTGTTGGAAGAGGGCATGATTCACTCTGGTCATAAATTCCAGAAATTTACTCAAAGGACTTTGGCTCTTAGGGCTCATTATCCAGCAGAATAATTATCCGCTATTGCAAAGCCAGACTTCAACTTCATTTTCCTCAGCAAATAAACCATTGGTGACCTTTGATCTTTTCCTGTGATAGCTTTAACCTGGGTGGCAACAACCTTAACTGCCATTTACTGCCCTAACCCTATTACCTGCACTTCTCTGGTTCTCGTTACTTGAAACACGCAGTCTCTGAAAAGTGCTTCCAAGCCATGTATAGTTTTTCCTGGATTAAGGAAATTTAAGGAGTATCATGCTCATGTTTTACATTTCCTTGCTTTATGATAAAGATACAATTATTATTTCCCTTCTCAGAAACTCTTTTGTATTTAGAGTTGAAATATCTACCATGTACATATTTAGTGACCATGAAATATCTTTGTTCTCCCTTCCACGCCCACAGGAAATAATGTGAGACTGTGATACTAGTCATCACCAATAATAAGCAGTGAATCTAAATTAATCTCCAAGCCAAAGTACTTGAGAATCACTGTCTAGTTCTATCAAATTTCTTCTGCTGTCATTAGAGAGTACTTTCATAGCATGGTAAAGCCTCTATCAGCCTATATCTTTGAAGGATCATGTGGCAGAAGACTTGCTGAGAAGGAAGGACATAAAACATGAACTACACGCAGATTTTGTCTTTTTATTTTGAACCATTGGGATTTCAAAGGTTAATTTGGCAATGAAACATATCCTAGCTTAGTCATTCATATAATATCATTTTTATATTCCCCACAGAGGGTATCTAGCTACATGTTAGGAGCAGAGGTGTTCTGGAAATACTCAGAAATTGATTGATGTTGATATTTGCCATGGGCTACTTTCAGGAGGGTTCTAAATTGCGAAGTTATTTCAGTCCAATAGTGTCAGAACAGCGATGAATTCAAATGCTGTTTATCCACTAACCACTGATCCAGACATATTTTCACTATAATACCCCCCCTACACACACACACACACACACACACACACACACACACACACGCACACGAAGATAACAAGACTATTTTCTAGAACGGATAATAGAAAACATGGTATTTCTGATTAGTGTGTGTTGCTATTGTGATAGGAAAAAGCTATACAATCTAGATCTGTCAAGTGGTTAAATAAATAATAGAAAAACAACTGCCTGACTAGAAGTTCCCTTGGAAAAGTTTAAGTAATTATAATGTTTGGCACCCTTCCAGCTTCCTTTTCCATTCATTCATTAACTTGACAAATATTTACTGCCTGCCTGTTATGTGCCAGCACCCATTCTAGGTACTGACAATGAAGTGACAAATGTGACATAAGCTTTGCAGTCAAGGAACTGCAGTTCAGTTGCAAATAGAAATAAACAGATAACTATGAAGCAAAATAATAGGTCTTAAAATATACTGATCACATAGAATGTTAGGATACCAAGGGTACCCATCCTCAGTAGAACACGTGTCTCAACAGTCTCATCTACCATTGAGCAATACTTCACGTAATCATCTACATTGAAAATCTTCTCAATATATTCTTCTTGATTTTTCACACAAGAATACGCTTCCAAAATCACCCCCAACATACTTTCATTTTGCTAGTCCCAGGAAATTATTGGAAATAAATCAGTCTGAGTAAACTAACTGACCCTTGGGTGTGAGTGATGGATAAACATTAGTATTTACTTGTGAAATTTGTATTCCTAAAACTTGTCATGTTAACTCAAATCCCTAATATGGTTGAATTATATACAGGTAATAATGCAAAGTGAGAAATTTCAAGTAATTATACTTTGTCAAATGGGGAATGGTATGGTAATGAAGGGAGTAGGAAAAAGTAACTTCCAACTGTCTAGTTAAGTAGCCACTGGATTTTCATAAGACCAATGGGAATTTTATGCACGAAATTGGTAATTTGGTCTTTGTGACAAGGAATATTTCAAATCACGCTGAGCATGGTAAATATTGACCATAACTTCCAGTCAGTCTTGCATTGACAGGCAGGAAACTGTATGGTAGGCTTCAACGATTTCAGGAAGGAAAGAGCATCTCAACACGTTCCCCTTTCAATAAAATGAATTGTTTAATATGATAATTTGTTGCTAGTCATCTGCTTAAAATTGGTAGCAAATATGTAAATATTATGTGAATTAAACTGTAAAACTTGCACAAATTAGAGATAGAAAACAATGCCTAGAACAAATTTCAGATTATTTTTCAGAGGGCTTTAAAACCAAAAATAATAATAAAAAAAGAGCTGTTGTCTACAAAACAGGAAGTCCATCCAGTTCCTTGACTGCAATTCCAAGCTCTGTAGTCCGGATCTTATGAACCTATTCATTTCCTGCCACTGCCCCTTTCAGAAAGTTCATTGTTTGCCTTGGTGACTTTAAACTATTTATCTGCTAAACATATTTTCTTTATTGTACCTGTGATTCAATTTTTAAAACTTTGAAGTTATGGAATTGTTTAACCTAGTGAAAGATTAGTCTATCATGGGGTATGAGCGATTAGATTTCTAGCTTTCCATTAACTTAATGAAGGTGCTTACTTAGTTCAACATTTTCTCTTCTTCAAGATCACTTTCTGTGTCTATAAAATTAAGGAAAGGGGTCTAACTAATCTCCCAGGTTCTTTACTGCCAAATGCATACTAATTCTATTATTCTCAACTCACTGTGTTTTCCAATCATCCCAACGACTCTTTATTCTCACTTGTTTTTCTTGAGAACCATTTTTTATAAGAAATTGGAGAAGCCCTAGTGTATTTCCCTGGATAGAGGCCTAATTGTTTGCAATAAAACAAGATTTCCTCACTTCATTCTCTGACAACAGCTCTTAGTAGGTTGCCAACCTTGGACAGGATTCTATGACGCCTTCATCAAATTATTGAGTAAACAGAGTTCAAGCTACTATGAACAGAAAAATAGAGGAGAAATAACAAGCACAAATTTAGATTTCCAGTGCAACTTTTACCACTATTTATAATATCTGTAAATAGGCATTGTTTCTTCCTTGTACCCTTAGAAAAGAACTTTGTGGTAAAACTACTCTAGAAACTTACCAACAAATAATAAAGTCCAAATCCCAGACCAAAATTAAGTTTAGTGTCACAAAATAAATTTCATTCTGAATCTATGGTTGTTTAATTAACAGAGGTTTTACAGATTCATGTTTTCAGTCTATATTAGTCCTTGTTTATACAACAGAGACTATCCCATATAGCAGGGACGCGGGAAATATCTGCTGACTTACTGGAAGGCATAGAGCTATATTCAGCAATTATTTACTCATTGCAGCTTCACTGAGGAGTACAGTAGAGAAAGTTTTACCTCATTCCACTTAAAGCCTATTTGGTTTCTAAATGACAGAACTGTAGGAACTTGGCTATTCGGACTTTTCATCTCCATTAACCTCTACATCTGAGACAGGCCTTGGAGGTCTCATTATTCCCAAAGACATAACTATTAGAAGGTTTCAGAAAGTTCATTTTCTTTTGGTCACAGACAAACTATTGTCAAATCACAGTGCTTTGCTTTCTCCCTGGTGTCTTTGACGTAACCACAGCTATCCAATTGGGCTTAAGGCTCATTCAATAGGAGGAAATTCATACTTGGCACTGAACCGAGCCAACCTGTAGCTGGAGAGATCATAGACCCAAGAGGAGAGCCTACTACTGTCATTTTTCTTAACCAATAAAATTTCCAAGAGTGTTCTAAATACTTATCCTTATACCCACAGATAAGTGTAGTCCTCACACTCATCAAAGAGTCTTCTTTTTCTAACAGATGAAGAAGACTCTTACAGAGATTCCCAGCCAGTCATAATGCAGAGAATAAGTGAGCATGGGTTGCCGAGTCCCAATAGGCACATCTTCAATACAACCCCTACTCTTCTTGTTTAGGGACACCTCAAAGGAAAGGGCAGAAACACCATAAGAGTCAGATGACCAAGATGTCTGCAGCAAGACCATGTCTTCTGGATGTGACAGGGAAGCTATCAACCATTAAATCTCAATGATATGATTTCCTAAATAACATCTTCACAATAACACCCATTGATAAACCAATGTGAATAAGGGGAATTTCTCAAGGCCTCACTCCTAGATAGTTTCAGGAAATCAATCGCTGCTAAAAGAGGAAGAATCCGTTTTCTCTGAAGAAAAGCCACCTTATAGATTATTCAATCTCAGTGGTCATGCCTGAACACACATATATGAGTAACACTAAATAGTAAATGGAATCAGAAGGTTATATGTATGCATGTATGCACATGTGTGTGTATAATAATACATATAAAAGAGGCTATGGATTCAAAAGGGTACACAGGACAGTTATAAGGGAAAAGGAGGGGTAGAAATAATATAAGTACAGTACTCAAGTAGGGAAGTCTCAAAAAGTATAAAACTATAGATAAAAATGTAATTGATACTGAAAGAGTAAAGCTCTAGGCGAAACTCCATGACATGAGAATCGCAATTCTAATTTCATTGAATTAGATCATGAATGGAGTGCATTGAACTGTATAGAGTTTGGAATTGAGCCAGTGTCTGAGTGACTATTTTTATTTGAGAGTTCATTATAATAAAGTAATTGTTAGTTTTAAAAAACCATCTTTAAAATTTGCACCCAAAATGCCTCACTTGAACTTCCCTGGTCTTGACCGCACTTAAGACAGGTTTGCCCATCATAGTTCCAGTGGTGACACAGCAGATAGAACACGAAACTGTAATATTTTGCAAAACGTAAAGTTAATGCAGAAACATTCCCTGAGAGCTAAGATATTGCCTACAATGTAATGCAGCCTTGAAAGTCACGACAAATTCTAAGAACTTTGTTTTCAAATGATAAATTGTGGCAAGGAAAAGGAACTGGAGACCTTTATGAACTGTTTATTATATTCTGAGTACTTCGTAGGTTTTGTAGATTTTATTTTCCATAACAACTCTGTGAGGTAGGCAGGATAATCTATACAGGTGAATACATTTCTACTCAGAGCTGGGAAGTCACTGACTGTAGAAGCAGAAGGGCTGCCCTGAATCTCGCCTCTTAGCTCTCCATCCAGAGCTCATTAGTGTTAAATGGGTATTATTGAATTAACAGTTTTGGAAAAATCAATGTCATTTCTAAGGAAACCTATTGAAAGCCAAGAAATGGCGCTGTGGGTAAAACTGCTGGCTGTGTAAACTTGGCAACCTGAGTTCAATCCCTAGATTCCACAGTGGAAGGAAAGAACCAGCTCCTGAAAGTGGTTCTCTGATTTCCACATGCATGTCATGACACATGCGCACACGCACATAGACACAAAAGCACACACACATAATAAATAAAAAACAGTGAAACCTAATCATTTTAACAGGCTTGAATTTATTACACTTACTTTGAGAGCTGCTGTCTAACTTTAGCTTAGCCTGGATACACGCCATCATTGATCTCAGCCTGGCAATATGAAATTAAAGGTGTAAAGTGACATAGGAATTTGAAATTGCAGCAAATAGGTTTGATTCATTCTAGAAACTCCATTACCTATATCTGTGCTCATGCAACATCTTCCATTATGAGTCCCCTAATATCATCAAGATACTCCTGTTAGCAACATGGTCACGAAGTTTTTAGGTCCCTAACTTCACTCTGTCATGATCTACAAACAGATGTGGGCAGAATTCAATTAGATTCCTTCGGTTTCCCATTCACATCCTATATTATTATTCATATCTTGCTTCTGTCTAAACTGCAGTATCTTTGCCAATTTCCAGGTTTCCTGGTCAATAATGACATGCGCAAACATCCCCTTTGGCCCATTTGGGGGAGGGGGTGACTCTGAACTTCAACATCTACTATACATCATGTGTCCCTTTCAGGCAGCTTTGATCTTTCACTCTTCAGTTTACTCTGATCGCCCAGCTATTCTTCCTGCATTGTGTGCTTTTGACATGAGCTGGGGATAAAGGACGCCATTGTTGCGTAAGGCTCACATTAGCTTTATCATGAGCTATTTTAATTCAGTCTTTGTTACTTACTTGCTGTTTGTGGGGAGATGCGTTCTATTGTTGTAACCTTGACAGAATGGTGATGAGACTTAATTGAGCCTTGGGTCTTCTGCTGAGGTGACTTCCCTGAGTTTGACAAATCAAGCCTGTCAGTACTTGCTGCTGTCAGCTACTGAGGTATAGTAGATGTTGAAGTTCAGAGTCACCCCTCTGCAGTCTGGAAGGCCCTTCAGGTGGAAGAAGTCAACTTCCCTTTATATTCATGTGAAACAAAGAAGGAGTTGGAGCAGTAGGAGGTGGAATTTGCAATCAATAGTAAACCAAGTTTCCTCCAAGCCACTTATCTAGAAATTATAACTTCATTTAGTCTTTCTATAAACAGCAGAGAGCAGTTATCAAAAAGGATACAAGAGGAGCTAGCAAGCCGGCTGGGGTGAGGGTGGGTGAGTAAAGCACTTGCTGTATAATTCCAACACTCTGAGTTAGATAAGAGAGAGCTGCTTTCTCAAAGATTTTCCATGACTTCCATGGGCACACCCATACAGGCACCCCTCTCTGATGATGATGACGGTAATGATGACAATGAGATACATAATAATTTTTAAAGCTACAATAAATAGTGCTGGAGAGATGGCTCCGTCGTAAGGAGGCTTGCTACTCTTCCAGAGGACCTGGTTTTATTTCCCATCACCCACGTGGTGGCTCACACCCATTTGTAACCCCAGTTCCAGCGCATTGAACACCCTCTTCTGACCTCCAAGTACACCAGGCATGAAAGTGCCACACACATACAGGTTGGCAAAACATCCACACCGATAAGTTTTTAAAACTTTTTCTTATTTTTTTTTTTTTGATTTTCAAGACAGAATTTCTCTTTTCAGCCTTGGCTGTCCTGGAACTCACTCTGTAGACCAAGCTGCTCTCGAACTCACAGAGATCCTCCTGCCTCTGCCCTCTGAGTGCTGGAATTAAAAGTGTGCACCACCATCTCCACACTTAAATATTTTTAAAAAGCTACTGGAAATAACTAGTCAATATGGAAGAAAGTGTTACTTTAAGCAGTCTTTAAAACATTTGACAAAGAGTTTCTCTTCAACCAAACATTAGACATATTTATCTCAGACTTTATGACTATATATTAAATGTGTTTTATCTGTGTTTGCTTAGCTCGTGTTCATAAAACAATCTAATGCTTAAGAACTTCTGATTCTAAATAACTGTTTAAATTCTTCATTTCTGTCTTTGATATATACAATTGGCCTGCATTCAGCAAAAGTCACAATCCAGGTAAACAAGAATCCCCCTCCACGTGGTGATTCTTTCTTAGATTGTCAACTCTTTTATATTGTCAGCTCAGCACCCATTCAAATACACTTCTTGGTTATATGTCCTTATCTGTTCTTGATGTGTTGCAGTTGAGCTTAATCTCTTTTCCCTTCTGAGACAGTCTTTTTGACTCCTATGATGATGCTCATGAGTAGGCTTTCCTTGCCATTTTCACAAGTGGGATGGCAATTATTTTCATTCACACATTCAACACATCCATCAGTGAAGCATATTCAGTAGCTCATAGAACTTGCTCTAAAATATGTCATAATCTAGATAATGAAAGGAATCTAACAAATAAAAATGAAGTGAAATAATTTTGTATATTATGTAATCATAGTGGAATAAAATTAGAAATAAGGAACAAGAGAAATCACAGAAAATTTACAAATGTTTGGAGATCAAACAATACAGTCTTGAGTAGCTGGTGGGTGATTGAATAATTAGGGACAAAATTTTCTTACAATTAAATAAAAATGATAGTACAAAAACTTTGAGATGCCAAAAGAGCAATTGCAATTGGAAAATTATAGTTATGAATGTTTATATCTAAAAATCATAAATAGTTCAAGTAGTTGAACAATGAACTTCAGGGTCCTAAATAAACAATTGAGCTCCAAAAGCAGCAAATAGTAAAAAAAATGATATAGATATGGAAAGAAATTAATGAAACAAGAATAAAAGAATAGTACATTGAACCAACCAAGAAAAACAAATAAAACAAAAACTAGAAAAAAACCTGTAATATTTTAGAGCATCACTATAGAATACTTTGAAAGTTCATCTTCCAATAAACTTGAAAATATTATAGACATAGATACATTCTTAGACATATAACTTGGAAAAATTAAGTCAATAGAGCATAGAAAACATAATTCATAAAATGTAATGAAGTTGAAGTAGGAATAGAGCCTCTTAAGAAAGAAAAGTCTATGACTGGGCAGGATCAGTGTCATATTCTACCAAATCTTTATAAAAGAGCCAGGTTAGGACCAGTGTTCTTCAAGTTTATTCATAAAGTAGGAAAGAAAAGAACATTACCAATATGATTCTATAAAGATAGCATATTCTGATACAAAAAGTGCAAAAAACTGAAAAAAAAAGGAATTATTAAAACACTTCTTCCAATTTTCCTGATTAACATAGAGGCAAAAGTTTTCTCTTGCTCACTCTTGCTCTGTCCTGGAACTAGTTATTGTAGACCAGGCTGACCTCAAACTCACAGAAATCCACCTAACTCTACCTCCCAAGTGCCAGGATTAAAGGTGTGCACCACCATTGCCCTGCTTGAGGCAAAAGTTCTCAATAAAATGCAAAGCAAATTGGAGACCATGTTAAAAGCGTCATACACCATGTTTCCTTCGAGAATGCAAAGACAATTCAACATGTATAATTATCAAGTTTAACAGAATGCATAAATGGGTATAAAGACAAAAATCAAATGATTATCTCAATATATATATATATATATATATATTTGTCTTTGACAAAATTGAGCAATCTTTCAGAGTTATAAACTGAAAAAAAAACAAAAAGCCAGGAAGAATACTTAAGCCTGTATATGACAACCCTATAACCAACACTGTGCTAAATGGGAGAAACAGAGAGCAGCTCCTCTAAAATCAGGCATAAGACAACGGTGCCCACTCTTTCCACTATTACTCCATTAATATAGTTCTCACAATCTCAGATATAATAGTAAGCTATGAGGAAGAAATAAAAGGGGATTCAAATAGGAAACAAGGAAATAAAAAAAATCCCTATTTGCAGCTGGCATGATTTTATACTTAAAATAAAACCCTAAATATTCCACCAGAAAACTCTGTTCTGTAGGAAACTTCAGCAAATAATAGTGGGGGAGTGGAGGAGTGGGGGAAGCCTTGGGTATAAAGAGCAGACGGTTTCCAGAGGATTGACCAGTGTGTGCCCAAACTAGAAATGCCCGTGGAAACTGCTTGCCTACAGAGACCTCTCACCAAAACTCTGACCCCTGTGTTGTACATCATGAATACGCTGAGGTGCCTGGTTGCTGCAGATTTAGTGATGTTCCAGCAGACTGAGCATAGCCCACCTTCTCCCAAATTTCTGTATCTGTGTCTGTGTATCTATCTGTCCTTTCTCCCTTCCCTTGCCATCTCAGCCAGGCCAAGTTCCAGTCAGTTAGAATGAGGCAAAGTATGTAACAAAGATCAGTGTGCAAAAAAATAGTAGATTAGTGATAACAACTTTTCTAAGAATGAAAACAACACTATCCACAGTACATAGCACAGTGGTAGAGCGCCTAAGAGGGACAAAGTCCTGAATTCTATGGCCAGCACCACCTAAGTCTAAAAACCAGAAAGGAAGTGAAGCATGGTAGTGGTGGCACATGACTTTAATCTCAGAACTTGGGAGGCAGTTGCAGGTAGATCTCTGTGAGTTCACTCTAATCCTCAGAGGGAGTTTCAGGACAACCAAGGCTGTTACAAACCCTGTCTTGAGAAAAAAAAATCAAACAAAAGCAAAAAAAAAAAAGAAAGGATACTAGAAGATAGAAATTCCTGCCATGTTCATAGAAGTAATATTGTGAAGATAACTGAGTTCAAAGTGATCAAAAGACTCAATACAATATTAAAATTCCAAATACATTTATGAAAGAGCTAGAAAAAAATCTAGAATCCATATAGGAAAAAAAAATGATCCTGAATAGCTAAAGTGATTCTAAGTTGAAAGCAATGTTGGCAGTATCACACTGCATGATCTCGGTTATATTTAAGAGCCAGAATCAGAGTGGTAGATGCATAGACCAAAGGAATACAATAACAGATCCAGAAACAAACCTACCATCTACAGAAACTATAATTTGGGGGCATTTTTAAAACAGAGTACCACATAGAAAAATTGGCCTTAACTTCTGACGCTCTGACTTTCGTTCTTCAAATTCTGAGGTTATAAATAAACTCAAGAACACCTGCCACAGCCATCCAAGTTTTTTTAAGAAAAAAATGTCAAAAGCACACCTTGGAGAAAAGACAGCTTTTCAATGAAGACTAGAATTAGTTAAGAAAGAAAGAGAGAGAGAGAAAGAGAAAAAAGAGAGAGAGAAGAAAGAAAGAGGGAGGAAATGACAGAGGGAGGGAGGGAGGGAAGGAGAGAGGAAGAAAGAGATAAAGAAAGAGGAAGGAGGAAGGAAGGAACTACATCCATGTTTCTCAATCTGTACAAAAAAAAAGCAATTCAAGTTGGAACAAAGACCCAAGACTCTTGAAGTGCTGGAGGGAAAATGGTAACATATTTCAATGTAAATAAGCTTAAACAAGAACTTTCTGAAAAGGACTCAAGAGCTCAGAAAATTATACCAAGAATGGGCAAATGGGATTGTATGAAACAAAAAAAGCTTCTTATTAACTACTCACTAATCCATTTCTGAATTCAAATAATAGCATGTTAGTATTTTTTGAGGTGCCAAGTACTTTCAAATTTCAAAAGGACACAAAGAATTTCAGTGGTTGTCATAACCCAAAACCCATCCACAGAGCCTGGTTATGAAGTACAAATGTAAAAGTTCTGCATACATGAGAAGTCTTTTTAAATTGCTTGAGGATGCTCTTGTCAGGGCAATAGCAGAGAAAAATGATAGATATGCTAGGAATGAATTTGATAATCATCTTCACTAATGCCGCATTCCGCAGATAAAGAAAGTGAAAGGACAGAATCTAGGGCATTGCTTCTACTGTAGTGTTTAGTCCTTGGGTTAACTGTCACATTCCTCTTCTTCCCAACCCCTCCCAGTTACACAAGTTCTTTCTAAGTGGCTCTTCTTGTCATCATGGCGCTCACAAATACTGACATCTAACTCTTCCTTAGTCATTCCCACAAGATGTGGCTACTCATTTTGCTTCACTTTCTTCTTAGAACTTATGAATCAAATATGAATAATTTATTAATAACTGGCTGAATAAAGACATAAGCAAGCTCACAGGTTTTTTAAGCAGCATGGGCAAAGCCTGATGAGACACAGCTTTCAAGCTTCAAGTATAAACTGACCTCCCCTCACTGATAATTTATAAGTACCACATACTCATATTGGTCATCACTAATTACTTTGATCAGATATCTGAATGCCTATTGAGAAAATGACAATTTGTGACCTGGTGGTGGTGGCATTCAGCCACCTTTTAATCCCAGCACTCTGGAGACAGAGACAAGTAGATCTCTGAGTTCGAGGTTAGCCTGGTCTTCGGAGTGAGTTCCAAGATGGCCATCAATACACAGAGGAAACCGTGTCTCAAAAACTAACAACACCCTCTCACCAAAATTAAGCAGAAATAATACCTAGTATAACTCACATTCCTTGTTTGACATTGGCTAACTCATGCATGAAATGGGGGTGATTTTTTTTTGTCTTCAGAACAAATAATTGTGACAGATTTTTAATGATAATAAAACATGATTAATTGCTAGTCAACAAGTCACAAAATGTGATCTTTTCCTGTAAATTATAGTACATAAATAAAAATATCCCTGTACTTTTTTAATTTAAGTGTGCAGTTACTCCAGCACCCTTATCTCCCAAGGCCCTCTTTCACCATGCCCCTTCCCATGCATACAAACATAAGCTGATCATATTTTTTCCTGAAATTAAAATCGTAGAGACAGCTGTAATGGTCTATAACTATCCTTTCAGAAATATTGGGAAATTATGGTTCCTAGCAACAGAGAAATCTCTTCTGCCGCTTTTGATTCTCAAGGTCAGTGGCACGGTACTCAACAACAACAATCCTCACTGAAATAACAATAAGAAACATGAAAACATACAGGTACTCAGAAGGAAATAAATGGAAAACCTCATCAGCAGGAGTCCCTCAAGAAAAATGTCACTTAGCATTCCAATGAACATCTCATTAATTCCATCATGTTTTGTGGCTAAATGCACACACATATTGCAAGAAAACATAATATAATGAGCTTTAAATAGATTTATTCTAGTGTAAATAATGTTAGCATATATAAACCTCAGTGTCTTGATATTTCTGATGATAGAGTTTGTCTAGGACAATAAATAGCAACGGGACTGTAGTGAGTTTTTTGAAAGCTCACCTTCATTATTTAAGAGCAAAGTATCTAATTAGTCAGTTCCAGTTTTTAAAAATTGAATGGCAGGCACCTGTCAGAAAGTGGAGAAAGGCAGTTCAACAAATGTTACAAAACTGTACAATGGCTTTCCAAAGATATTAATAGGTTCTCTGCCCTCCTTCCCTGCGACAATAGGCTTCTCCACCAATGCAGTAAGACACATCAAGACAAACTGGAAAAGTATAACAACAGGTTTATTTGAGCAAAGCAACATGCGGGGAAAGTTCTTCAGTCCCAGAGATCAAGACCTGAGAAGCTGCCCACCCTAACTAATGAAGGGAGATTGTATAGGTTGCAGGCTAGGGGTGACGATGTGTCCACTACAAGCTGTGTTTATGGCCAACTATGGTCAAAAGCTGAGCACCTTAGGCAGGGATGTGAATGGCTGTCAACTTCAGAAGAGAAAGCAGAGTAACCACTAAGAATGCAGAACTAGGCTTTTTGGTGCCTTCCCTTTGTTTAGAGACTCTCAGTGGGTGGGATTTGGAGGGGGGGGGAGGGTGGAGGGGAATGGGGCTTCCCAGATCATGCAAGGGCAAGCAGGAGGTTCCAACTGAGCGAGCATTTATAGTCCTTTAAAGTGACTCCCACACTTTGAATTCATATACCATTTAATTTTCGGTGTGTAGAAAAGATGCTTAAACTGTTCCCATTTGATCAGAACGTTAAGCTTTGGGAAGATTTTCTTTGTGGGACATGAGTGACACCCTAACTGAACTAATAAAAACACTGATGATAACACTCCCGTGATTGATAATATTCTTTTTAAAAAAAAATCATGCAGGAGTTCAGAGAGAAGCAGGTTCTTGTCACAGGTGCTGGTGCTCCTGATTCAGGAAGGTACAAATGCAGACGTTTGTTTTCTCTCTAGAAATGATTGTAGAGAAATGCCTCCTTAGAAAATGGAAATTAATTTTCAATATAGAAAGAAAGAAAAAACGGCTCCTGAGTATGTTGGCAGCTTGGGCATGGTTACAAGTCACTCATGAGTAACAGACTAAGTGTTCTTAAACCTTACTCTGGTCATGGAGCATGAGTTCCCCTTGGAACTTCACATGCTCTGATCTACTGGGGACCCGTTTCTACCTACATTACCGCAATTCCTCTGGCCCAGAACTCCCTCTCTTCCTCCATACATACTATTATCATTTGTTTTCACTTACTACTGTCTGACAAACTCCAGGAAGGACAATCTGGGAAGTTTTCTCCCCAGAATAAAAATGATACAATGGCAGTTGAGCTAAGGAAAGTGGGTAAACCTGCAAATCAAGCTTCGTTTTTGCTTTTGGCATCCCTGTGTCCCTAACTGTACATAGAACATCCAAATAATCTTGTACTCCTCTTTTTTTGTAATTTTCCCCAGTATCCTGCCCACCATCGTCCAGTCTCTCAACTCAAGTTTTTATACCCCTTTAACCAACTTTTGTAATCTTTGTCTTTCTGGCATCGTTTGCATTCCAATTCACCATCTGTTGGCCTACCTGGCTATATTGAATCCTCGGTGTGCGTGGTAGTTTAAACGAGAATGACCCACATAGGCTCATGTATTTGACTTGGTTTCAAGTTATTTAAAATGCTTGGAAAGGATTAGGTGTGGCCATGCTAAAGGAGGTGTGTCACTGAGGGTGGGTTTTGAGGTTTCAAAAACCCAACCCTTCCCAGTTAGCTCTCTCTGCCTCATGGTAGTGCCTCAAAGATGTGAGGCCCCAACAACTGCTCCAGTGCCTTGCTTGCCTGTATACCTGATGCCATGCTCCCCACCACAATGGTCATGACTTTAGCCCTCCTAAGCCATTGAGCTCTTTCTAATATAAGTTACCTTGCCTATGGTATTTTAATCACAGCAATAGAAATGCCCCATTCTTTTTGTTAGTCATTCTCTTAAAAGGAGCATACGTATTTTCATAAAACACTAATGAGATTCTAATAGTTGAAAACAAGAAAATGTGTCATCCTGGTATATAAAGCAAGCAACTGTAAAAGAAATAAAAGAGAACACTAAATCCTGAGCAACGGTGCCTGCAGAAGCAGCCAGACTTGAGCAGTTTTTTTTTTTATGCGACACATTGCACAGCAATAAGGAAAAGCACAACACAATAGCCTATTTACCGCCTGCTACTTTTGAGGAAACAGACAAGTCACATTAGATTTGCCAGCTCAAATGCTGGCACTCGTTTATTTGCAAAGCTCACCTTAAGGTTATGTACCAAAACAATATCTTTGTTTTTCAGCATTTGCTCACTACACCAGAAGTCATATTTGCTGATCAATGGAGGGCCCAGTGATACAGGACAAACATGTGCAACAGGCACAAAGACCTGCCACCGTCGATACTGCCATCAAAAAGCGTGATTGGCGCTTATATTTAAGGGCTTTCTTCACTGTCTCGTTTGATTGTTCAACATAGTCCTGGGTGTGCAAAATGTTGTACTCAATGCTATTCAGCAACTCTTGCTGTCCTGAGATGAACGTTTCTGCTTGGAAAAAGATGGCATGCAATTCACTGATCTGGTACTCAAGATCCAGCAGCTGCTGGTGTCGTACTTCAGCCAGAGCCAGGCCCTGCTTAGCTTTCAAAACATCTAGATCACAACCCACCATTTGAGGAGGCACAGAGTTAGCCACGAGTTGCTGCAGCTCTTCTTCCCGGAGCTTTACCCCAGCTAGCTCTGCCTGTCTCGCCATCTTCTCCTTCAGCCTGAGCATATTCTGAGTCTCACAGGCATAGTGGTGGCTGATGATGTCAAGGTAGTGAGTAAGAAGGAAAGAGAGCTGGCTCTGACGAATGCGGTGCTCGGCCCGCCAGTACTTACAGTCTGTGGCCAACTCTCGCTGGATGGTGTTTAGCTGAGGCTGAATGAGCAGCGCTTGGCTGGCAAAGGAGGCTTTTATGATGTTCAACTCAGTCTTCTCCTTGAACACACTCTCCTCTGTGGTGCAACACAGGACACCTTGCTGCTTCTTGTCTATTAACTGAGCTAGCCCTTCTAACTCAGTCAGTGCGAGGGACAGCTCAGACACTTCCTGTAAAAACTCTTCTATGGGGTTTATTTCACTCTTCTCAAAAGCGTGGTTGTCAAATATCAAGGTGTCATCCAATTCGGAAGGCACACTCGCATGATGAGCGTGCTTCTTCAGTTCCTCTAATCTGTCCTTCATCTTCGACTCCAGCGGCTTGCCATAGCTGTACTGCAACAACACTGGAGGCCAATGTATCCATCGGCTTTGTCTGCCGCTGTATAAAGTCAGGAACAACTCAGTTTTGCGTCAGTAGGAGCTATTAAATATCTTTCCTTCCCAGGCAAGCAAACAATGACAAAGCCAATAGGCCACTGAACTGTTTATTCAGTATCAGGAATGTCAGGTGGTAAAACACACAGGAAGGGTGAAACTGTATCCCAGGAAAGGGCCAGACATTCGCCTGATTTGTCAAGAGCTGAGGCAAGAATATACATGAGCTCTGGGGCTCCAGGCTAGCTGGTCACAGAGGAAAAGGCCCTGGAAGCATTGTTACTAGGTCCAAGGAAGGTAACCAAGTGTGTAGGGAACACAGGGAAGGAAAGGATTGAGAACGGCTCACTGATGATTGTAGATTCTTATTATCATTGAGAACAGACACACTCGCACGCAGAACCACATAGATCAAACAAATAAACACCCTTCTTAATCTACTGATATTGTGCAATAAAAAAACATGGCTGCAAGCAAAGTCTATAGCAAAAATAAAGACCTACTCACTAATAAAGGAAAAAATAAAAGATGCAGCTTCCAGATTGAAGACTTGTTTCATTTAATAATAATCTTTTCATCCTTTCCTCATGCAGAACTCATCTGCATCTCAAAGCTGCCTGCTATTCTATCGAGTGGCTACCAGCCCATCACTCATTCAGCTCCTTCACAGAATTGAATGAAGCAAATAATTACATTCTTTATAGGATTTTCCCTATTGAAATGTAGCTGGTTTCCTCACTCCCCTTTCTTCTCCATGTCAAGTCTTTGTTAAAATGTTTTTCTGGTGCTGCATAGGTAGCCAAGAACCTGAAACTAGAAAGCCTAGGGACAGGGACGTAAGGTAAGACCAATTACTACTGTTTTACTAAAAGAATGTAGCAATAAAACGACCCCTAATAACACTCTGCTCTGCTCATAGATCAGGGCCTTGCTCAGTCATCAGCAGGGAAACTTCCTCCTGCAGAAAGTAAGAACAAACAGAGACTCACATCCAGACATTAGGCAGAGAGTGAAAGACCTTGGAACACTCAGCACTGATAGGACGTCTCCATCAAATCCCTCCCCTTGGGGGTTAGGGAACCCTCTAGAAAATGAGACAGAAAGTCATTTACAGTCTGAGCGGTGCGAAGGACACCCAGGAAACAAGGTCCTCTAACCTAATAAGACTGATACATGTACTGCTTCACAGAGACAGAGGCATCGTGCACAGGGCCTGCATAGGTCTGTACCAGATAGGGTCCTAGAGCTAAAAGGAGACTTTCTAATTATTATTTATCAATATAAAATTGAGAGTCAGATATTGGAGTAGAACCTGAATGATCAGAGAAGCTACAGAGCTACAGAGAAGCCACCAGCCACCTCCTACCTCTTCCATTTCTTCCTCCAAAAAGGCTGAGATCCTCTCTCAACCCCACCTTACTACTTCCTGTTTCCTATTTGTCTACAACCCTCCAAACCTCTATGGTTAATTTTGGTCAGCTAGTGTCTAGCTCTGCCCTCTGACTCAAAGCAAGCTTTATTTTTTAGAATGAAATCAGAATATCAGACAACAATGGTCACAAGCCCCCTTCCCTCATCTAGACATTATCTCCAATTGATAACCACTGGCAAATGGAACATGGTGTCCTCAAAGAGAGTCTCATGGGAAAACAAGCTACTCTTAGGGTAGGCTGCATGCCCAGCAGTAGATGGCCAACAGAAAATGAACTTCACCGCATCTTTGGGTGTTCATTGTCTCAATGTCATGTCAGGGAATTTTTTTCTTTAATTTAAATTTAAATTTAAATTTAATTTATCTTTATTTATATATATATATTTTAAATTTTGTGTTATTTTTATTTTATTATATATGAAGGTATATAAAATATATGTAATATATGATATACGTAAAGAGAAATAGATACATATACTCTCTTTTCACCCTTTGGGTTCTTTGGGTATAGCTATATAGACTTCCAGTTTTTTGTTTCCTGAGTGTGTGAACAAGTGGGTCTCTGTGTTGATATCTGTTTCTTATGCCTTTTGGGGGGGAGTCTCTTCTGTTTTGTTTTTGTTTTTGTCTTGTCCTACTCTGGTGTGTTAGATTTTGGTTTTCTTTGTCTTATTATATTTAATTATTATCCCTTTAAAACTTGTTAATTTCCTAATAAGAGACAGAAATGGGGTGGAACCATATAGGAGAGGCAGTGGAAAGGGCAGGAAGCAGAAGGTGTAGAGGAAGGAGAAACTGTAATCAAGATATATTAAGTGATAAAACCCATTTTCAACAAAAGGGGAAAAATAAAAAACAAAAGAAATGTTTCCTGGTTAGTTAACAATCTAGTTTCCTTTTTTTCATTTTATAAACTCTAAGACAAGTTATTAAATTCATTTAACGTTTACCCATTTTTGTTTGACAAGAGCAAACAAGCAGAAGCATCAAAGTATCTCCTTTCAAGCTGTATTTGTCTCTGTGTATGTGTGTATAGAAACTGATGCTCCTGAGGGATAGAAGAGGAAGTCAGGTCCTCTGAACCTAGAGTGACAAGTGTGTCTGAGCTGCCAGACACACATGTGGACTGAATTCCTGTCCTCTTCAAGATCAACGAGCATTCTTAAGAGCGGAGCTATCTCTCCAGGCCCTCAAAACATCTTTCACACTCATAAAAGTTTCTGTCTTCTATCTAGTAATTTCCATCATGCTCTCTGTGACTCCCTTCCTGTTCTTTTATTTAGCTTGCCATGTCATCTCCCCTCACCCCTGCTAGCTTCTGGAAGCATAAAGTCCTATATTGTGTTCAAGCTACTGTCCCTGTAACAACCTAAATGCCCCAATTTCTACAGACAAAAGCCTAGTTCTCCTAGTACCCTGATTTTAACAAGCCTTACAAGAAGTAAAGCCCTCACCGGGCAGTGATGGCACACGCCTTTAATCCCAGCACTCAGGAGGCAGAGGCAGGCGGATCTTTGTGAGTTAGAGACCAGCCTGATCTACAAAAGCTAGTTCCAGCTCAGGCTCCAAAGCCACAGAAAAACCCTGTCTCGGAAAAAAAAAAAAAAAAAAAAGTAAAGCCCTCAGTAAAAGACAAGTATGCCAATATACTCCTGATTTTCTGTCCAGTCTTTCTTTGTCGTTTTTTGATTGTTTGTTTTAACAAATAGCTTGGAGAAATTCTTATAGAACTTAAGATGTAGCAGAAGGCCAATGAAAGCTACTTTTCCTGCAGAGAAGTTTTTTTTCTCTCTCTTTCAGATCCTATGTAGACCTTTATTGCCTAAACTGACATATGTCACCCAGTCAATAATAAGGAGACTCAGCTTTGTGTTGAGGAGAAAAAGAAGCTGAAAAAGAGAAGCTCTCATGGCCCCCCATGGAATCCTTCAATCACAATTCTCAACATGTTTTCCCTATTCCTTAATATTTACTCTGCCTAGTGGCTCTGCCTCACATCTCAGAATTTTGCTGGAACTTCAGAATCACTTGAGACATGTTGAGAAAATCATATTGTTAAATTCTTATCAATATTCTTAGAGTTTTTGTTTGCTCTCCCCAGTGTCCAACTCTATTGCTACAAACATGTAAAGTTCTCTAAAATGAAACCACCCTTTCACATGATTTCTGAATTAGATCATTACTTAAAATCTGACATTGCTAAAATTGAATTTGGGATCCCAAATACTGAGTTTTCTGTAGCGATCCCAATTCAGTGATACTATGCACAATTAATGCCACAGTGTGTGAAACATCAGACTTCTGACTAAAACTGGTTTAGATAAAAAAAACATCACAGAAGAGACAAACCTCCTGAAGTATATAGGAGAGAGTTTCCAAAGAGGTTTAATTGAGGAGAGAAGCCCCACTCTTTGATCAGGAGCATCCCATGGGCTAGAGCGCCATACTGAATGAAAAGAAGGAAGCCAGCTGAGCATCTGCATTCATCTTTCTGTGCTTCCTGACTGTGGACACCATGTGACAAGCTGCCTCCTTGCTCTCGCCATCAAGCCTTCTCTGCCATAATAGACTCTGCTAAAATAAACCCTTCTTTTCTAAAGTTACTTAGGGTCAAGCAAGAAAAACATAGCCAATACGTTTACCCTATATTAACACGTTCTATCTCTCTGCTCCCTGGTAGAGATAGAGACTAAGTTCCCCACAACTCACAGTTCTGACATGGAATATACGGGAACACCAAATGCATTTTGTTCTACTCAGTTCCGCCAATTCTAGCTCAAAGAAGGGGAGAAATGCTTTTGGGAGGGCAAAGAGGGGGAAAATGAGATCCTTTTAAATCTCAATGAGGCTTTCAGAATTTTTGTTGTTGCTGTAAAGAAAGCTTTGCCAGAAAAGTTTTGTATTAGGTCACCATTTCTCCAGTCCTTTGGCGTGAGATTGAAGCTTGTTTTACCTGTGTTTATTATCCGTTATGAGTTACATGTTTCTCCTATGCCCTGCTCAGTGTGTACATGAGAGGTAAAATAAAAAGTCAAGGATCTTGGCTTTATATCATTTCAAAAGTTCAAAGTCTTTACCTTTAACGGACGTTCTATAGTTTCTGTGCCTCTGTGTGTGTGTGTGCGCGCGCACGCGAGTGCGTGCACGCACACATGCGTGTGGTCCAGTGTGTGTGTGTGTGTGTGTGTGTGTGTGTGTGTGTGTGTATGCATATGTGCTTTGTTCTTGGTGCTTTATGTGAAAGAAGAGAGACCAAAGAGACCTGGAGCTACTTACAGAACTGAAGATTTCTTGGTCATAATTTTAAAAAATAAATATAAGTAATTAATTTGAGTGAAAGAGAATGTTTCCCAAGGTGCAAAAGTATTTTGGAGCTGCATAATGAATTCAAATTGTCTAATAAAATCTTTCCACCGCAAAATTCTTCTTCATTTCTTTGCTCTTTTCACCTTTAGCTAAATTATCTCTTATTACATTTTGACCTTGAATGTTATGCAAATTTTACACTAGTCCTGATTTTTTTCCAATTTTGTGTTTTCTCCCAAGTTCCTCTGTTTAATTAATCTCTTCTAAAAAAAAACTTATATTAGCACATTTGGGCTACTATTAAAATAACTACAAAAAAGCCAGTTGTCTAATAAACAACATAATTTATTTCTTGCAGTTACAGAGACTAGAAAGTCTAAGATCAAGCTGTAGACAGAGTCTGTGTCTTTCGGGGATCTGTTTCTTGGCTCATGGATGGCCTTTTTTGTTTTGATCTCACATTACATATGAGGTGAAGGAAATCTCTCTGGTCTCTTTTTGTTGGAGTCTGTTGTGTGAGATCACTCCTTTATTTCATTAGGACATGGCCTTCACAGCCTAATCATCTTCCAGTGGCTCCATCTACTAATAATCATCACCCTAAATCCCATAAAAATGCCTAGAATATGACCTGCTACGTATAAGTTCTTAATAAATATGTGCTAAAGAATCTAATAGTGTATCTGGTTTTACTTTAGGCTCTTGGGCTATCTAGTTTCAGGTTCTTGGTCACCCAAACAGCATCCCAACTGGGTTCTATCTTGTGGAGTGGGCTTTAAGTCAAATCAGATATTGGTTGGCTGCTCCCACAAGATTGTACCACCATTTCATTAGCTTTATCTTGCAGGCGGGACACCACATAGATCAAAGGGTTTATAGATGGATTGGTGTTTATGTTTCTCCTTCGCTAGTGTGCAGAGTACCTTCCTGTACCAAATATGCTAGTCTGTATGTAGCTATGTAGGAACCAGCTTGGCTTCTCCATATTCAATAAATTGTGTAGGTGTTATTTTCAGCAAAGGGGCCTTGCCTTCATTTGTGCAGAGCAACTTACTGTGTTGGCAACAGCCTGGGTTTTTTTGAGGGTTCCCATGGGACTCCTTTGGCTAACAACTCATTATATATAACCTTTCCCCATACTGGAAGCTTCATTTGGTGACAAATGTCCAGTTGGGGCTCTGTCTTCCCAGATGAAGACGATTTCTCCCATTCTCAGCATCTCTTAGTTGATTGAAGTTCTTTGTGTAGGTTGAGACATAGTGGGCTTTCCCCTGAGGTTTGGAGAGAGGAAAGGAAAAGAAGAAATGCTGTAACCACAATCTCAAAAAGTAAAATTTTTTTTCAAGAAACTACTATGGAAGGGGTACAAGGGAGGACAAAGGATATGGAAGAAATGAGGGTGGTAAGGGACAATAAAAGCAAATTATAAAACGCCAATAATGAAACATGATAGTTTACACCCCAATTACAAAATAAAATAAGAGCTCAAGTGTGGAAGCAATCCAAATGTCCAGCAAAAAGGGACAGCATAAATAAAACAATGCAGCCACATATAATGGAATACTATTAAACCATAAAGGCAAATGAAATACTGGGACATAGCACAATGTGGAAAGACATTAAAAATCATTAAATTTAATAAAAGAAGAAAGACACAAAAGGCTACATTTTCTGAAACAAGACTGCATTTACATGGTACATCTAGAATAAGCAAATCCATAGCCACAGCGCATCAAGTCATGGTTTTCTAAGGTTTCAGTGGCTGGAAAGAATTGGCAAGGACGTGCTAATTAGTGCAGTCCTTGCGTTGAAAACTTTCAAAAGTGTGAGAAACGCCTTCAAGTTTGAGAATAGTTTGAAAATTATTGCGCTATGCTTTAAATTGGGAAATTATTCATCATACTCCTCACATTGCAAATACCACTTACATTTTAAAGGAATGCTTGCATATTTATCTGAAACAGCTGTATCTGGGTGACTTCTGTGACTCAGTTCTTCCTGACTTTCTGCTTTATATGTATGTGTTTACATGCCTCAACTAATACCCTGTCTTTAGTGATTATAGTCAAAGCTATCAGCCCAGCTCTACTGAGCAGTCTTTTAAAGCAAGCCCAGAAAATAAGAAAGGGATAAATGCGAGGGAGGAGAGGAAGAGGATAGGAGGAAAGATAAATGAGTTACCAAAGGCAAAGTCTTAATAGTTGTAGAACTGGACCCTGGAAATATTATGTTGAATCTAAACCTAAGTTGATGGCGATGGCAAACACTTAAACCCTAGCACTATAGGAGGCTCTAGAATCTTAAGTTTGAAGTTAGTCTGATTCCATTGTTAATCCCATGTTAGTCTGGGCTACTGAGCAAATGAACGAGTGCAGTTACAACTATCTGTGACCTCTATTTTCATTCTTAGAACTCTGGAATTTTTTTTACTTTTAACAATTAAAATTTAAGTTTGTGTTATTTACCCTTAAGAACATGTCTTAGCTAGGTATGGGGATTTATGCCTGTAATCCCAGTGCTTGAGAGACAGGAGTAAGAGAATTACATCAAGTTAGAAGGCAGCCTGGTTTACATAATAAGTTCCGATCTACCCAGGGTTAAAAAGCAAGACTGTTTCAAAGCAGAACAACAATAAGACAGATATAGCGGCACATACCTTTGTTATTTTGATTTGTTTCATGAGAGAGGGTTTCTCTGAGTATCCCTGGCTGTCCTGGAACTCACTCTGTAGACCAGGCTACTCAGAGATCTGCTTGCCTCTTCCTCCTGAGTGTTGTTGTAAATTGGGGGAGAGGTGAGAGTTTTGTTCCCCAGCCACCAGCCGCTGGCCCGCTCAGCCGCTGGTTGCTTGCTTATGCCCGAAATAACCACAGGAGAACTGTATTAATTCAAATACTGCCTTGCCCATTATCTCTAGCCTTTTCTTGGCTACGTCTCACATCTAAACTAACCCCTTATAAAAGTCTGTATGTCACCACAAGGTGGTGATCTTACCGGACTGTTCTAAGATACATCCAACTGTGGCGGGAGCTTCATCGAGACTGGCTCTGACTCAGTCTTCTTCCCAGAGTCCTCTTTTCTTTTCCCCGCCTATCTAAGTCCTGCCCTATCAAATGGCCCAGGCAGCTTTTTTATTTAACCAATCAAAGCACAGAAATACAGATGAACCCTCCTTCAGAGTGTTGGGAATTAATGATGTGAGCCTTCACCACAGGGACTACAGCATATGCCTTCAATCAAACCCTTGGGAGGAAGAAGCAGGCAGAGTTCTATGAGTGTGAGACCAGCCTGGTCAACAGTGAGTTCAAGGCCTGTTGGGGCTGCAAAATCAAATCCTGCTTCAAAAAAATTCATAGAGACAGATGATTAGGAACTATAAATATAACTGAAAAACTATTCTCAATATTTTCCACTAAGATAGCTTAAAGGCAGAACAGAAATCATATGTATCACTTGAAAGTGGAAAGTAACCCAAAATAGAATATCTTACATACACAAAATATCTTTGATCTCAGGATCTAATCTTTTTCATTGTGTAGTTGTTATCACATTGATATTTTAAAATTGAATAATGCCTTTTTCTTCCAAAAGTTCTATATCTTTGTAAGAAATAGTGTCATATTTTTCTATTTAAGTGATCTGTGAATGTTATGCGACATTAAGCTATTCATTTGGGAACACAGCTGAGTCATATGGAGCTTAAGTGGGAAAGATACATCTACTACAAATTCATCATGAGCATGCCAGATCGCCTTCTCATTTCACTAGGTCTCTAACTCAAGTCTAAAGAGCCATGCGTTCCATCCTTAATCTGTACGGTCAAATGGGGGAAAGTCTGAGACTCTCTAAAAAAGGAAACGCATACTAAACTGACTTAACGTCATCTTAGCCAAATTAAGACATTTGTTTTCATCTCTATTCAGTACGAACTTACCTCTTCTTGTTCTTAGGGTCATAATTTCCACCTATTTTAATCTACAGAGTAAATAAGGCCACATTCATGGTTTACCACAGAAAGACTTTAAAACCAGACCAAGTTTGCAGCCCTCCCCTTGCAAACAGGATCATAGTCTGCTGAAAAGAAAGAAGCCAGTCAGCTGCCATGTCAAGGACAGCCTGCTCTTTTCATTCCTCGCCCTAAGTGTTTTCCCTGAGGCAAACAAAGGGAGCGTTCCTTTTGAGTCTCCCTGTTCGAGGCTAGCAAATAATTATTAAGGTCCCTTGAATGTTTGAGTGTTTGTTCTTAGAAGTCCTCTGTGAAAAGATGCACAGACTTTGTATTTGTATGAAAGGATGTTGAAAACTCACAAGACACTGCCTGTTTGTGTTTTCTTAGTCGTTTCTCTACAATACTATGAAATGTAATTTATTGGTTTGTTCCTGGGAAAGCACATCTGTAGAGCTCAGCTGTTTATAGCCATTGTGAAGTAAATCATAGCTGGGGGGGAGGTAAAATGGGAGGCGGGCTGATGTGATGGTTATTTTTAATTGTCAGCTTGGCACCATCTAGAATCACCTGGAAAAGAGTCTCAGGGGGGGATTGTCTAGATCCTGTTGGCCTGTGGGCATGTCTAGAGAGATAGTCTTAATTATGTTAATAGGTGTGGGAAGACCCAACCCACTGTGGGTTTGGATCCTGTACTGTCTAAGAAGAGAAAAGGCCAGCTGTGTGCTAAACATGCATGCATTCCTCTCTCTGCTCTCCTCTGTGGATGTGCTGTGACCAGCTATAAGTTCCAGCCGCCTTGAGTTCCCTGGGATGAGGGACAGAAGCTGAGAAGTGAGAGCTGAAATCAAGCCTCTCCCCTCAGCCGTTTGGTCAGGAGAGTTTTGTCAGGGAGGATGGAAATGAAAGTAGGACAGCCAAGGCGTCCCTACAGAAAAAACAAACAGCAAACATAAAACAAACAAAGAAACCGGTGATTAACCAAGTGTGCTGGTGCGTGCCTTTAATCCCAACACCAGGTCCAAAAAGAAGCTCTCTCACCTCTTTAAACCTACACCCCGTGATTCTAAGGAGATGAAAGTGGCAGCTTGTAGGAAAAAGAAGCCATTAGAAAATTTATTTGAGCTAGTAGCTTCCTACCTGCCGGATAGTTTTTATAGTCTCTGTAGGAGAAAAGGAATCAGTACTCTTATCCAGCTATGAACTCTATAAACTATGACCTGCCAGAAAAACTACTCTCTGACCGAATAGGAGGCACGCCCCACCAGAAGGAATCCATACTGGGTACTGGAAACCTGCTCCAGAGCCCACATCGGAGTGGGGCCGTTAGCCCTGGCAGAAAACGTAAGTCTGTTGTTCAACTAAAATGACATAGCATTGAATCACCTTCTAAATATGTATGTTTATACCCATAAATAATTGCCACCCTCAGCCTGAATCTGAAAAGCTTTTCGCCAATGAACTGCATGCACTAAGCTTGGAGGGTTATGGCTATCAGGGTTCAGTCTAAAAAAGACATTCATAGCATCCCCTGAAAAATTTAGGGGACAATGTAGTCAAAAGAACAGCAATTAAGAGCCAGAAGATAGGGCTAAGGATTTCAAAACGCTGTCTTAGGAGCAAAACATAGCTGTAGCATTCATGAACATTCAACAACTGTGGGTGACTGCATTGGCTCTGTAGAGTATGGACTATCAACAGTCAGGCCTGGATGGACAGTGCCTATCAGGGTCTTGTAACTCTCCTTGCTGAAATATTTCCTCCTGATAGATTCAAGTAAAGGGAGAATCATTGCTTTCAGTTGTGCATCTACTGGCAATCTTACCAGGCTCCAATAAATAATTGCAAACCAATAGTCACAAATGACTGGGGTTAAACTAAATGGGTCACACGATGAAACCAAGTCATGAATTTGGGGAGAGAAAAGGTAGGGAGTGTAATGTTCTCTGGCACTTTAAGAGAAAAGCCACGCCCACTCTTAAACAAGCTTGGAGTTCTGGGCTTCATTCTCTCTCTGTCCCCCTTGCTCTCTGCTCTCAGGAGAGACAGACGGTCTCCTCCCGTTTCCCTTCCCCCCCCTTCTTCCCCCTCTCTCTCTCTCTTCTCTTCTGTCTTTCTCCTTTCCCCTTCTCTCTCTCCTTCTACTCAATAAATGCTTAACTTTAATATCCGTCTGGTTTCATGTTCCCGCCGCGGCAGCCACAACAGCTGCCGCCACCACAGCCGCTGCCACCATTGCAGATCTGACCATGTTGTCTCGACCCTGGGAACCCATTACCGGGGGCTCCCCTAGAATATTAATTATAACAGGGAGTATGGGGGGTTGGTAGGGGTGGGGGAAGAGAAGAAATTATAGAGGAAGAGTAACCAGAATGCATTGTATACGTGTATAAAATGGTTAAGGAACTAAATAATAAAAAGTTTGGTTCTTGAGCATCCCCAAACTTCGTATTAGTCCTTACATATGGAAACATACTTTCTTTACCTAAAGATAATTTTTTAATAACCAAAGACATTCAGCATAAAGATAGTTGAGTTTTGAATAACAAGTTGTAATTGATAGGACAAATTAAACTCATGTAGAGCATAACTACACACTAAAATAGTGTTACATTTTGAAGCCTTAGTATATGTGCTGCCAAAGTGAGCACCATTTTGAAGCCTTAGACAAGAAGTTGTAAAGAGCAAAAAAAGTATAAAATAAGGAAACTCCATGAAACACACACACACAGAGCCCTGCAAGGAGATGATTGAGATTGAGAAGTCTTTGCTTACTCTAAATACGTGTTGGGGGTAAGTGGGATCATAACAACTTAGAGTATCTTTTGACTTTATCTCATACTCACAAAGTGATTTAAGGCAAATTAATTTCTCTGCTATCAATTGAATTAACTATTTTTATAATTTAGACGACACCTTCTATACCAATGTTGCCTCAGAGACAAGATAGAAACAAGAAATAGATGTTTCTAAGACAATGCCTAACAAGTTAGGATTGAATACAGATTAGTTATGATTCCTTTGACTATTGTTAAAAAAGACTACCTACACCTTGGAAATAAGACCAAAATAGCTATCACCCTGTCAATTAATATTAGGGCTTTCTTAAATAGCTGTTAATGTGACACAACAATCTTCTACCAACATTTTCCATGTACAATTTATTTAATTGTGTGAGTTTCTTTTGTATTCATTTGAAGTTTTTTTGTTACCCTAATTTCTTAAGGAGCTAAATATATTTTTGATAGACACTGCATATTTTTAAGTGAGTCATTGTTTTACTTTTTGAAAAACATGCTTTTATAGAGTTCCTTCTATATGGATGCCACTGGTCTCCATTTCATAACCTTTGAAGTCTCGTTACTAGATTACAAAACTGTTAAGGCAAATGACCCCTCGACTCTAACATAAGGTTCTAGACACAATTACTGGCTCTAAACTCAGACAACACTACTTAGTGATTCTCAAATATGCCCTATCTTTTCACCCTTTGGGTTTATGGTGTTTCTGCTATCTGAAACATTTATTCTTCTCTATCTCCAGTTTATCATTTCAGCCAAAGCTTAAAGTACACTGTCTTAATCCTACTGAAAAAAAAAGAGTATCTCTTTCCTTTACGATCTCTTTCTCTTGGAGTATCACTGTTGATGCCTTTAATGAGACACTGACGTCCGTCGGCCTTATGTTAAGATAGTCTGTGTGACTGCCTCCTTTTCATCTGAAGCTCCCTTTTCTCAGGGATGGTCAATTTTACAGCCTCCATAAGGCTTAATCCAATGGCTTTCTCAGAGAAGATAGTGAAGGTTTGATGGATTCAACAGAAAGGCATACTGCTAGTGTGCTGTTTAGTATTTACCATCAACTTGTCAAGATTTGGATTTCCAAAGACACAAACTTCAGAGCACATCTGTGAAGAATTACCTGGGTTAGGGGAGCTATTGACTACACCGCTCCATGTGCTCTGGCCCTCAACTCTACAAAAGAAAACACAGTGAAAACTCTATGGCATTATTCCATGCTCTCTGTTTCCTCAGCATGGACGCAATGCCATTAGCTGCATCTTCATCCTGAGGCTGTCCTTCCTTTCTTCAATTATTCTGTTAAGATTCTTTGTCATAGCAATGAGACAAGTGACTAGTTAAAACCTAACATAGTTGCACTTACTTTAAATCCAAAATAACCAATTGTGCTTTCATAGAAAGATAATCCTTAGCCTGGATTAGATTAGTAGTGAGTCAGGAAACTATCCAGACTTTATATTGAGATCTATGTCTGTTCTGAATCCAGGGATGGTGGACATCTCCAAAGACGGTATTAAATTTATTTGAAACTATCCTTAGAATTTTTGTGTTAAAACAAAACTGAGATTCCTGAAAAATAACTGTAAATTATGCAATATAAGAAAAATAAACAGCCTATTAGCAACAGTGAAAATCTAGCAAACATCCAGCAAGATTGCTCAGTGGATATAGGAAGTATATTCCCAGGCACGGGGATATGAGTTCAATCTCCAGAAACCATGTAAGGGGAAAAAGAGGACCAACTACATAAAGGTGTCCCCTCACTTGTATAGGAGTTTCATGGAAGTAGGGGAAGCTACACACGCATGCACACACACAACCACACATACAACCAATATATAAAACAGTGGCAACAATAACAATAGACGGGAAAAGAAAATACCCAATCCAAAGGAAAATATGAATCATGAGAAAAATGATTATCAATAACCTAAATCATTGGTTTTGCTTTATGGATAGTAAGAACTACATTTTTATTCTTTCGTTTAAAACGCAGGAATTGTAAACAAGGTAGGCAAAGGCAAATTCTGTATAGCTATGTACTTAGCAGATTCAACAAATAAATATGATGAATGGACATTTCAGCAACACACAGCATGTTCTGTCTGTGTGCATATCCAGGTTAAATTAACAAATTCATAATTTGCAAGTAATCGCAATACATGAAATTCAATGGGAAAAAAGCCATGATGTTTGGTGATTTCAATGTGGCCCCCTTGACCAATGATTCAACATAATGTAACCCATTCTGGGCAAAGGAGGTTTTAATTGGTGGCGTAAGCTGTCTTGTTGGAGGACATTGTCTTCCTTATTATTTGGTTGGTGAGTGGGGAGGTAAAGGAGTGAGCATGAGCAGTTGTGTGCACCATACCCCCAACTCATAGAGGTCAGAGGACAACTTATGGGAGCCAGTTGGATCTCTTTTTCCACAGTATGGACCCAGGGGATTGAACTTGGTTTGTCAGGCTTAGCAACAGGTACTTTACATGTTGAGCTATCTCTCTAGTCCAGGAAATATTATTCTTGACCACACACTAAAGCTGGTCTCATTAAATATGATCCAAGTATTTACATTGGTTCAGAACAAAGAAACTATAGCACCTAGATTTTTTAAAAAGTTTGCTTGAAATT
Organism: Dicrostonyx torquatus; assembly: GCA_028555095.1. Lineage (NCBI taxonomy): Eukaryota > Metazoa > Chordata > Mammalia > Rodentia > Cricetidae > Dicrostonyx > Dicrostonyx torquatus. Next base: position 65,870 of record JAQHUG010000044.1, read on the forward strand.
TGTATCAAGGTGTCCCAAATTATACTTTAAAAATATTTATTTATTGTGGTTAGATATATTGAAAATGAAATTTATCACTCAAATCATTTTAAGCATAAATTTTAGGCCAAGTTCATTATCAACATAGTATAACCATCATCATCCTAAAAAGCATCTTGTAAAAATTGAACTGTAATTCTTCATACCCTCCTGTGTTGCCCCTAATTACTTTTATTGTACTTTTATCTCTATGAATTCCTTCATCTATATACGTCACAGAAATGGGGTCAAAATATATCCTTTGCATCTAGTTGATTTTATGTAGCATGATTTCTTTTATTGATTCCTTTTCATTTAGCAAATTATATAATAGAATTTGTAATTTTAATCAATTTTAAGCTTTAATTCAAAGGTTCAGTCAATATTGTTCATTTTCAGACTTTTCCTAACATTCCCAAACAGAAACTTTGTACCCACTAGACAGTAGGTTCTCACTGTATTCCCTTAAGCACCAGTTAACCACTACTGAACTTCCTGTCTTCAAGAATTTGCTTATCATGCATGTCTCATATAAGCAGAGTGATACATAATGTTTATCCTTTTGGTTCATCTCACTTAACATTATGTTCTTAATGTTTATCCCTGTTATAGCATGTACAGAATCTAAATGCATTTTAATCCTGAATAGTGTGTGCATGTGTGTGTGTGTGTGTGTGAGAGAGAGAGAGAGAGAGAGAGAGAGAGAGAGAGAGAGAGAGAGAGAATGATGTTCTGAAGGTTGGAGGCAGTTGCCAGAATTTGCCATGACAGGTGGTCTTGTATGGTTAGCTGTTTGGTACACAAAGTGGCTCAGGGATTTCTCATAGAGTTCAAAACTGCCACATGATACACCATGCTTTTTAGGGGTGGATAAGGAGGCTAAATCTCCCAATGCATTGTCAAAGAGACTCCATGACAAACTACATAGAAAAGGAGATGAGACTAAGGTTTTCGTGTACCATTTATATTTCTTTTTCTAGTAAATTCCAAAATTACCTGTTAATCTGGAGTGAGTGTAGATTTAGTAACAAATGAAACTTGACAGTTATTTATTGACCTTTGCCTCCTTCTTTTCCTGGGAGTCCACTAGGAATTTGCTCATATAAACTTCATCATTGCATTTCCTTCGGTTAAACTTAACTGTGCTCCAAACACGCAATACTTCATACATTCTAAAGGAACATGAATTGACCCGACGCAAAGTGTAGTACACACTGTAGTACAGTGTTAACCATACCTTTCAGCTCTGATCATGTGTTCTTGCTATCTTCCTGCCATCAATTGTGCTGTTTCAGTCTCTTATATTGTCTAAATATCTGTAGGCTAATTAAGTTTGTTGAAACAGAATATTAAAAACTTAAAACATTTTCCTCTGTCTGGAAGAATTCCCAGACTATATGACAGGAGAATGTGGACACACCAGAAATTAAGCAGATGTAATAATTACTCTGGCTTTAGATTCTTTGCTCTCTAAAGAAAAAGAACACTTTTAGTTGCAGATTTGAAACATCACAAAAGCAGATCCTAAATGAATGGAAAACATTCACTCGTGTGATGGCATGTGGGGAAAGTTTTTGTGGTTTTTCAGTAAAGACCAAACTTTAGAAGGAAGGAGAAGAGTGCTTTCAAAAATGCCCTTCTACAAACCAAAACCATCTGTAGTCTTCAAAGCATATCAACTTCCAAGCTCATTCCATTTCTATCTTGGGAACTGATTAGAACGAAGTACCCGCTGTTATGTCTTGTCGTTTCTTCTCAGACAGGGACGTTACTTTCCACCACATTGAGGTGTCATAAGTGAGATGACTTCGCACGCATTTCAGAAGGAAAGCAAAATCTCAAACCCGGGAAGCCTAACCCAATTCGAGTGACGCCCTATCCCGAGAGCACGATGGTGCCTGCTTAGAGTGCCAGCTACTTCAGAGGCTGAGTCAGGAGATCAAGGTCAGGAGATAGAGAGCAGCCAGGGCAATATAGCACAACCCAGTTGAAAAATCTTTATCCTTACCCATTGTTGGTTACTTACTAGCTTTGAGCTAGCTAGCTGTAGAAGCGAACATCTTAGGCATAGCAGGCAAATTATTCTATGTATAGGTTTTTTTGAGAAAATACATTGAGTGACAGAAGCTAAATTGCTGAAGAGGTTAGTCCATGAACATTATGGACTTTATTATGCTTTGAATAATTGGTTTTCTTACACCATAAAGGTATGAATCCGTATGAATAATGCAATATTTGTCTCACTGCCAAGGAGAAAAGTATTTCTTGTTACTTTGAAGAGAGTCATAACATTGCTGAATGATGGAAGAGATAATGTGTATCTAGTGAGAAAACAATATGCCAAACTGAAAGGCCCACAAGAAGCATAAGGAAAATTTGTCACCTCTCCTCTTCTCTTCTCTGGACACCTATTCCACTCCACTGCCCCACAAACATTAGGATTTTTCTTTTCTATGGCAGGTTATAGAAACTACAACCCCCTTTCCCTGAAAGGAAACCATAAATCTCAAAAGCATTATTCTAATTCTCTCTTATTTTTTTGTCTTAGACCTAGCCATAAAGACATTATCTAGGCTATTTTGAATAATTGTACTTAGACTACTGTCCCAGAGGGTCCTGCCATATACCTTGGAGGAAGAAATGTTACATACAGGGGTCATTAAAAATCTACAAAGTCCTTGCTATCTCAACCTATTTCTAGAAAAATCTTATTTTTATCTTATCATATCTACAGGGCTGTCTATACTATAGCAAACTCAAGCATTAAAAATGTATAGTTCATATTACATCTTAGAATTTTTAGCCTGAAGAATCACATTTACATAAAACTGTGACCAAATGCACTTGTTATGCTTTTCTCTCCAGGCCCTTTTTTTTTTAAAAAAAAAATATTATTTATTTAATGTGCATTGGTATTTTGTCTGTATGTATGTCTGTGTGAGGGTGTCAGATCCTCTGGGACTGGAGTTACAGGTGCTAGGAATTGAACCCAGGTCCTCTAGGAAGAGCAACAGGTGCTCTTAACCTCTGAGCCATCTCTCCAGGCCCGTTATGCTTTTCTCTTGATTGTCATTTGTTCTAGGAAAGCCAGACATGACTGTTTTAGATGGTCAAGAAAGGGGTCATCGTCGTTTTGCTTCTAAATTTCTGATCAGGGATGTAGATCACCAACCCAGTAAGGAAAAAAAAAATAGAGTATTCTTGTCACCAGTATCTCTCTCTGGAGAGGGGGATGGGAAAATGGTTTAGTTGGTAAAGTGTTTGCTGGGCAAGTGTGAGAACCTAAGTTTGATCCTCAACACCAACATAAAAGCTGAGTGTGGTAGCATGCTTCTGTAATTCCAGCACTGGGGAGAAGGAGGCAGAGATGGGGGACTCTGCAGCTTTCTCAGCAGTCAGTCTAGTCAATCAGAATGCTGTGGGGTCAGATGGGATCCTGTTTCACAAAATAATGTGGTGAGGTAAGGCATCTGATGTGCCTATAAACAGAGGGGGTTGAGGATTCCGACAAAGGACATAAAGTGTAATGGAGAAGACAGGCAGAATTTACTGCAGAGTGAAGTGTGTTCTCTTAATGGGTGGGAGTGGGTGAAGGCCAACGAGACCATTATGTTGATTTACATTTTCGGCAAGTTTTCTGCTATTTCTCAAATCTCTGGAACAGATGGTGTTCTTTCAGGCAGAGCATTTAATTTTTCCCAGGTAATTGTCAGGCCCATTTGGACCAACTGTTACACAAGGGGTCAATGCATGTCCTTGTTCTTTATCAGAATGTCTCCTGCTATCTTACAAAGTTCAGGACTCCCAGCATCAGGTTTAGTTTCAACTAATGATCTTCTGGGAAGTTCAGGACATCACATCTCCTCCAGGGGTGGGAACTGTGACTCAGGAGGCATTCTTCTAACCAGTAACTAAAGGCCCATAGTTTCAACACTTGGTTTTACTTGATGTTGATTATAAGGGAGGGGTCCAGACCTAATGTCCTCTAATTCTGCTAATACCTAACTAGCTGCATAATAGCTTGCCTCTAGTTCACTCCCATGTCTATTCCACCATGATAGAAGAGATCCAAGAACACAAAGAGAAGTTTAAGCAGGGACGGTATTCACCTTAAAAAGAGCTACAGAGCAGGCAAACAAAGATCAATGCTGATTACTGATTAACGAGGAAAGCCGGCAAAGGATTCTGCCGAAGATATTGAAGGAAACTAGTGCCTGTGGAAAACAACTGGCTGGAAAACACGATCAAAGAGAATTCAGAGCACTTTTAAAATGTAAGGACAATCTGCAAACTCTCGGAGCACAATCATTGAACGACATGAAATACAGGGCAATGTAAAAGAGGTTTAAGGAGGATCTAAGAAAACAAAAGGTTTCGTGCTGGACCACACACTCATTGTTCTCATAATTTCCCAGGCTTGGATTCTCATCAGACTTATAGTAAGGGAAAGTTGGAAACGTGTTTCCAGGCTCCACCCGATATCTTTATAGTCCTTACCTCTTAATTGGAGTGTGAAGATTTTAATTAGAAAACAATGCATGCAACTGTCACTCAAGAGAAATTTTAAGATGCCGGTAGAATTATTTTATCATTTACTTAAAGTCCTAAATTTAAGAAGTCCTTCAGAAAAATAATGACATCTTGAAATTTTCAGGCAAATGGATGGAGCTAGAAAACAGCATATTGAGTGAGATAACCCAGACCCAGAAAGACAAATATCATATTACTCACTCATAAGTGGTTTTTAAACAAAAATCAAAGAAAAACAGCCCACAAATCACAATCCCAGAGAACCTAGACAACAATGAGGACCCTAAGAGAGACACATACATGGATCTAATCAACATGGGAAGCAGAAAAAGACAAGATCTCCTGAGTAAATTGGAAGCATAGGGACCATGGGAGAGGGTTGAAGGGGAGGGAAGAGGCAGGGAGGGGAGCAGAGAAAAATGTAGAGCTCAATGAAATCAATTTTAAAAAGTCCTTCAGACTCAAGAAACTGGACATAAAAATTCTAAACTGCCCAATTAAAAAATGGGGTAATGATCTGAACAGAGAATTCTCAACAGAAGAA
>JAQHUG010000044.1:90805-172622 GCA_028555095.1 Dicrostonyx torquatus
AGGGTTTCTCTGTGACTTTGGATCCTGCACTGGAACTAGCTCTTGTAGACCAGGCTGGTCTCAAACTCACAGAGATCCACATGCCTCTGCCTCCTGAGTGCTGGGATTAAAGCCATGCACCACCACTGCCCAGCGAAAGTTCTCTCTTAATGACTGGTGGCTTGAATAGATACGGCTCCCATGGACTCATGTGTTTCAATGCTTGGCCTATGAGGAGTGGCACTATTAGGAGGTGTGACCATGTTGGAGAAAGGGTGTCACTGTGGGGATGGGCCTTGAAGTCTTATATGCTCGAACTATCTATACCCAGTGTGGTAGGCTCTTCACTTCCTGTTGCCTAAAGATAAAGAGGTAGAACTCTCAGCTCCCTCCTTAGCACCATGTCTGCCTGTATGCTGTCAAGCTTCTCACCATGATGATAATGGACTAAACCTCGGATATTATATCAATGAAATGTTTTCCTTTATAAAATTTGCCATGGCCATGGTATCTTTTCACAACAGAAACCCTAACTAAGACAATGGCTAACTTTCATACAACTGGGAATTGTTAGTGTACACTCTCAGAAGAGAAAAGTAATCAGTCTTACCAAGCTGTGAACTCCACAAATATGGTAATGTACAGCCTGGCAAGATATAGCCACTGGTGCAAAAATGACACCAATGTTACAGTAGTAACCAATCATTTTCTAATTGAATTTAAGGCCTGTTACATGAGATGGAACTCAAGCCTGACACCATTAATGGGGCCAAGAACATGAAGCTTGGTAGGTAATAGGCCCCAAGAAAGAACCTACTCCTATTATTCTATTAAATGGACATAGTATTAATCCAACTCCTAAAACTTAACTTTATACCCATAGATAAATGCATTATCTCTGCTCTAATAAGAGAAGCTTCTTTGTGCCGTATATGGTGGTTAACAAAGAGAGCCTTAACCAGTCAATGTGTAGAGAATGAGAGACTGCAGAGTGCTTATCTCTAATGGGACATCTATATCACATACCCTCTTCCCAAGGCTTGGGGTCATTATGGAAGAAGGGGCAGAAAGATTCTAAGAGCCAGACGTGCTGGATGATTACAAAATACTGTGGTTTTTGGATAAAATAATGCAGTTGCACATATAAACCCACAGCAATTGTGACAGTATGCATAAGACCTGTGCAAACTCAAGCCTGCCATAATCCCAGCATGGAAAGAGGGAGTATACACAAGATACACGAGGTCCCCCCTCTAGTTGAGGAACTATGGGAAATTCATCACCACTGGGAGAAGGAGAGAGTTTTCTATAAAAATGTGGCCCTGGTAAGCTGAACACACTCCAGTGGAAGGCCACAATCCAAGGGTATATTGGCAGTACAAATTGGACTTGATTTTTTAAGAGGACACAAATATTGGGTGCCGGAACCTCCAAAGAACTTTAGCTGTTCTTTTCAGAACCCATGTGACTACTCCTGGAATGGCAGGATGAAAACTCTTCCCACACACATGTACCTTCCTCTACTTCCCTGTGTCCCTGTTCTGAGTGCGAAGCTTCTGTGGGCCCTGCAAAAAGAAACTGGGTTCTGAAGCTACTCAAGCTCATGAGGGAGCAAGGAAGAAAATGAGAAAAATGCTGACTGCAGAGTTGCAGGTGAGGCTCGCAGTAGAAGGGTTGTCGAAACACAAGGTCTTGGATTCCATCCCAAAAGCTGTAACAGCAGCCATTGAGAAATGAAGAGGACACTCTGCCTCCACCTCATCATTTTAAAGGTGCTAGACAAGCTGCTTCCACTAACAGGCAGAAGAAAGGACCGATCAGTCTGCATAGGTGGGAGGAGAAGCCTGACAGCTATTCTGAGTCTTATTGCCAGGTAATAATGCCTCCCGTTTCTGCCTGGCATCTCTCTCCTTTGCCCTACTTTCACATCCGCTTTTGTTTCTGCCCCCATCAGGCCCTGGGAACCCCTGCCTTTGTTTTCCCTTTCCAGTTAGTGTGAAAAAAGCAGGTTAAGGGAAAAGAGCATTCCATGTTCTCTAGACTATGGGTGCAAGTGGTAAATTATTTACTCTGAGCACTTTTTGTGCTTGCTTACAAATTATACATTTGAGAATGAAGGGTCAAAGTTGCTTACTCCAGAGATCTCTTTGAATGGTGGATCTTGCACTGGCAAGGTAAAATTAGGAATTCATTAAGGTCAATGGTATTCAAAAGTCACATTGGTAAGAGTTATCTCTTTTTAAAGGTCCCAATTAGAAAGGAGAGGATACAGGAACCCATACTTATGATGGTAAAGAAGCGACTGAATCTCCCGAGGAAGCTCTGGAGAGGGAGACAAAGAGACCCAGAAGATGCTCCAATATATCTTCTCTTGTCTTAATATGGGTAGCACACTGCAAAGGCTCCCTTAAACTGCCCTTTCCCACTGGTATGCCTTTGATTCGTGGGCCTTAAGAAGGAAGGCCTGCTTATTTTTTGCATATGTACCTTGCCAAAATATAAACTGGAGAATAAAAAAATGGTCATTAGTAGGAAATACATAAAATAATCTGACAGAGTAGAAAGTCTCCACAGCTGTGAACAGACTCTGGCACCGGTTGAGAGCTAGAGGGACTGGTTTCTTGCTGGAGAAGCTTTTGAGGCCATGGCAGGTCCCTGTATTTCCCAAGCACTTCACAGTTTTTACTAAATGTGTCAATAGAGAAAACACTTTCAGAGTTGGAGATATGATTCAGTGATTAAAGACTAGGTTCACAACCAAAACATCAAAAAACACTTCCAGAGAAGCCCAGAAGCAACAAAGGGCATATTAGCTAAAGAAGACTGACATGTTCTGAGCATTTGGGGCGTTTCTCCTTCCTATAGATTCTCATTTCCCATTAAAAGGGGAGGTGTAGCATCTAGTTTCACTGCTCCCTGTTCATGACACTGTTTTATTGCCTCCCCCCCCCATTAGCCTGCCTTTTGCCTAGTCACTATGGCCAGAAGATTCCTGACTCTCAGAATACACTGTTATCCAAGGGGCCGAGAGTGACCAATTGCATGATGGTTCTTCAGATGGTGACCACATTACTGGATATTGCCATTGCTCTTGGTTGCCATCCAGAACTTGATGGTAAGACACTTGCCAAAGACACAAAATGTTTGCACCATAGAACACAAAGAAAGCTTCATTCCAACTGGCTAGCTTCTGTAATACTGGAAGTTGCTATGCATGCCACCAGGGAAAAAAGTTATCATCAGTCTTACCCCACAGTGAATGCTGCAAGCTATATTCACTGATGCAGTAGTGACATCACACCAATATTATGTTACTAACCAATGACTTTCTAATTAAATTTAAGGCCTGTTTTGTTGGGAGCTGTGAACCCCCAGATCCTGAATTTCTTGTAAACAACTTGTTTTCCCCTGATCTGACTGCCTACAGCTGCTCTGAGCACAAGACCCTCAGGAGTTCCTGATGGCAGGGAAATGGTTTCTGGTGCGTTTGGCTGGGGCGTGGCAATCTCTATATAAGCTGCCCCTGAACACAATAAAGGGGGCATTCTTGGGGCATTCCTGTTTCAAGGATGACCCGTGTCTCTGTGTGTCTTTGTGTGTTTAAATCTCCAGCCCCTTGCCTGGTTCACGAACTGTATGGTGGTGCATAGAGCAGGGTCGGGCATGGTGCGCAGCACTGTTTCATGAGATGGAACTCATGTCTGGTACCACTAGTTGGGCAAAGAACTGAAGGATATGTGGGTAATAGGCCCTAAGAGAGAACCCAGTACTATTATTCTGAAAAATGGCATAGTATTAACCTAAAGACTTGTGTTTATATCCATAGATGAATTCTTTTCTCAACCCCAATCAGAAAAATTTTCTTTTTGCAGTAGATGGCAATTAGCAAAGAAACCCACAATTGGTCAATGTGCGGAGAACACGTGATCACAGAACCTGATTATTAAATGGGACACACTCTCTTCCCAAAGCTCAGGGATCATCTTAGAAGAGGGAACATAAAAACAAATTTTTTTTTCAAGATAGTGTTTCTCTATGTAGCCTTAGCTGTCTTGGAACTTGCTCCGTAGACCAGGGTGGCCTGAAACTCAGGTTCACTTACTTTTGCCTCTTGAGTGCTAGGATTAAAGGCACAGACTACCATCGCCTGACTTTGGAAGAGAAATTTTAAGAGCCAGTGGCAGTAGATGAACACAGAGAAACACTGGGTTTTTTGATACAAAAAGGCAGCTGCACACATGCACAAGACCTGCACAAAATCAAGGCAGATGAAATCCTGATATGGAAGCAGTGCTAGTTAGGGAGTTCCAACTCATGCTATAGAGCTGTTGTCATTGATGGCCCCTGGAAGGGGAGCATCAGTCTTCTACAGAGATGCAGCTCTTAAGAAACTACTCATGAAGACTTCAGTAAGTAGTTGGCTATATATTCATGCACCTCTTGGCAGTAATAGCTAGACTTCATGGGCTTGAGAAAAATACAAGAAATTTGGAGAAAATAATTGTGATGAGAATAGAGGAGGAGCTGGAGGGGAGGGATTTGGGGGATGAACTTGATGGAAATGTATTCTATGTATGTATAGGATTCTCAATTATTAAATTTATAGAAGAGCAATGTTGGATATAGTGGTATACAATGGGAGACACTACCCCCATCTAGTCCTCCATAATCTACAATCCACTTTCCATAAGCAATCTCAGTTTCTCACCCTGGACTACTGTGCCCTTGAGACCATAATTCATTTTGGCACCCCTACGGACTTGCTGGGTCTAGGTAGCATTGCTCAGCCAATTTCAGTTCTAAAATGTAGTAAGACTATATGGTAGACGGCTGTGCTTAATTCTGAAGCCAGAACCCTGGTTCTGACACATTCCCATCCATCTTTGTGGTTATTGCCTGTTGCCTGAGATTTCTGTCTTGACCGATCCCACAGCCTTTCAGCCCCAAAGAAACACACAGCGGTCTACATTAATTAAAATCTGGTTGGCCTAATAGCTCAGACTTTCTTAGTAACTAATTCTCACATCTTCAATTAGCCCATAATTCTTGTCTGTGCTAGCCACTTGGCTTGGTACCTTTTATCAGTGAGGCATTTTCATCTTGCTTCCTCTGTGTCTGAGTGATGCCTGCAGACTGATACTTTCCTCTTCCCAGAATTCTCTTTTTCTGGTTGCCCCGCCTATATTTCCTGTCTGGTTGTCCTGCCTTTACTTCCTGCCTGGCCATGGGCCAATCAGCATTTTATTAAAATATACAAGTGACAGGATACAAGACCATTGTCCCACAGCAATTGCCTCTCCATCTGTCATACCTGGCCACTGAAAGGAGCCCCTGCAGAGTAGATAATTTGTTCCCAGTATACTTTCTTTCAAGGTAAAAATGTACATGGAATACTCTGGGGGATATTGGCCACCCACACAGCAGGCTTTTAAAATGTTTTCATCTGCTCTGTCTTATCATTTATGTCCTCTTTGAACTTTTGGTCAGGCTTCAAATTTCCAGACTCTTGTTAGTACAGCATTTGCCTTTCCACTCATTTTTTCCTCTTCAAACAGCAGATTGGCATGAATCTTGCTACATTTGCCTTTCGGTGGCCCAGATGCTCTTCCTTTCTTGATCAGTATTACACTTTATGAGCAAAATTTACATGCTGATCTAAACCATTTAGATGCACAAAAGCAACTCTTAAATCATACCCCAGGGTTCAGCAAAGCGACTAATACCAATCCTGAGATTCATACCTGGTTTGTGAATAGAACCCCGCTATGTGACCCAGTAAACTGAGAATCATAGCCTGTTTATGATCCCAGCCCTCACATGCACCAGGAATTACAATATGTTCTTTCGTCCATCAGTCATTTGGGAAATATCTACATACTTGCATGGCAGCCCCTGTTTACCAGTGAAGTATTTTGCTCCATACCACAAAGAATATGGCCACCCTGAGATTCCCTTGAATGACATTGCATTTATGATAACAATGACGTTGCATTTTAAGATGGCATGATCTTTGTTGCATATTTAATCATTCATCACAGGAAGCATTAGCAACATCCTTAGGAAGGTTGCATCCACAGTAACCGTTGTTGAGTAGATAAGACTCTCCAGTCAGCTGAGCTTCCTGAAAATTATGCAAGAAGGAATGGTTTTATGGTCCCTGTCATTGATGATGAGACAGGAACTAATTTTGATCTGTGAGAGGTTGGAGTATCTCTAGAACGATCCTGGTATGTTCCCTCCCTGGGGGGGCAATGGTATTCCTCCTTGTTGTAGTGACACAGTTGGTCTCCCTGTGATGAATGATAAACATGGGACCACTCCTCCCCCCGACCCTGCTCTTGACCTTTGGTTCTCTTGGTTCCTGTTCATGTGCTAAACTTTCTGTGTGATTTTTCTCAGAAAGATGTGAACAAATGTGTCTTCACCCCAGATGGCACCCCAACAGACTAAAGGAGCTATTTCATCCGTGTCTAGCTTAGTCACCAGTGTTTTATTGAGGTTGCTTAAGTGACTCAAATGCATATGCATCACTGACTAGCCCACCCCAATGTGGGTGTGGACTCATGAGAGCTGCATTCCTGAAGCTTCTTGCACAACTTGCAGGCAGCCCAGCTAATTGGAGTCTTGTCTCTTCACTATGTTGAAGGCTATGTTGGTGCTGACATAGCCTCCTGGATGTCTGTTGTTAATCAGAAGTGTCAGAAGCATCCTGAGCCTTATTTCATTTACTTCCTGATTCTAATAAACCTCCTTCCTCCCTCCAGGAAGGAAGGTTTCAATTAAGAGGAAAGAGCTACACAACAAAGAACATAACAGTTACATAGACAGATGCTTTTTTTTCTTTCCACATTGATACATTTTCCTTTTGTAAAACTAATTTTCCATCTTAAAACCTCTGGGACAATGTTTAATGGAGATATTGAGAGCTGAAATCCTACTCTAGGGGTTGCCTTCTTATAAGAGTAAAGCACTCACCATGTCACAGCTGTATGGTGTTAGCCATAAGGTTTTCGAGTGCCAGCTATCAGCTTGCAGAAACTTTCCTTCTAACCACTGTTTGTTGCAAGCTTTTAGCGTCCATGGCATTGCATTTTGTCAAAAGCTTTTTTTTGATGACTCTAATAACATGCACATGTCATTTTCATTTTACTTTATTAATATATTATATTGGGTTTTAGACTTACATAAACCTTTCGATGAAAATAGAGGAAATTTGTCAGGCAGTTAGACCTCTGTAACCAGCAGCTCTGATCCTTGTCTTTGACAAGAGGTTCTAATCTGGCCAGAAGGGTCACTGGTCCTGTGTGCAGTTCTGTCCTGGCCGGAAGCCAGAAGCACATCTGCTAGATGCACTTATTTCCTTCCTTAGCATAGCAACCTAATGAGCACCGCCACCTGGAAGCTGTGCGTGATCAGATATAGCCCATTGGGCCTCCGAGGTGTGCATGAGAGCCCTACTCCAGTCACTGGGATGGAGGGGTTGGTGGATGCTTTGTGGAGACTGGTGGTTGGATCACCTGGACTAAGCAGCCCACCTTTCGTTATTTCAGCTTAGTCATTTGAAATATCAATTTGATTCCTTAGTTAAAAGCCTTCTGATCCCCCCAGACAAAGCCCCTCAGAGGCAAGCCCTCCTGGGATACCTCTCCTACAGTAGCTTGCCTGCTTCCCTTCTGCAATTAATCCTTTGTTGAAAAGGCTTTACTCCTTTTAAAACTGCTGTCAAGAATTCATTTCTCAAGTTCACAAGACAAAGGACTCAGAGACACTCAGTGGCATTTTGATGAGCATGGACATCTGGCACTTTAGCCTGAGTTTTAGACACCCGAGATGAGAAAGTCTCCATTGTTCTCAAAGACAAGAGCTTCACCCACATCACTCTGAGGACAAGTCTTACTTGTATATGGCTTTTTACATTATTAGATTTGGTTTGTCGGCACTTTGGAGGATTTTTTTATCTATATTTAAGAAGAATTTTATTTTGTAGTGTTCTTGTGATGTTTTATTAGACTCAGTTATCAGTGTAATACAGGCTTCACAGAATTAGTTGGACATTTAAAATCTTCTGCCGAAGATTAGTATTCATTTTCCTTTAAATAGTCAATAAAATTTACCAGTGAGGATGACATATTAGACTGAGATTTTTGCTTCTGGAAACCAATGAAAGTGTGAATTCAGTCTTTTTTACTCGTATAGATCTATATACTTTGTCTACTTTTGGTTTTGTCGGTTTGAGCCTTCCTATGAACATGTTTGTGAATGTTATCTAAACTAATGGCATGCTGATTGCTTTAGCCTCAATCTTATCCTCCTCTAAATTTAAAGTCAATGTCTAGCTTCTAATCTCCTAGCTGTATCAGATGCTATAGTGGTTAGAAAGCAAATTTTAAGTGATATCAAAAGGTAGGCGATTAGTGCTGATGTCCCTACAAGAGACATCTGATCTCTGTCTCTGTGTCTCTCTCCAATTAGACATACACATGCCCAACACAAGAATTCAGAGAAAGCCATATAGTCAGTATTTTCATCTTTGATGTTCAGTCTGTGGACAGTGAGAAAACTTATTTCAGTTGTTCAGGCTACTCAGTCTGTTCCTAGTATTCCCTTTTGATTCCTGTGAGGTGGGTAATGATATTTTATTTCACATTCTTGATTTTATTTTTTTCTCTTATTTTTCTCACTGATGTAGTGAATGTTGACTGAATTTTGTTGATATTTTTGGACTTTCTTATTTCAATGTATCCTTAGCAGTTTTCTAGTCTTCATTTCATTTTATCTTGTCTCTTTAACTGTCCTTTTCTTTTTAAGCATTATCTCTTAATTTTTAGAACTTTTTTCTTCTTATATATTTACAGTTTTAAAGATCTCTAATGAATAGTTTTTATCCTAAAGCTTACGTTTGCTTATTTTACTATACTCTGTTTGCCTTTGTTGCTGTTTTCATTCTCTTGACATTTTCTTTTTTCTTTTTTATTGATTTTTGTTGAGCTCTACATTTTTTCTCTGCTCCCCTCTCTTGACATCTTTTTGCTTATATATTTGCATCTTTGACTTAAAAATTATATTGTGTACATGGCACATAATTGAATTTTAAGTCTTTTTAGATTTATGTATGTAAGTGTTTTGCCTGCATGTATGTATTTTGTTACATGTGCCCTTGGAAGTCAGAAGAGAGGATCGGATCCCAGAACTAGCATTACAGATGGTTGTGATCCCACCACGAGGCTGCTGGGAACCAAACCTCGGTCGTCTGAAAAAACAACAAGTGCTCTTAACTGTTGAACCATCTCTCTCATCCTTATTTGTTTTTGAAGAATTTGTTTATTGATTGGATTATTCAGTCCATTCACATTTGATGCTATTATTTATATGTATTAATTTTCCTCTGCCATATTTGTTTTCATTCTCATAACTTGTATATAATTTTTTGGAAGATAGCTAGCCTTTTAGAGAATATAGTGCAGCAACTCTAGGCAGTGACAACCCCTTTCTAGCCCTGAGGCTTGACATTCGATATTGTTATTTACTTGGTTATGTATTTAGTAACTAATTGCATTCTTTTACTGACATTTTTTTCTCTCCCGGTTGTTAAGAGACTCACTTTCCTCCTGAAGGCAGTTCGGCCTGTGGTATGCCCACAATCACTCCAGCAAATCGGTAGTTTGGTAGAGGTCTCTTCTACACCTCTGGCAACACTTTAAAATCCATTGATTGCAGGAAGAAATTACACTGAGAATGAATCCAATAAAAATTGTTTCCTCCCCCGGCCCCTTTCCCCGCCTAGCAATCCATTCCCATTTCTCCACAATCTCTTTAAGAAACCACATATAGGTCAGCCCTTGAGCACAGTGCCTAGCTCCAGACCTGGGCCCGAGCTTCTGCTGTCCTTTAGACCTCTTTTAGAATTCCTGAAAGTCCCTACTACATCCAGGATGAGATTAGAGTCCTTTACAGTTTCTCTCTGGTTTCCCCCCAAGCCCAGGCAAAAAACTCTGTGAGTCAAGGCTCTGGAATGTCAAACTTCTGAGTGAAAGACACCCCCCCCCACACACACACACACACTTTCTGGGAGCTGAGCATTTAGCAGGGGCAGGGCAGTAGCTGAAGTTTTCTCATGGTATTTAAATATTTCATGAGCTAGGGCAAGGGTTATCGGGGTCTGGCATCTGAGGCCGCAGCAGGAAGACGGAATTTCAGCTGCTGAGCAGAGCACAAGGCCCAGGGGTATGGATACATCCCCCAACCAGGAAGAAAGTGTGTGTAGGAGTTTAACTACTGGGTTTTCCCTTAATGAATTGTCATGGGTTTTCTTGAGGAGCTTTGTCCATTTTCTCTTGCCCTTTGGACCTTTTCCAGCATTTCTTAGTGATTTCAAAAGCATTTCCCACAAGTTTCATTGAGAACAAAGTCACTGGAGTCCATGTTGCTATGCCGTTAGTCAATTCCCAATTACCGTACATGTCCTAAACTGCATTTGATAAACTTTCCGTTAAGAACTGTGAAGTCTCCCAAACACTTCAGGGAGGAGATTTGCCTTCAAACAAGCTACTTTAGCCAGGATATGGGGCTTACCAAGCTCCTGAGAATGAGGAACCTTCAACAGCAGTTCACTTTAGAGATTAAGAAGATACAAAAAGAACAAGCAAGAAAGTTCAAAGAACAGAACAGCGAGCCCCTTAGAAGTTAATGTTCAATTGCAACCTTGCACAGAGAAGAACTGGAACCAAGGAAAACAAGACTTGGCCAAAGTAACTCAGCAAATTTCTGACTAAACAAGTCCACAGCCCTGGTAAGATCCAAGTGGAAATCTTGCTGTTCAACCAGTGAGAACTTCAGGAACTTGGCTTTCCTATGCAAATTCTTCATTTGTACATGGGGCTAACGATAATGACTTAATAAGGTCTGACACTTCGGGAAGCCTATTATAATACAATGATACTGACATTAAAACACTACAGACTGCTAGTAATAAATTTAAATACCCTCATTCCAACCTATTCCACAGCAAAAATACAAAGAAAACCCAGGCGCATCACTGTTCTTTCCAGTGATTGGAATCTCAGGCTGCTTTTTGGGAACAAATGACATCCATGCAACACTGATGATTTCCACTCTTTATTATCCCTCCCCCAAACCTATCAGCCTCTTTTCTGAGATGAAGCCTCGAGAGATGTCAGGCTTCATCTCCTTACTTTTCCTACTCCCCTTACCTCTCCTAAGGTCACAGGCACTAAGGGTTAGAATTTCTCCAAGAAATTCCATATCAGGGCTGAGGGATAGGTCACCCAAGGGAGAGGAACTTGTCACTCAGCCAAATCTACATATTCCTATACCCTAGCTTCATATTGTCTATATCACTAAGGGCAAGGCAGAGGGAAATGAGAATTTCTTTTTGCCCAGTTCTGGTAAAAACTGTAAAATAACTATCTGTTTCCACCAATTTTTATCTCCTAATTGTTGAGAGAAAATCAAACAAGAACCTTAGAAGTTGGTAACATGGGCACTTCCATCTAAAGACATACAGGGAGGAGCGCAGCATGATATCTAATTACTGCCCACAGAGCAGATTTCTAAACTCTATTAATGCAAGCAAATACAAGTATTAGTATAAGTAGGCATAATAAAAATTGCCGTGCTCTATTTTGAGGGTGACAACAAACTGGAAATTACTTTCTGTAAAGGAGGCAGGGAGTCCTGAAAATTAATGTTATTTTCTATTCCCTTTCTGGTTTGTTTTTGTTTTGTCTTGTTTGTTTTGTTTCTGTTTTGTTTTTATTTCATAAGCTATCTGTTGAAACCAACATGTATCCCCCTTGGATGGGCATAAGGACAGTAGGTATTTAGAAGGTAAACTATGGCACCATAAAATATGATATATTATAACCAAATGCAACTGAAGCTGTCCTGGAGGATTTTAAAACTCCATTGCCTTTAATTCCAGTCTGGGGAAGGCAGAAGGAGGAGGATTTCTGTTAGTTCAGCCAGCCTGTCTACACAGCAAGTTCCAGGATAGCCAGGGCTATGTAGAGGAATTCTATCTCAAAAAACAAAAAAATAAAAATACATTGCAAAAACCTCATGACTTGAGAACAAAGTCAGCAAGTATGAGCCCTTAGCATAATTATTTGAAAATTTCCCATTTAGTTATAGAATTTGGTGGTTTGATTTATCTATCTACAGACCTAATCAAACCCTTACCAGTTACTATTGCCCAGTGTTAAGTAGAAAAAGAAAACCAAATTATTGTAAGTATTTCAAAGTTAAGTATATAAAAAAAGAAATGGTAGTTTTCTTAATGAAATAATCTTATTGTCATGGACAGCTTGAATTTTGCAACACAATTTAAAATATTGTGTTTATTGAGGCTATAAAGAGAGAGGGGAGGCATTAAATAATAAGAAAAAATCTGAGGTGGCCCAAGTGTGTGTGTGTGAATCCTAATTAAACCCAAGGAGTAGTAAGTCACAAACTTTTTTTGGTATTTTCTAAGAATTTTTATATGAAATTCACAAAAATTTTAAGAGTGTACTGGCATGCGTAGTTTGGAAGGTAACAAGAACTGGTATTTAGTCTAATATAGTAGAAAGCACACTTGTATACACAATCTTCATAAGTCAATTTCTCTATAAATTCTTACACTTCCTTATTTATTTTTGTATGAGTGCTCTGTCTGCATATATACCTGCATGCCAGGAGACATAAGATCCCATAACAAATGAGATACCATGTGGTTGCTGAGAATTGAACTCATGACCACTGGAAGAGCAGCTAGTGCTCCTAACCGCTGAGTCATCTCTCCAGGCTCCAAGCATTTATTTTTGTACACATTTGTATTAATACAAACATTAAAAGTTCACTGATTTTTATACTTTATTATCCCATGGACTAGTAAAAACTGTACACTTTTTCATGATCATTACTTGCTTAGAAGTAAAAATCTCATAGTGGAGAATTTTTAAACCTATTTTTGCCTTTAATGTGGTCAGTGAGATGGAATTGTGATAACAAAAATATTTAATAGTCCCACTGACAAATATCTAAAGAAGGCTAGCTACAGTAAACTAAAGCCCGACTGCTGTGCATGCAGCCAGTCTTGGGCTAGGGATACAGCGAAGGTGCTGTTGGAAGCACCTAGGTTTACAGTGTTAGGATACAATTTCTACGTTAACTCTTCACCTCTAAGGCCGTGGTTCCTAACCTGTGGGTTGCGACCTCTTTGGAGTTGTATATCAGATATCCTGCATGTCAGATTTTACATTATGAGTCATTAACAGAAGCAAAATTACAGCTATGGAGTAGCAACGGAATAAATGTATGACTGGGGGACACCACAACATGAAGAACACATAAAGGGTCACAGCATTAGGAAAGTTGAGAACCACTGCTCTCAGAAAAAAAGATTAAGATCCTTTACAAGTGATTAATTCAGCTATCTGACATCATTTGTCAACTCATTCACCGATTCTTTTTAAGTTATCCCGATTTCTCCTGATTTCGTGTTCTCTTACAACACCGATCTTTTACTAAAATATGAATGTGCACTACTGCTGCTTTCAACCTGTCATTTAGAATCCTACGGCCTTGTCACTTTCCTCAACTGCTATTCCTCTCAATGAGCACTCTATTGCCGACAACTTATTTGAATAAGTATCCAGACTGACCGTATCTCCAAATAGGTCAGCCTTACCTAGTCAGCTTTTCCCGTTTTACAGGGACTAAAAGCTTCTTCCTGAACCAGGGTGGTGGGTTCTTTCTTTTGTTAGCATTGTCAGATCATCTCACAGCAGAAGGAAATGACACTGGGCCAGGTACACTCCGTCTAGTTACCGAGGAATGGAAGAGGAAGAGACCACCACACAGTAGGCTGTCTTGCCTGAGACGTCTCCGGTCACAGTAGTCCTCATCAGCTGAATGAGCAGTGTGGACACAACAGCATCAGAAACAGCAGTAACCATCCCGTGAATCAAATTACACGTGACATCAGACCCTGTAGCCACCATGTCCCCAAAGGAGGTAGAAGCTTGAAGACACAACTCAGTGAACATCTTCATGAAAAATCTGAACCATATGCTTACTTTTACTTTGGTAGCGCATACAGTAAAACTGGGAAGAGCAACAGAAAGTTCTCTTTAGGTTATGCTTACATACAAGACATGGGATCTCTATTTCATAGCAGTTAGGAAGAAAGCCAGTGGAATTAAAGAAAAACTAGAACTAGGTACCCTGGATGAATCAAGGTTCTCTCTCTCTCTTTTGAGACAGGGATTCTCTGTGTTTCTGCTCTGGGTGTCCTGGAACTTGCTCTGTAGACCAGGCCGATCTCAAACTCCTGCATCCAGAGTGTTGGGATTAAAGGTGTGTGCCACCACCATCCACCAGGATGAATCAGGATTTTTGATTTACTTTTTCATTACTAGCTACATGGACCTAGGCAAATTACTTGGTTTTACCGAAACTCATTCTTTTTTCTCATTTGAAAAATAATGGGAGTCAACAGATAATCTTTCTGGTGATTGAGACTATATTTGAGGGATAAATTTTCTAAGCTCTAAAACTTTTTTTTTAAAAAAGTACAGTACTAAAAGCACAGAAGGCAGAGATGAAGAACCCTAGGAAAGAACAGCGCAGTCTTTCTGCCACCATGTGTCACCAATACAAAGACTAAAGGCTTCAAACTCCTGCTGGTAAATATTATATAGGAAGAAAATCACTATACAACTCCAGAGCATGAATGTGAGTTGGTCCCTGACAATTTTCAGCTGAAGAATTAGAAGTATGTGATCCAAGGGCAAGATATATTATGAGGTCAGACTAGATCCAGTAACAGTTATGCTTTGTAGACAAGGGTACCTCCAGTTTATAGATTCAGCGTAACATATGGAAACAACTCAGAACAGTCAGCACTTCATTCCTGGCACTTTCAATGAACAATACCCAAGGGTAACAAAATGTCCTGTTAAAATGTCTATTATACAATTTGGGAGGCATATTTCATTCAAAATGACAAACTGGAAACTCTTATGACAAGCTTCTATCCATGAAATACTTGACAGAGCACACAAAATTCCTAGTAACAATGAACAAACTACACAAATTCTTAGATTTTCGACAGGACAAAAATGAACCACATAACACCTCTAAGAATGAATAAAATTCCTTGTCAATATTAGTAACCTGTATTAAATGATTTGAAATGTTTTTATTTCTTAAAATATTTGCAAGAAAACTTATAAAATTGGAGACTCAGAGGGCACTGAGAAGGCAAGTTATTAAGTAGAACTTTACAAATTAATGGGATCATATTAGCATCACAGAGATTTGAAAGTCCTTGGGATATGTGAAAGATTAATTTGCTAACAATTTTCCTAAAAGTAGCTACTAGATCCTTATATTCTGCAAGTGAGAAGTAACTTTATTAAGTCAGTTACTACAGATGGCCAAGGAAAGGTTACTAAAAATCACAAAATGAGAAAAAACTGCTACTCCAATTTGGGGATGGGATGACACCATAAACATTTTATGTAATATTATATTTGATCTATCAGCATTATGCATCATAAAAAGGCCTTGAGTACTTATATAAAAATACCTTGAAACAGTAAAGTACATGAGCTTATGTATAGCACCAAATTCCCGTTTAAAATTAACTCACAAGCTCAATGTATGAGTTTCAATTTATTTTGTGCATTTTGGGGATGTAGCTTTAGGTAGGTGATAAATATTATATAGAAAGGGCAAGGAACACTTCTCTTGATCTTCTCAACAAGGCAAACAATCTTCTGAATATTTTGGCAAAGTTTTGTCATAAAAGTTCTTTAAATTTTCTATTTAAGAAATCTAATGAGTGAAGTAAGAAAATACCAAAGTTTGCTAACAAAATTTTTTTAATGTAACACATTTACATTGTAAAAGAGGGCTATTTTTAAGCAGTCAAACAGCTAAACAAAAATAACAAGTATCCCCAGACCTCAATCAGGGTATTGTGAAAACTAGGCTGTCAGCAAATGGATCCTATGCCAGAAAAGAGATGACCTATACTGAGTCATCTCACTTAATTCTAAAAACACAAAACAGATAGCCTACATATGAAAGATGCAGAGCAGTCTTTAGCCAGCTTATTTATCTTGACCTCAGTAGGATTCTTGACATTGGGAGAAAACTTGTGGAGATAGATTAAAGGCCAAAGATGAGTATTCCTGGTAAAAGATTCAGATCCTAGCTCACTTCATTGCTCTCCCTCCTAAATTTACATCAAATTAAAGCACCATTTATAATAAATTCAAAGTTGATAGGCAAGTTAACCCCAAATAAAGAGTACTAGGTATCCATAGCTTAGCTACGGATAAAATAAATATATTAGACATTTATCCATCTCCAGAAGCTCCTGCAGAATAACCAGCTGACTAGTGCTTTGGAGGCTGCTATTTAAGGCACCGAGCAGCCCACATTTTAAAGTGTTAACAGCATACTGATTACCTAATGGTGATCCAAAGAATATCAGCAAGAACTAGGATACTTTTCTTTCATAGGAAGCAACTCAGTTTCTAAGACTAAAGAATGATAGTAATAAAATATGACAAAGGAGACTCAAGGATTACATGATACAGTCTCTAAAGCTGGGTAGTAGAAAGGTTAACTTCATATTTCTTATATTTCTCTGTCTTCTTAATTTATCTCTAGGATGAGTTAAGGCATAAAGCAGCGAGAGTGCAACTGATTCCAAACAACTTGGAATTTTATTGTAAACATCCCATAAAGAATGGCAACAAATTAGTCCAGTATTTTTTTTGTCTTTGAAGGTAATTGCTTATAATGACCAACAACTGCCAAACAAAACATCTTTTATAAACCAAGCCAGTTTTGTTTACCTTTTTCCCCACTGAATTTTAGTTTAATGGACATTCTGCCCATATACAGCATCACATCAACTATTAAATGAATGTTTTTTCCACCTTAAAATTTATGGACACTAAGAACAAACACAAAGTACAGCTTTGTTAATACTGTATAAAGGATTACAAAAGACAGGGATGATAAGTTACAGAACAAAGAAATAAATTACTGATTGCCATCACCACAGCATTGTTTAAAGAATTAACATTTGTAGTAATGCCTAATGTATATTTGGTGACATATGCAAAAACACATTTTCCAACTGGGTTTCTAGGTATTTCAATATGGGATTTTTAAAAGTAAATTACTCATGGCGATCTCAATATGTATCAATAATTTTATTTTTTTAGAAAATAATTACCATGCTTTTATATGTCTAAGTCCCATATTCTATATTTAATTAAGATAGGTATAAGAAATGGGCATACATATAAATAAACACACCTTAACTCTAACCTGCAGGGCCTTTCTATTGTACTTCCCTCAGAAACGAATCTGAGATTTCCAGTCTGACTGAAGTATGCTACATTAAGTGCAGTCTTCGTTGTAGAAAGAGAAGTGGAAATAAGAGCAAGTCCAAGAGGGAAGGTGAGACAAGGAATACTCAAGGTGATTAGACTATACCAGGGAATAAATATCAAGAAACCTGAGTGCTATCCGTGTTCCACAAAATACAGCACCATGAAATCATTTCTTTATGTTGGATTTTAATCCAAACTTTGTAAATGTGATAAATCAACACTTGATAAAGAATCTTTGCTAAGAGAGGCAAAATAAAAACAGCATGCAACTATTTTACTGTTAATTTTAAAAACAAACATTAAAAATGATCTAATATTTTAATAAAACACTCGTAAAGCCTTTCGTACCACAAAGAGGTTGTGGAATGTGGTTAGCATTTAAAATAAAGGCCTTTAAATATCAAGTCTTATTCCTCCCCCCCCGAACTATTAATTTCAGATTTTCAAATGTTATTGTAATTGCTTAAAAGGCTGGGCATCAAATAGTAGTGAAAAATCACATGTTTTAGGACCCCCTTTTAAGGGCATGAAAATTCAACTTTAAAGATAAGTACCAGTTGGTAAATGTGCATAAAATGGTTCCATATATATGCATATGGTTTATATCACTGCCACAAACTTAGAAATTTTGAAAAATGCTCAAAAAAGTTAGAAGTGGTAGTCACCTCTTTCCCTCTTAAGCACTGTATCATCTGATGACAATCTACTTTATAACATCTGAAATATAATTTAGATATATGAGAACTCAATTGTGTAGACTGAAACTTGGGAATTTTATTCAGTTGTTTTGGCTCTGGGTGAAACAAAACACTTTAAGGAAGAATTATAGAATCAGCCTGATTTCTGGGGAGGGAAAGAGAAAAGGAGACAAGTAAAATGGCAAATTAAAAGAATAGAGGGGCATAGTTATATGACAGAACCAGAGCTGGTTATCGAAGAGACATAATGGCATGGATGACTAAGCATTAATTAATGCACAAGCTGAGCTCTAAAGAGGCAAATAATTGGTAGACAGTGTCCTCCATATAAAATATTCTCTTTTTTAATGTCTGGGATAAGGTATGTCAAACTGGAAAAAGCTTCATACATACAAGTACACAAACACTTATACAGAAACAAATTTAGTTATTAGGCTAGTAGGTTTGCAAATGTTTCGGAGAGCATCCTATTGCTAGATGAGATACATACAGCAAGCCAGAGAAGAACATGATTGAGTTTTATAAACATATACACATGCTAAATAATGAAGCTTGGAATCTGAACATTAGCATTTACGAGCGATATTATAGCTTACTGGCTATTCAGATATAGCATAGGTTACGCTTATACATGTGTATGCTCTCATGGGCCTAAATAGAACAGTGATCTTCATTTGCAGAATTCTTAACTCATTCCTTAATTTCTTTGCTATGGCTGAACCCAGATCTTACTTAGGTTTAAAAGATCTCTAGAAAACTGAAATGATAAAGTATTCAATATGATATAAATTATGACACATTTGTAGGAAGTGGTGTTAAAAAACCCAATATAAATTGAGGAAAGGGGGACGTCCAGATTAGAAAAGTAAAAATATTATTTCCCAGACTTTTATTTTCACACTTATGAAAATAATTTGCATGCAAACAGAAAATAATCTGTTTGTTTTATAATAAATGATAACTATGTTCACCTAACATACCCTGGTGACTAACTTTTTAAATTCTAGTAACTGAAATCAACATTACAGCAAAATGCTGTCCACTAATATTTCACAGTATTTCACTACATAGAAAATATGCTTAAAAATGTCTTTAGCCTTATTCTTCTAATTCTGTAAGCCTAGAAAATCTTGACATTTGGGGAATAAATGTGGCATTTTCATTTTTCAAAATAAATTATAAATAAAGCTCCCAACAGCTAACATCATACAAATGGCGATTCTTCTACATTTGAAGAGCTCAGCTCTTCATAGAAGAATGCCAACAAAAATCTCACACTAAAATGGTACACATGATACATATTTGGATATATCCAGGAATTTAAGCAACAATATTATGTCGGTTGTTGTAGGACAAAACGTTACTGACTCCAGGAAAACATAGGCACAATTTAGTCTAAACGCCCAAGAGATGAATAACTGAAATAGTATGTTTTAGTAAAAATCAAATGTAGACTCTTAAAATGGGAACATGTTGAATCTATGCTATGGTTAAAATGGCAGTTGAGTTATAACCAGAAATCGTTTTGGTATGGTGAAGAAAAACAACAACAACAAAAATATCAGCTTGGTCTGCTCCCTAGCAACAGACATTAGTGCCATTAACAGTTCATTATACTTTCTTAAAGCCTGAACATCATTTCTACTGCAAGTGAAAATTGCTTAAGGGTATTAGTTCAAGAATAACCCCCCCAACCCCCACCAAAAAGCAAAGTTATGTGTGCACTCCTTCCTCTGCACTTAACAGATTTTTCAGATGCGTGAAATGATTGAAAGCATGAGACAAACATGTCAGCTTAAGAGATCTCCTGGACTACCAGGTGTACATCAAGAAAATGTTTCATCACACAAGTCTGATTAAGTGCAACAAAATCGCTGTTACAAAAGCAGAGATCAATTATTATCCCTCCCACTTCAAGAATGGAAGTATCTGACGAAGTAGCACAACTGTGGTGTCAAATTTGAGGACTACAATTGATCTTGGAACTGAAGCTCCCTTATGGAACCATGTGCACTCTATTGCTGTAAACAAGACCATAAATGATTTTAAAGATTTTTTTCCTCAACTATAAAATAATGATTCAATATATCTGTTTGCAGTGCAATGAGGATCTTTTCTGGAAGTCGAGAACAGAAGAACCCTTTGGAATGAGAACAGAGAACCCATTAAAGTTGATTCCAAATATTAGCTAGCCAAAATAGGCCAGCTCAAGTTAGGTGCTTTGTTATCTTTCCAGATTCAAATGAAAAGCAGTAACTCACAGCTGTTAACGAGGAAGTGGTGGCAGAGATAGTCAAGCAGCAGAGCAAGTCTGCTTACATAAATAGGTTCTACAAAAGCCTAAAGCATAGAATACTTAGGAAAATTTGTTACACCTATGAATTTGAGAGCCAATATGATTACTGAAAATTCTCAGCTTATAACTTAGGAGTATTCATCCCTACCAAGCTTGTTCTATTTCTCCTTAGTAATGAGTAACAGCATCTACTTTCCTTAGCATTTCCAGTAGTTGTAGTTAATAGAGGTAGCTGAGCTACTGTTCAAAGAAGTATTCTTTGTGGATGAGGATTTTTCAAATGTTTAAGTTACTATTAAGCTACACAAGTTTCTATTAATGCAATAAAATATAACAGAAAAAGAAAAATGGATGCAAGAAACTTTTGCATTTGGCACCTTGTCTAGATTGATACCTCAAGTATTCTCTTTTAATAAAGTTAATGCACACATCAGGACACACCACAAAGATTTGCTACATATTTACAAGGCACCAACCCTTTCTCACCTTAAACGTGAATTAAGCAAATCAATGAAAAGCATATCAAGATACCCCCCACCCACCCCAAAACTGCAGTATAAATATATACTTCAGTTCAGTACAGTTCATGAAAGTTTGGCCTGGGAAGAGTAAAATAATCCAGATCGTTCTTACAATATAGAAACTGTAAACATTTAATAGCTGCCTTTAGGATTGGTGTATTGTGCAAAAGTTATTATTACTGGGTATAGGAATCAAAATGGCAAAAACAAACTATATAAAACTCTGTAAGAAGGTGCTATACTTCTGTGATACAAAAGCAAAGAGGGATATCTTATTGAGATAAAAATGTCATGCTACTCTTAAGAAGCAGAATGCTCCTTTAATGTAGTAAATCTGTAGTGTGTCTGTGGTGTGTGTGTGTGTGTGTGTGTGTGTGTGTGTGCGCGCGCATGTCCACGCATGTGTATGTGCACACATGTATATGTGTGGGCAGAATTTGTTTTAATTTAAGGCCTAATGAATAAGGCTTGTTTGAACAAATGAAGTGTGGAGATTAAAAGTCTTGAAACAAATGTATACTGGCATAATGGAAAAGCACCAATGTGAAAGGAAGCAGAAGTCCCCACACAACTTGCTTTGTAGATTTTCTGGTAAATTCCCTGCAGTAGAAGGCCATTGATTTTATTCTTAAAAATTACTCTAAATTCATTAACTGTTAATAATTCCATCCCATTAGATGGCTAACCCTGGCTTTTTCTGTCATTTTACGGACTCTGCCTGATCTGGATGTACCAAGATTCAGAGGATCCTCAGTGGACACAAAATTGTCATTATCCGAATCATCATTATACAAAACAGTCCTCCTGCCTTGGTTTCTTGTTTTGATTCGAGGAAGTCTACTGAAACGTCCTGAAAACATGGTATCAAATTCATCATCGGCAACACGTGCTCGCTTGGCTCTGGTGGCTCCTCTAGATGCACCTCTTCCTCCTCTCCCTCGCCCTCGCCCTCTCCCCCCACCTCCACCTCTCCCTCGCCCTCCTCGCCCCCTGCCACCTCTGCCTCTGCCTCCTCTACTCCATCTACCCCATCTTCCCCATCTGCCTCTTCCTCCTGTGCCTCTCATCTTCCAGTTTCTCTTTCCATTGGCATGTTGTTTTCTGAGTTTTCTTTTAGGTCTGGTTTGTATGAATTTGCTATAGTCATGATCGCCATCTACATAATCTTGGTCTGTTCTGGAAGTAGATTCCGAGTCAGAATCGGAGCCACAGGTGCTTTCTGAACTTAAACTGGAGCCTAACTCTCCACTCTCGGAGGAGGACAAATGCGATTTCTCTTTTGTTTCTTTCATCTCCTTTTCTTCTCCTGCCATGCTTTCGTCCTCTTCTGATGCACTGAGTAGCTTCCTTTTGGCTCCTGTTCGGGGCTCTCTGCCATCGCCATTTGTAAGAGGCCCATCAACGGAGTGATCTAAAGTAAAAATGAATGAGTTTTGAGAAATCAAGTCTTGACATTGTAAGACAGCCATTCAGACTCAAAATCAAAATAATCTACTAAAAATATCTAGTGCCCCAAACTGATTTGACAGAATCATCAAAGGTATTGGAATAGATACTTAGATCAATTTGAAGGGACAGATAAAGTTTTGATCCTTATTCCACATTTTTTTTGAAGTAAAAAAAAAATAGGCTGAGGGATTTTGAGTTTATCTGGGCAGAAATTTTAGCATAAATTTAAGAAGAATTATAAGGAAGCATAGAGGTCTCATTTATTCAATTAAAATATCCTTAGCAATTAACTGGTATGAAACAGGTATTAGTAGGAGGTTGGAACTTAACTATGATTCATATACTACTGGGGACAGTTTGGATGACAATAAAGTGAATAAAAAAAACTAATACAATTTTAAGTAGAGAAGAATGCAAAACAATGAAAATAAGAGCACAAAAATATGTGACTGTGTTTTGAGGTGCTATTTAAATCAATGAGATGTTTCTTAGAATGCAATATTTAAAGAAAGAATTAATGAAGTGAAATGTGGGGGAAAGTTTGAGCAGTAGAAAAAGTACAAAGAAAATTCAGTGTAGCCAGGATGGAGTAGAGAAATGAAATGGTAGGAGATGGTCAGAGAAAGACAACATCTGACTTACATTTAAAAATATTACTGGTGCTATACAGAGAACAGACTGTAGACGGTTAAATAGATAGAACTAGAGAAAAGACCCCTGAATCAGTAGTCTAGGTACGACATAATGAGGGGTCAAGAAGTGACATCTAATCTGGTAGAACATTTCCTCCTAGAAGGCCCACCAGAATAATTTTTTCAAAGGTGGAGACAATGGGACCTGCTGAAGGGTTTTGATGCCAAATACTAAGAATAAAACAGTATATCCCCTAGGCTTTACAGTCTAAGAGATGGGTAATGGGCAGAAATACTGGCAAAGTTGGGAAACACTGAAGACTGAACAATTTTTGGCAGCATGATGAGAAAAAGCCAAGTTTTCTAGTTTTATATGCCAGTAGAAATCTAAAAAAAGACATGAGAAAACAAACAGGGTTTAAGAGGATTGCTCAGTGGTAATATGCTTAGCATGCATGGAACCCTGGGTTCAGCTCCTGATATACATTTGCATATGTACATACATAAGCACAGCCAAAAAGAAATGAAATATCATGCACGTAAACAAGCTGGATCTCATAAGATTATGAAACTAGGGAGAGAGTTCTGGCCATTTTCAGTCTATGAAGAGAAAATAAAGGGAAAGAAACTGGATGAAGAAAGCAAACTATGTTATGTTAACGTTTAAAGGTAGAATTCCTAGGCTGAGGCCCTAACTCCCTAAGTAACTTCATTTGGAGACTGGAGTCTTTTACATAGTAAAGAAAGTTAATCATGGCCTCAAGTATTATGGAAAAACAAAGAGACTAGGAAGTTTCTAAGTTTCTCTCAGCTTTCTATCCGCCGCCCCCCGCCCAGGCCACACACACACACACATATGGTTGGGAGTGAGGACAGAGACAGAGGAACACACAGAGGAACAGAAATATAGAGACAGACAAAAGGCCACAAGGGATACAGCTTAAATGTGGTATTCAACAAGCCTAAGAAAAAGAAAGTTCTTGTCAGAAAATAATCTCCATGCACCTTGATTCCTCAGACATAGAGGCTCCAGAACTGTGGGAAAATGAAAGTCTGTTGCTTAAGGTCCTCGCTCCGGTATCTTGCTATGGTTGTCTAAAAGTGACTAAGACACTCAGCTAGAGACTAATTTGGTGTCACAAAAAAACTGGATATAAGCTATTTCAGTAGTATTTGTGAGTTATAGATGGTGAAGAGGACTTGCTGTTCTTGCAGAGCTTGGTTTCCAAACACCCACATGGACAGCTAAAAACTGCCTCTATCTCCAGCTCGGGGGGATCTAATACTGTCTTCTGGCCTCTGTGCACTAATGTGCACAAACCCACAACCAGACACAAACATATACACATAGTCACAAATGCAAATTTAAAAGATAGAATTAACAAGGATTTACAACTATGTGGATGCAAGAGGAAAATGGAAAGTTGAAAATTACTGAGTAGGCCATGGTGATACGAGCTTCAAACTTCCCTACTCTGGAGGCTAAGTTAGAAAGAGAAAGAATTTGAGGTGAGCTTGGACTACATAGTGAGAGCACGCTTTTAAAAATGAGATTTAAGTTGAATGAAAAGGATGATCATGAGACACAAAGGGGATGAACAGCAATGAAACTTAGTTTTAGGAAGCTCCTAGAAATGAGACTGGTAGAATGAACAGATGTTTGGGTTGGTACAATTCCAGAGGCCCTAGATCGGGAAGATTAGTTTAAACTGGAAATGGTGGCACATGCCGTTAATTCCAGCACTCAGGAGGCAGAGGCAGGCAAAACTCTGAGTCTGTGGCCAATGTGGTGTACATCGTGAGTTCCAGGCCATCTAAGAACTATATAGAACCACTCTGGCCTATAAAAAAATATGACGACTGGTTTAGTCAACAGATTTATTAGAGTTCTTTATTCGCAGAAGCGAAAGATCAAGAGAGCTAAAAATAGCAGAAAACTGCCACTAAAGGTCAGCATAAGCAAAGCAAAGACAAAGAACTGTACAGGGTATCAGTAGAGTCTAGAAAGCACTAGAAAGAGCTTAGAGGAGAGGAGGGAAACAGTGTCCAGTGACACTGAGAACAGGAAGTTGTATACTGAGAAAGGAATGCTGCTTGGGGAGTCTGTATTACTGGTGATTTAGGGAGAAGAGCTTTGGGGAGAGTGCCTGGCATACAAACTAGGAAGGATGAATGGTCCTGGGTGAAAGAAGAGGCAGGAAATGTAGGCTATCTGTCTATAAGCTTTCCCATGAAGAATAAGTAGGAACAATGCAACAGAATCAGAAAAGATTTCAAAATGGGAACTATAAAAATAATAACTTTTAATTGCTTGTCAGTCTTTTAGCACA
The DNA here is from genome assembly GCA_028555095.1 of Dicrostonyx torquatus. NCBI lineage: Eukaryota > Metazoa > Chordata > Mammalia > Rodentia > Cricetidae > Dicrostonyx > Dicrostonyx torquatus. The sequence continues at coordinate 116,125 of JAQHUG010000044.1, forward strand.
GATCAACTACAATATGTTTCAATATTTTTCATATAACCAAGATATAGTTATAGTCTATTTTAGGTCATCTGGTGATTATAAAACAATGCATAAGAAAAATCAATAGCCACTTAAATGTATATAAAGTTAAAATGATATTCCAAGAAACCTATTTGTAAAACCAAATTAAGTATTTTTACAAACTTCAAATTGTGTGTACAGGACCCTTTATAAGAGCTTCTGGAAAATAGTAAACTTCAAATACTTACAAAACCAATTCGCTTGGCATACAAGATAGATAAACATACTCATGAATTAAGTCGATGATTTTTGTAAGCACTAAGTTTATTCTTCAAATATAAAGTTATTGAAACAGCCTGTAAGAATGAGTGCTTTTGAAATATTTGAGACCTGTTCACTTCTTATTGACATGTTTAACATATGAAAAATTCTGAATGTTTCCTGACAGTCTGGTTCTTATGCACTTGGGGAAAGAATTCTTCATTTGGTGTTTTTTCTCTTATTCATTTCATTTTACATTCTGTTCAAAAGTAGTTACCAAATATCTGTTCCTAACTGTGCTTATAAAATCCTTTTGACTTAAATTTGGCTATTATAATTCTTATTAGGTACCAAGACATACTAGTTGTATTAACCTAACACATCAGCTTTTTAAATGACTCATCATTCATCATACGAAAATACAAAATAAGTTACCTCTCCAAAATTCAATTTCCTACCTTGTTTAACTGGTAAAACTCTATTACGAAATGATTTGGCTTTTCCTGGGTCATGGCTATTTCCACTTCGGCTATATCCACTGAAACTCGATGGAGAAAATGGCCCATCTCCTTCATCATCAAGTAGATATAGTGAAACACCTTCAGCAGCATCTGAAACTTATGTTTAAAGAGATTATAATATTAACATAATTTCGTTTTTCAGGAAATTTTAATAAGGCTGCTTTTAAAAATACTTTCACTACTTTACTTCATGATAAAATTAAACATTGCTTTACAACTGGTATCCCACATATACTCCCGGCTTTTTGGAAACTCAGCTAGAAGGACAGTAAGTTTGAAATCTATCTTGGCTACTTAGCAAGACCCTAGAGCCCATCCCCCAAAGTAAACATGAGTATGTGACAACAGGAAAACAAATGATTTATCATCACTAAAATCTTCCAAATATAAAATGTAAAAAAAAACAAAACAAGGAAAAACCTCCATTACATAGTAATCTCCAAGTCTTACACATTCTTTGAGATATTACAGATAATAAAAATCATACAACTACAGAACTTTCAAAGGAACATTTAACTTAGATTCATATGGTTAGGTGTTAGAGAGAGATGGCTCAGCAATTGAAAGTATTGGCTGCTCTTCCATAGGATCCAAGGAAGCTTCCCAGCACCCACATGGCAGCTCACAACCATCTGTAATTCCAGTTTCATGGGATCTGACACCTTCTTCTGGCCTCTGCGAGTACCAGGAATGCACATGGAGTATAAATGTACATGTAGGCAAAAGACTCATAAATACACAATAAAGTTTTTAAAAGTGTTTTTGAAAAATCACCTAATCAAAGAAACCAAATCACTTTACCTAATGTCTTACAGGAGGGCCATACAACTAGCAAGTAGAACAATGATTAAAATGTAATTTTTCTAAATCCAAATCTATTGCTCTTTGTACTATAAACAGTGATACCAATTCTATACTCTTTAATTATTAGCACCAAATTAGAGAACACAAAACCAAACATGTATTTACCAGGAGAAGAGAAAGGAGAACTAGTCCTGGCATAAGACACTGAGGTATTCTGGTCATTTTTAGGCTGTAACTTCATTTGCTTCTGCTTCCCTTTTGGACTGTAAATAAATAAATATACAGTTATGAACTTTTTTCTGTTAGTAATTCAACATGATGACACAAAATTCTGAAGGTGACCAAAATGGAAACTACCTAGACCTTCATGTGAAATGCCTAAAGTAAGTGAGCTGACAAAGTGAAGCTTCAATCACGTAACAAAATAACAAAATAAAAATTTAAAGGCACAGTAAAATCAACATAATCAATACTTTGGGTTACAAACTCCACCTTTGCACAGGAACAGGACTTCTTGTGTCCCTTAAGACGTCCTAAGTTTCTTCACCAACTTTACAGATGCGCTACCACATACAAAGTGCTTTAGCATCTAAACTGCTACATCAGAGTAATGTACCTAGGAGCTCTGCTGCTAGACAGTGAGCTGCTGCTGCTTCTCAGGCGCTTCCTGTACCGTGGCCTTCTCCTCTTCTGACTTTGCATTGCTGACTTATATTCAGAGATGATATTTTTAATGTGATTTTCAAATAAGGCAGACAATCTCAGCGTCATGCTATAGATCTGGAAAGGTGGAAAGCACAGTCTTGTTTTAGCAATCAAAGTTAGAAGATAATGAACATCATTCCTGACGGAAAACACACACTAGCTATTTGAAATTCTGGAGGAATTAAGATGTCATTTTCATTTATTAAAAGTAATAAAAACTTTAAAAGATAATATTTAGTGCTGTGAATGATGGGAAAATCCTCATATGTTATAAGGGAATTTTCACCGAGACAATATTCCAAAAGATAATATAAAATATGTATCATAAAACGTTGAAGACACACCTATCATTTGGTCAATAATTTGACCTCTGAGAATCTGTTGTAAGGAACAATCAGGAGAAACACGATAAAAAAGGCTAACTGATATTAAAGACTTTAGCTACAGTCATTATTCGTGTAAAGTGGGAAATGATTTTTAAAATCACTAAATTTTCTAGCAACAATATACTACTAAAAAATGAAACCAATAAAACCTCCAATAAACCATTAAATAATCAGATAAAAGAGTATCATCAAAAACCTCATTTTAAAGTCATCATACAGATCAGATCATCTCTTTAACCCTCATCAGAGAAACTTGCCCCTTGCAGCAGATAGCACTTAACATCAAGACCCACAATTGGTCAGTGTGCAGAAAGCAAAAGTGTAAAGTGCTCGGCCCCAATCAGACTTTCATATTTCACCCCAAGGCTCAGGAATCTTCACAGAAGAGGGTAGAAAGGCTGTGGATGATTTCAAGAGAGCAGGACAGATACACATACGAACCCAGAGAGAATACGAAAGCATGTACAAGTCCTACATAAGATCCAGACAGACAAAATCCCAGCTTAGAGGGCAAGAAGGTTGATAATGTAATCCTATCACTAGCTGAGGGGCTATAGCATGTAATGGATGCTGGGAGCAAGAAAGACATTTACTTTTAATGAGGTGATCCCCCATGGCTGGCTAACCAGAATAAAAGATTCCAAGACTATCTGGGCAACAAAAATTGGTTTGATGAGAAATGAACTAAAAGAAAAAAGTAAGCTCAAAGTTTGGGTGGGAAGGGATGGGAAGTTTGACAGGGTAATAAGTGATTATGTTCAAAATATATTACATGAAATGCTCAAATGATTACTAAAAGTTATTTTTAAAGTCATAATACATATAAGACAATGACTTTAAATATGAAATCAAATATTTTATAGGCATATGAATGTTAAGTATTGGTATAGATAGGACTAGAAGTAAGCATGTTAAATATTAACTATAAAGAAAAATGTGATAGTTTGATTTTTTTAAAATATTCTTCCATATTTTTCAAACTTTCCAGAGACTCTATTACTCTAAAAGTTATGATGAAAGGGGAAAAGCAAATGCAAAAAAATTACACCTAGAGAAATTGGTGAAAATTTACTGTATATTAATGAAGTTGAAGCATTTAGACATATGCCTACCATGTAACTAATTTGACAGTTAGACACTAGTGGCTCCAAAAGATAAATATGACTGTTTGTATTTCTTGTTCTCAGGATATTTTCAGTTTTGATAATATATCAGGATATATTTAACGTGAATATGAATAAAGTTGTAACTTCCCAATAGGGATCGATATTTGTGATAGTAATGGGAATATCCATATTAAGAACTAATTAAAGCATTTCATATAAACTAGTATTGTCAACTACCTTTATATTTATCAGTTCATTTAATGGAGATTTGAGTATTTAAATTATTAACTTTCCTTTCTTTGTCTTTTCTCCAGCAGATGCAATTATCATTAAAGAATAAAGAAAAGTAAGATAAGAGAAAGAAAAAGCTGCTTCTAAAAGTATATTTACATAGGACTTGAAAAAAATCCAGAATGCAGAAAAGATACTGAGAATGAAACTTCAGTAACTGTGTCAAAACAGTAGAATATACTTGTTTACAAATCTTGAAAACTGTGGAAGGAAAACTGCCTGAAATACATAACTGCCCATTTAATATTAGTTTCATACCCTTGACTTTTTATTAGAAGTATAAGCTTTGGAGTTGCTGAATATTTGGCGAACATCTTTATAAAATTCCAGAGGACTATCATAATTTCCTGATTCCAAAGTTTCTTTCACAGTGCTGAAGTCCATAGGTGTGTCTATAACATCTTGATAATCCTACAAATGATAATGTGTTATATTTAAATACTCAAATTGCAAAACAATCCTAAATAAAATAGCACTGAGAATTACATTACCCATTGAAGTAAGTTATCTTGACACAGACACTACCTTTATGTCTACCAACTACTTATTCCCGCTCCCAAACCAAAACCTTTTTAGGTTTCTGAAAATAACATGAGTTTAAAGTGTCAGAAGAGAAAAGTCAAAGTCGCTGGCTTGAGCTTTGAGCTACTGACACCGTGCCAAAGTTATCTAATAACATATGATGGGATTTTCAGGTATAATTGCAGAGTTCCACTCCACAAACTACCTACATATTTCCAAGATTCTGAGTTATGACATTTCACATAAGTTTTAACTAGTTGAGGTCGAAGTTTGTGTCTGCTACCCCTCTTCTCTGTCTCTATAAGAAGTGCAGGCTGGCTTTAAACTCATGATTCTCCCATCTCAGGCCCCCAAGGACCAGGGTTATAATTCCGCACCACCACATTTGTCTGCCTTTTGGATCTTTAACCAATGTGATTTGTCATTTCATCTAAAGTTTTCAGTCTCACTGATTCAGAACTTAGCTTGATTGCAATTAGAAGAAAGAAAAATCCATTTTAACTTAAATCTTTCAAGTCCACTTAAGTTTTTCCAAGGGCTGTCATATAGGATAATATCTGAAACAAACTTATACTTCCCACTACCCTGAATACCTTTCAGTAAAACACACATGTATTCAGTCACTCATGTTACTTACAATGTTAAGAAGTAAAACCACCACATTTTCATCTACCAAGAAAGTGAAAAGAGCAAAAAGTGGCAGAGAAAAGGTATTAAAATAGATTTCCTTAAGTTATAAAAACACCAAAAGTATATTCCAACAGCTTATGCCTTCTAAAGCAGTGATAATTTCATAAGGAATAATGTTGGAACGTGTATAGTAAGACAAGAACTCCAATTCCTCAGCTGACTATTTAGGGAAACCCGTGCCGGGACTATCATCTGTGACACAGACATAATGCAGTCCACTCAATGTTCTCTGCTTGGCTGCACGGCTTTCTATCCATATCTTCAAATAAACAACTAGATGATGTCATGTGTTCAGAGAACAACTCTGAACACATGCTGATTCAAAAACCAAAATTAAAAAAATTAAAATGACCAAAAATTTAAAGAAACTAAGTTGAATTGAAAGGCAAATTGAGCAAAGTGCCCAAAATTTGTGTTCAGCGTGAAAAGTTTCAAAGGGAACAGCACAAAACCAGTCTAAGCCTACCTCAGACTGAGATGGATCTTGACTCTCTGGAAGAGCTGATGCTGAGGGTTCTCCTTCTTGCTGTTGTTGAGCCTGTCAGGATAAAGAACACAGATCATTTCCACATCACCACTCCACAGTATCAGGACTTACAATGAAGTGATTCAAGGCTCAAAAATCCACAAACAAAAATAATGGTTTACTTGAAAGATTTCTGTATTTACCATATTCTGCTTTGAAAAATATAAGCCTAATGTGTCCTTCTCAAAATTCCTACAAATAAATCAAACTTAGTTGATTCCAATATTGTTACTTCTTTTTCATTCCAAAACATACACAGGATGTTCCCAAGAGTCTACACTATATGGAGTTGTCACATATTTATAAAAGAAATCCTAGCCACAGGGCAAATTAGTGCCATACCACCTTGGAAAATACAGCTAGACCCTGTCTTAAAAGTGAAAAATAATTCTATGATCTAAATTGTTATAATGTTATCTTGTTGAAAAGTAATGCTGGTGTATGGATAATTCTAAGTAGCCATTATTGATAACAAATTTACTATAAATTAAACAGGTCTGACATATATTATTATTAAGTCTACAGTGTGTAAAGGTGTCATTAGAAGTTAGTAGACTATAATACACAAATAAATTAAAGCATGAAATAAAAGAAAAGGGCTTTTCATTTGTTTTCTTGTAGACGGCATCTCACTGTGCAGTCCCAGCTCGCCAAGATCTCTGTGGAGACCAGGCTGCCCTCAAACTCCCCATTATCCAGCTGCCTCTGCCTGTGAGTAAAGGCATGTACTGCCACATCCAGTTGATTCCAGTCTCTTTTAGCAACTGTATCATTTCCATACTGAGTCCATGGCAACTATTTTAAAGAGTTATAACTGAAAGGAAAGAATTGTTCAGACATAGATACTAGCTTGGATAAATAACGGAAACCATCCTGCCGGCAATTATTTCAACAATGGGATGCTTACTGGGTGAGAAAGAGGATCTGCAGGCTGTCGAAATGGCTCTGAGTCTTCACGTTCATAAATGAGGCTCAGTAGTTCTTTGCATTGTTTTTTCCAAGCGTCAGGATTACATTTGAAAGACTGTCTTCTGCCTCGGCATTTGACCTACAAATCGAACAGAATTAATCTTTCCAGAACTATTCCTTGATTTTCTCAGAAAAGCCTGGTATTACCCAAGTCCAATTCTAAGCAGCCGTGCTAACATGTCGACCTTATGGCAGTCACCTGTATCAGACGCACCAGCTACTGCTTATGTGTCTTACTTTAAAGCGTCATTCTGTCTGGCAAAAAAATAAATAAATAACTAAACTAAAAGCAAATGCCAACAATTCTAGTATTCTGCATTTTCTTTTGAGAAAATCTAAAGTGCAAATAAAGGACAAACAAGTAAATGTCTCTCCCACTCCCCTTAACTTAAAGTGTTGACCTGTGGCCAGTACTTGGGAGCCTGAACATTCTCTTGAATTCTAAAGACTGTTTATTTAAACAGTATAAACAACGTAATCTGTGCAGATGGCCTGCTTTTCTTGTAGGAATCTGGGATGAAGATATGCCTTAGTCAGAAGGTGCCTAAATAACCATTTACTAGTAAAATTCTTGGTAACTGAGTCACTAATCACATACATTTTTCTGTTTTCATTGCTGCGAGAATAGTGTGCTGTATAGTCTCTCATAGGAGAGAGAAAACCTATGGGAACCTATATGGTTCCACCCAGCCCTTGCTGTCTTTTTCCTGTGTTTGGTCTATATATATCGCGACCCGCTACTGTAATAAACCTATATCATGTGTAAGCTATGTATTTGCTTCCAAGAGTCCCAGCTACTCTCAAAAAATTGGGATCTCTTGACTCAGGAAACCTGGAAATATTTGATCTCAGAAAGTTACTCATTTCCTCACCCTTCTTCCAGATGAAGTTCCAGGACCATCTGAATCTAAATCGACCATTTCTGTATCCTAAATTAAAAGAGTAAAGTGAGACACGCTAAGTCACATTAGAAGTGGTACAGATTAAATGCATATTCACAAGTAAGTAGTAAAGACAATGACAGCTAATTTCCTTCATTGGAGCAGGCAGCAGAGCAAATGTAGGAGGGAGATTCACTTCAAACTGTGATAATACGCTGTGTGCAGGTTAGAAAATATACTGAGAGGAAAATGAAAAGGCTTTCACTTTAAGTTAGAATAAGAAATGAGGGAAGAGGTGAACTTTGTAGTCAAGTAAGTATAAGTATAAAAAAATCTTATTCTTATGACTGAGTCATCTGATATACCATAATCATGAAGTACTCCAATTAAACATTGCTAGTTCAATAAGTAGTACATTTTCCCCTAGGGAAAAATAAATTTGTCTTAATTCAGTTAAGTGTGTCTCAGAGAGATAAGTTTATCAATACAAAGTCCAGACCTAGGCACCACTGGTGAAGGGCACAACAACTCCATAATGCATAGGAAAAATGAGATCAGGCCTTATTGATATTCCTTCCCAATAAAATCAAGTTGTTAAAACTTTACATTTCATTTCTATTCTAAACAAAACAGTGTGAGTTTGTGGAGAAAGTCTTATTACATCAAAATCCTAAATTGAAAAATATTAATGTTAAGGGTTAGGAAAAATATAAGAAAAAAATGAACAATTTTGCTTGGATTTTTTTAATTGGTTAGTATTTAACTGCTGTATTACATTTTCCATATTACTTGACTAAATAGCATTTAGGTATATTAAAATACATTATTTGATAGCCACAGAAACGTATACCAGGAAAGTGTCACTTGAAATTGCCATCTTAAAGATTAAAGATGCAAAAAAAAAAAAAAAAATGTTGTGGGATAATCTTTTTTTTTTGTATACTGTAAAGATGTGCCTAAGGCTCCTTCTGATTGATTTAATAAAGAACTGAATGGCCAATAGCTAGGCAGGAGAGACTACATGGGACTTCTGGGCGGAGAGAGAAACTCAGGGTTAGAAGCAGGTTAAGTTATAAGAGCTAATAAGGAAGTAGTCTAAAATTAGCATCAACTAAACAGTTTCTTTTCTTTTTGATTTTCAAGACAGGGTTTCTCTGTGTAGCCGTGGCTGTCCTGGAACTCACTCTGTAAATCAGGCTGGCCTTGGACCTCAGAGATCCATTTGCCTCTGCCTCCTAAGTGCGATCATAAGTGTGCACTACTGCTGCCTAGCTGCCTAGTCTGAACTAAACATTCCTTTAAAATATTGACTGCAAAGAAAAAAGACAAAAACACACAAGAAACTAAGCAAATAAAATGAAATGATGAGCTGGTGGGAATGCAAGCTGGTACAACCCCTTTGGATGTCAGTGTGGAGATTTCTTAGAAAATTAGGAAACAACCTTCCTCAAGACCCAATAATACCACCTTTGGGTATATATCCAAAGGATGCTCAATCGTGCCACAAGGACATGTGCTCAACTATGTTCATAGCAGCTTTGTTTGTCATAGCCAGAACCTGGAAACAACCTAACCGAAGAATGGATAAAGAAAATGTGGTACATTTACACAATGGAGTACTACACAGCAGAAAAAAAAATAATGACAGCTTGAATTTTGCAGGAAAATGGATGGAACTAGAAAACATTCTTTTGAGTGAGGTAATCCAGACACAGAAAGACAATTGTCACATGTACTCACTCATAGGTGGTTTTTAAACATAAAGCAAAGAAAGCCAGCCTACAAACCACAACCCCAGAGAACTTAGACAATACGGACTCTAAGAGAGACTTACATAGACCTAATATACATGGGAAAGTATAAAAAGACAAGATCTCCTGAGTAAATTGGGAGCATAGGGACATTGGGAGAGGGCTGAAGGGGGAAGGGGAGAGGCAGGGAGGGGAGCAGAGAAAAATGTAGAGCTCCATAAATATCAATAAAGGAAAAAAAGAAATAAAATGAAATGATGAGTGTTTTATTTTTTTTTCAGGGCTAGAAATCGGTTGTTTATTATATGAATACACCAGGTTTCAAGGGATGACCAGTTGCCTGTCTCTGACAACACCTTCTATATAGTACATCATTCCATTTTTCATACACATCATTGGAATACAGGTCAATAAAGCCGGGCCGTGGTGGCGCACGCCTTTAATCCCAGTACTCAGGAGGCAGAGGCAGGCAGATCTCTGTGAGTTCGAGGCCAGTATGGTCTACAAGAGCTAATTCCAGGAAATCTCCAAAGCTACAGAGAAACTCTGTCCCAACACCCCCTCCCAAAAAAAAAACCCAAAAAGAAGTTAAAAACCAAAAAGGAAAAAAAAGAAAAAAGAAAAAACCAAAAAGAAAAAACCAAAAAGAAGATCTTCAGCTACCTTCCTAAAATATTTGTCATTCACAACCAATTATAGTACACATTAACATTTACTGTGCCCCAAAGCAGAAAAGAAACAACAGTCATAATTATCAAGCTGTGACCCTTACCTCCTCTGCATCACTGCTGTTTAGTTCTTCTGCTTTAACTTTATTGTAAGTATCCAAAATATCAGTACAGCTTTGATCCCTAAGAAACAAGATAAGTAAGGCAAAATACATTCCAATACTTAAAAACAGTAGAATTTAGTCTCTGTAGGAGATAACACTACTTCTTACCCAATAAATCGAAGTAAGACATCAGTCACAATCTTCGCCGCTTTAACGATAGGACTATCTGGCTCATTGAAAGTCCTAGCATTATGCTCAATATAGCGTACCTCCCACATTAATGCTGATATTCTCCTATGAAATTTAAAAAATCCTGTTATTTTTTGCCTTATATATTTGAATTATATGCCTAGAATATGCATTATTAGACTATTAGGCACTTTATCATGGTATGTCAAAGTTATTTCAATGCATGTATGTGACACATATATTGCGTGACTTATGGGTGACTAATACGTCAGCACGGACCAGTCCTAACATCCTGATCCTAATACTCAGAATCCCACAGTAGAAGGAGAGAACCAGCTCCAGAAAGTTATCCTTTGACCTCTGTATGTGTGCAGTGCTACAGGCAAGACCCCCACACACACACATAAAAATAAACAAAACTAACCAAAAAGTGTATTTGATAAATCAAACATCTTTTCTAGTTTGAGGAAAAAAACAAAGAAACGAGGAAAGGAAAGGAAAGAAAACAGGGAAGAGGGAGGGAGGAGGGAGGGAGGAAACTATAGTATGGAAAATAACACATTTTCATCTAGTTATGTTTGACATATGATCAAATGAAATGATACCTATTTTATAAAATAGACCCATTTCTCAAGTACCAGAGGCAGACTAACTATCTCTCAGAATACTGCAGTTAGTGTAAAGTGGGCATGGCTCAACAAAGCACCAAGAACTGACCTCCAAAACCCTTTTATAATTAATTTCTCTCATAAGATAAGCAACAAATAACTTGGTCTATTTATACATCTAGCAATTAAATTTATCCATTGTTTAATTCCCCAAGGAGAATTTTAAATATACTACATTATCTCTGTAGCATCTTGATCATGATACATTGGATTTCTATTTAATCTGCCTTTAGTGAACAAAATTTACGGTAGTTTGTGTTTCACACAATTGTGCTACTTATGTTTTCCGCTCTGCCCTTTTTCCAATATTGATATTTATCTGAAAGTGTAATAAAATGTAAGGAAATTTGGAGCATGTTTTTTGGATAACTATATCAGACATCAAAAAACAGATCTTAAGAAACCACAGGAAACATAAAACTACAACTTCTGTAATAAATTATAAAACAAAACAAACCTGTAAAAGCGATTTTCAAGTCTTTGTCTGATGGTATTGAGGTCGGTTGGATAAGCAACTACAGTACAATACAAGGGGTAGGCACTGAGATCCACTGGAACAGCAAAAGGGCTGGCAAAATCTACAAAAATCACCAAATTTTTTTAAAAAAAAACAGCTATTAAAGAGACTAACATTTCTTGTTCGTGAATATTCACTTATAAACAAGAAGAAGCAATATACCTAATTTTTAAAACAATAATTTCAGTTTCTTATGTCTTTCCTGAATAAATGCCAAGTTTCTCCAGTGATATATTTTAGAAAATACAGCTACTTATGTGGGTAAAATACAATCCTCACCCACTGTCTTTACCAAGGAACCCCTCCAAAGTCAGGCTCAGGAAATAGCTAGAGTGCCATAATGACTCAAGAAAGAAACAGAGACTTATGCTTGCCTTCACTATTATCCCCCAGAGCAATGAAAAAGTTGATTAGTAATTACTTTAGGCAAATATATAAAACGTTAACATTAAACTAAAATCATTGCACCTGTTGAATTACATGCCAAGTATGCTTTGATAAACTATATTTCTTTGTTCAGAACTTAAAATTCTGCTGGCTTTGCAAGCTCCCCATTCTTTTCCTAGTATTTTTTTCACATTCACCATACCCAAAGAAAGAAGGTGGTTGATGCCCTGAATAACTCGTTCACATTCCTCATCTCTGGAATGAGCCCCCCACTCTCCTTCCTGGGGTTTGTACAGCAAAGCAGTCAGTTCTTCCTGGGACACAGGAACACCAGCACCAACTTCATCTGGAAAAGCAGCTAGGCACAAAATTTAAAAAAAAAAATCAAAACCAATTATTTTCCAACATCAGACTGCTATCCATTTGCTTTTACAAGAATTAGAATTAATTTTGAAAGGTGTATTTACTTCCTTCTGGAATTGGCTCCATATCCCAGGGGCTCATCTTTTCTCTTTCATTATTGTCCCAGCTATCAAGAAAAGAAGAAGATGCAAATCAGATTCCCAAGCATTTCTTTTTGTGTTCTAACATAATTTGCATGATTTGAGGGTGAAATTTAGAAAAAAGCAGTGTAGTATTCATGAAAGTATAACTCTGCTCATATAAAGATAGTAATAAACCACTGATGGAGAAAACATGCTGCATATGAAGTTAAGGCAGAAGCGCATTCTTTAATTGTTTTATTTCTTTGCTGATGGTGCAATCAAGAATATATCTAAAATTAATTCATAGGAAAGAATACAATGATCTATTTGGAAAACAAATTTTAGGTGAAAAAAGTTGATCTAATAGAGCACTTAGGATTTATCAGAGTCACAAATGAGCCATACTTACTGAACACTGTAACACTGGAAAGAGCTATCAGGATATTCTGGCTGAAAAGGCTGCTGACTTTCCACAGTTCCAAACCACCAGGCATCATCTATTATACTGCGGAATCTATCGCCTAAAAAGAATTTAAAACATTTAAATCAGAATGAGCTCTGTTCCCACTCAAATCCTTACATAGTTTTGAATACAGAAGTAGCTTGTATTTATCATTATCATACACAACTAAGGCAAATTTAATAAATCTGGCATAGTAAGAGATTATAACTTGTATATTGTAATAAAACAGTAATTAAAATGTAATATTACAATGTAATAAAACTTTGTGATATGGCTTCTCTTACAGTACTCTATTGTATTATAATATTCACCCTTACTTTTTGTGGTTATGTGAACTGGTACAGTGAAATAAAGTGTGTGAAGAATGTAAGCATTGGCTCATATTAGGCTACTACATAATAAGCCCTTGAATTTAAACAATAATATCCAGAGCATTTGAAAGACACAGCTGAGAATAAAAGGGAGGTTCATCATGTTTGCTAGAAAAACTGACATCCCTGGTAAGAAGGAATGTGATTGTATGAGTATCCATTAAAGGATTCATAACAAGGAACTTGAAAATTATGAGTTACTATATTTGATATTTTCCATTTTATATATTCAAACTCCAACTAGACATAGGCAAGACGATATAACATGAAATAAGGTACAAGGGTGAATCACTTGAAAATAGTACACAATGTGCATAAAGTTACTTAACATTATGTTTAATTTTTTTTGGATGCTTTATAAATTTGACTTCTTTGTTCAATTGAAACTTGAGCTAATTTCCTGTGGTTAAATCAGGGTTAATGCTGTACTTCAAGGTTAGGAATTAGAAGAGACACTTTCTCCTTACCAATCTGCCAGTTCCTTTCTTTGGCTTCATTATAAAACTGATGTAACACAAGGAAATCAATGACATCTGGCATGTCATGATACCTACACAGAAAACAAAGCACAGTGCCATCTACTACTGTAATATAATCGTAGTTATCACTTGCTCCATTTCCAAGGATACAATTTGATATAGAGGTAATTAAGCAAAATTTTGTAAACTCCATGGTCTCCAGAAATGCTTTTATTTAAATAATATAAAGATAAATAAAGACTTCAAAAGTTTAATATGAAGATCTTCATCAAAATTAAAAAAAAATGGATCACTAGGTGTGGTGGCACACCCCCATTGACCTTGGCATTTGGGAAGCAGAGGCAGGTGGATCTCTCTCAAGGCTAGCCAGGGTTACAAAGTGAGATCCTGCCACAGAAATATGGATTGATATTCTATTCATTCCTTTCAATTTTAAATTTAAATCCCACAAATAGTCATTTACTTATTATATCTATTATTATTTCTATTATTATTAAAAATAACACCAAGCACCATGTTTCAAGCATACTGTGTAAATAGTGGTCTTTGATTCCTTACCATTGTCAGAAAAGGAGCAGCATTTAAGCAAGTCCATTTTCTAGGAGCAGATTAAATAACTAGCTTTGTTCATGGATCAGTTCACTCCTTCCTGACACACATTATACAGAGCCACAGAGCAAACACTAAACAGATCCTTAGAATTCTAAAGCACGGAGAAGTGCTACAGTATCTCCTCTCCCATTTGTTTTGAGCTCTGAATTGAATATTAAATACATTAGTAACAATGGGCATTAAGATTCATATAAACAAACAAAGAACCAGAAATAATTACTTACTTAATAGAAAAAGACTCTCCAGTCATTTTGCCTGAAATGGGGTCCAAAAATGCAAGTTTCAAGCAGCATAGAGTAGGTGGTCCAACCTCATATTTGATTCCTACAATCTTAACAAATTCTTGCTCCTATTCATGGAAACACCAATATATTATTTTTCTGAACATGACTACCTTTTATTAATGTATTTCATTATTACCTGAATAACTTAAGAATTATCTGAATACTAAAGAGTTATTTAGTGTCTAAAATAACAATTTACTTCTAATTTTCATTTTTAATTAAAATTTAATTATACCACTTTCACCACTTCTCTCTCCCTCAGTCCCTCCCACTCTCAAACTGCTGCCCTTTTTCTTGAATAATGTTAAATATATTCAAGTATATTTATGTATATATATGCATATATTCACACAAATAAAAAACTGTAACTTGTTGAATCACAAAACCATGTGAATATTCATCAAATAATGGCAACTACATTAAGGTGAAGGTAGTCTCTTGAACCTTAATATTTAATGCTAAGGTCAGGGAGATGACTTAGTGGGTAAGACTGCTTGCTGTGCAAGTCTGACAACTTCAGCTAATCCCCAGAAATAATAGGCTGTATGGAAACCAACTTTCAAAAGCAGTCCTGTAACGTCCACATGTGTACCATAGCAGATGAATATCTGCACACACGTGCGCGCGCGCACACACACACACATACAAAACCCCATACAAATAATAACAAAAACAGACGAGAAATGGTGGTGCACACCTTTAATCCCAGAACTCAGGAGGCAGAGGCAGGCTGATCTCTGACTTTATACCCAGTCTGGTCTACAGTGCAAATTCTTGGACAGCCAGGACTACACAGACAAACCATGTCTTGACCAAAACAAAACCAAAAAGGATGCTCAACATGTTGGCACTTAAGGCAGGACTATAAACAAGCCTAACTAGCAAAGTCTCTAAGGACTGATGTGTACCCATGACCAATAGGTTGTAAGTTCTGGAAAGCAAACTTCTGACATTTCTAGGAGATGCAATCTCACAGTAAATTCCCTGTTCCTCTGGCTCTTAGACTCTTTCCGCCCTCCTCTTTCAACGATTCTGGAGTCTTGGTGCAAGAATTGTGTTACAGATATATCAGGTTCCACAACTTTGCGTTTTAGACAACAGACATGCTGACTTGGAAAGGGGAAAGCTCAACAGGCCTCAACCCTGGAAAAGCAACTATGGGCAATTAAGAGTTGGAGAAATAGTTAACTTCCAGGGAAGAGCTCACCAATTATGTATACACAAGATACCTCTAATTCCAAATGGTCAGCCCTGAAATATGCATATAAGTAACATACAAACTATTAGTTTGTATACACATATATATGTGTAGATATATTACAAATATATTCACAGAAATTATACAAAAATGGGTCATGAATTCAGAAGAGAGGAAGGGCTACACAGCAGGTTTAACAGGAAGAGAAGGGAAAATGATGTAATTACTTTATAATCTCAAAAATAAAAATTATTAAAATAAAACAAACTTCCAAGGAACTGTGATACTGTCAAGTTAAAAAACACCCCCAAATACCCACCCTATTATCAAAAATAATAGATAATCATACAAATTTATATGTATATGTGTTTGAGATGACAGATTTTTTTAGACAGAGTGTTGCATCACAATCTTACAGTTGATTAATCAATCACATTTAAGAAATAAAAAAAAAACCCTACTCTTCCTGGATCCAGTAACTTGATTAAAGTTATACAGCAGCATATAGAAGATCTAGGGCTGAAATTCAAGTCTTACTCCAAAGCCCATGCTCTTCTATCTGATACATACTACCCCTGAATAATTTCCTACACCATAGTGCTCTGATTAGAAATAATACTTTATATTTATCCATTCCCTTGGTTTGAGAAGAGTACTCAATTCAATTCTCATTTGATTCTAAATAGATGAGCAGGCAGTAGAGATGATCATATGAAGATGACTGGATAAGATATTTTAACACCTTAAAACATTATTTGATCTGCAAATATTTAAATATCTGGATTTTTCTCTTTTATCTTCAAGATAAGGCAAATAGCAGCTCTTCATTTTCCATACGCGACCATGGTAAAACTACCCTATATTTTTCTCTAAGTCAGGAAAAAAAAAAACAGAAATAAAACTCAAATAGGGATACATACTTATGCCTGACTATACATATTTCATGTATGAGAAAGAATAAATTCATATTAACTGACATAAATTCTTTAACACAAATAACTGTATCTACTTTACTTGATTTTACAAAGAAATATGGGTATTACATCTAAAGAGATACAAGTGTCTAAGCTTCTTTATTTAACCTATCTCAAAACTACCAGAACCTTGAGAGTGTCTGTAGTATACAGTTTACTCAGGAATGTATACAATTGCTGATAGGGAAAACATTCAAACCAGGGAATGTCTGCTTTTCTGTAGCTGAGAAATGGTAAAAAACACAAGGACCCAAAGCTTACAGGAAACTAGGCAAATAAGATAACGTGAAGGTTAGAAATTGCTCAATGGTTTATTTTGTGTATATAACGGCTTTGCTTGCCTGTATGTATGCATACCATGTGAGAGCTGGTGTCTGCGGAGGCCAGAAGAGAACCCTGGAACTGTAGTTATGGAAGCCACCATGTGGGTGCTGGGACCCAAGTCCAGGTCTTCAGCAAGTGCTCTTAACCACTGAGTCATCTCTCTAGCCCCATTTTTTAAAGATTTTAAAGACATTTTTAAAAGATTGTTCCGGTTTGTTTTCTTTGACACTGAGTCTCACACTATCACCTAGGCTGGTTTGGAATTTACCTGTAGTCCATGCTGGCTTCACTTTCCAGCATTTCTGCCTCAGCTTTCCAAGAACTGGGATTATAGGTATGAATCACTATATCCTAGCATCCAAATTTTAAGAAATATATATATTATCCATTCTATAAAATATCATATATCAATTAATTTTGGAAATACAACATCACCAAAATATCCATAAAATCGAGAAAAAAAAAGCTTAAAACAACTTAATACCCAAACTCTTGATTGTACTCATGTCCATCAGGCAAACTCACCCTGAGGTCCATTTTGTTCCATGGCTGTTTTTGTAAATTAACACTATATATTTTTGATTTCCGCACAGCTCTCACATAAGCTTCATGTCCTTGCCTAAAATAAATAAGCTAAAACAAAAAACAATGTATTACACAGTCATACTTATTTTAACTCTACACTTCCCCGTACATATTGTCTGAGCAGTCTCTTCCTTTTACATAAAATAATTACAATTTTTAAAACCTTTTTCTGGTCAAAAGATGCTCATTCAACACTCATGTCTCTCTAACCCTGTGCCAAATTTCACATTGCTTAAATAATCAATGCACTTGTTGTCTTCCAAGCAGCTGCAAAAGTCAACTGAAGAAAAGAGAGGTAAGTCTAGAAGAGGGAAAAGTCGCTTTCATGGAAGGGGGAGGGGAGGGCAATAGAACACCTGTGACATTAAAGTAGAAAGGACTAAAAGTGGCAGGCCACAAGGGGAGAAGGAGGGCAGAAAGATGCAGGTGAAGGGGGAGGGGAGAATCAAGCAAAGCAAAGCAGTCATGAAAGTGCCATAAGGAAAGCTACCACTCTCAACAACAATCGAAATGCACATTTTTAGAATGCTACTTATAAGCTTAAACAATTCTTTGAAATGCAACTAGTTTTGTGTACATTCAGGGTGAGTTTTTTTTCTTCAGTGTGAAGCTGCCTGGGAAAAATGACTGCATACTGTATGCAAACGAAGTCATTTTTAAGACAAATTGAAAACTGTTCTGTCACAAGAGTTCATGTCAGCACTAGCTGAGCACAGAAGAAAATGAATTCAAGTGTTTGGCAAGACACTTCAAATTCTTCAAAGATATTATTTACTTCTGCTTTCTACACTTATTGAGGAAAGTTTCTTTTCCTCAGTGGTTTAAGAATGCTGACAGAAATAAGCAGACTAAGGTATCATAAAATACCATATTAGCAGAGTTTAACATACACAATGAGGTATGAGCAAGATTACTCTCCTCCTTTACCCCAAGGAATTTAATTTCTCATCTTTAGCTGAGTCCTGTAGACGAGTTCTCATAAAAAGCATGAGAGGCTGTGGTTTTGAAAGTTGTGTACCAGTATGCTGTGATTCTAACACCTAATTATATGCAAATTTGGCCAACTTGCTTACTTTTCTAATTCTGTCATCTCATCTGTAAATAAGACGCACTGTGACATGACTCAAATAGTTCATACCATGTAGCACTGGCCAAATTGTAATAACAGCTACACTTCCTATTTGTTCTTGTGTAAGAGACTATTCTTCACATACAATATACTAACCAATCCTCACAGCATTCCTGTAAGACAGAACTACTACTGTAAGTTCCGCTTTATAAATACACATATTGAAGTTTATGGAGAAGACAAAAATGTGTTTCCCAATCACAAATACTATCAGGTGAGCACATAAAGGAGGCATCAGACTGTGGACACAGCCTTGTGGTTAATTTAGGTACATTGCTGACACTACTATTTGAGAATAAAAGAGCCCTAGGTCCCCTCTGGGCCCTTTGATCTTCCTGCCACAGTGGCAGCAATTAAGTAAGGCAAATTCCCTTCTCCTTGTCCTCAATGAAATGCTCCTGAGCTTTCAGTGCTCTCTTCTCAAATGCACGAGTTGGTTTTGCACTGAACAGTGTACACAAACACACACACACACACGACTCTGACTTTACTTGGAAAATACTACCTTTGTAGATATTATCAATTTAAGAGTCCTTGTGCTGATAGCAGATGTATGAACACCCTAAACGACTGTCCAGATAAGAAGATGGAAAGTGGATACAGAGAATTGGAGGGAAGACTGCCATATGAAGGTAGGACAGAAAGTGAATGTTGCCACATGTGATGAACATCACGGATTCTGAGAATGACCAAAAGCTAGGTGAGGTGGGAAAAGATTCAGTATTAGAGATTTGGAAGAGAACACAGATCTGCCAGTGCCACGTTAAAATACTTTCATATGTCTAAGCACAAGGTACTAGATGCAATCATAATGTATTAAAATGTAGTATTTATTTTCCTTTAAGGGAAAGTAGCATAACACACACACACAGTGTGGGTATAAAAATTCATGTAGAATTAATTATGGGCAAACCAGAATTTGGCATTTGAGTTAGACCTTTAAGAAGGAGCATTCTGAGGAGCAATCATTTATCAGTAGGGTTATTCTAAGCAAAATAACAAGGGCTTAATAGCTAGAAAAGTAGTAAGTAATGCTGTAATTAGGGAACTAATTACATGAACAGTACATTTGTTCCTTTATGAGCTCTTAATAAAAATTCTCAAATTGCTATTCAACTTTTGGATTCACTACAATCCTTTCTCCATTCCCCCAAACAACTGCCATAGCCTAATACATAATCTTGAAACATATGATACAATCAGTTTAATAAAATAAAATCAGTTTAAGTGATTCCATCAAGACATGAATTGACAGAAGTTGTCATGAAGTGTAGAGAAGGGTCTCAGACTTTAAAAGGATACAGAGGCTTATTTTGTTCTGTAAAGTCCTCCAAAATTAATTCAACTTTACCACAGATCTCATATATCTCAAAATAGGCATTAAATAGAATAAATTATAATTTCAGATCTGTCAAAAATTATAAGGCTTTTTAAGTTGTATAATATAGCATTAATCATCGGAAGCTCACTAGCAGAGTAATTAATGTAAACAAACACTAACCAAAAGTCCAACATACACCAAAAAGAAACATTTTAATAATTCCAAAACAAAATAAACAAAAGATAGCTTACTCATGTTATTTGACAGCTGAATCTGCTACAAGATTTCTTTAAGAAAAAATTAGGCCACATTTGTATTTGATCTCATTTCAAACCTATTCACTTGTCCTTTTTATATCTGTTATTGAGATGACGACTTTACATTTTTACTATTAATTCTGAATTCAAAATGGTGTGCAAAGGCTGAGAGTGCAACACAATGGTACAACTGCCTAGCATGTATCAACCTGGGGTTCAATCCCCAACACACCCCAAAAAGTTTCAATATTTGGTCAGTCAACAGACCAGACAAAACACTCTACCTAAAGGAATGATATTCCAAGGCAACCATAATTTCACTAACATACTCAAAGTTCCTACTGGGTAATATTTAATTAGGCTTTTTTATGTCTAATTATAAATGTGTTTCTACATTTATTCAGAGACTCAGTAATTATCCTTTAGCACAGGTGTCGAACTTTTTGACCTTGGAACATAACATAAACAAATGGGTTGGGCCACATTCCTGGGTATTCTGGATGACATGCCTGCTTTAGCATATTTTCTAATATACTGAATTTTTTTAAAAAAATATTAGTGCCGGGCGGTGGTGGCGCACGCCTTTAATCCCAGCACTTGGGAGGCAGAGGCAGGCGGATCTCTGTGAGTTCGAGACCAGCCTGGTTTACAAGAGCTAGTTCCAGGATAGGCTCCAAAGCTACAGAGAAACCCTGTCTCGAAAAACTAAAAAAAAATATATATATTAGTTATTGATTGAGTGAGGACTCAAAGTACCACTCAATTCTACAAGCTCACAATTGAAAATCAACTGCTTTTAAAACTTTAGAAATCATAAATAACCTAGCATCTACTATGTTGAATACATTATTCCAGACCTCTACAAAGGAAGCAAAATTAATTATATACACAATTAAATATAGAAACAAAGATAGCACATATATAATTGGTACAGAATTACAAAATGAAGGTTCAGTCATTAAAGGCATTTGCTGTGCAAGTTTTGTGAGCTGAGTTTAGTTCCTGGAACCCATGTTAGAGGTAGAAAGAGAAATGATTCCACGGAGCTGTCCTCTGACCTCCACTTGTGCTCTGTAGTACATGTGTTCCCCTCAATTATGCACATATACTCAATAATAAATTAAGTTATGAAATCAAACCAATATAAGATACCAAGATTGGGATAGTGTTAATTGTTCTTTTGTTTGTTTGGCTTGGGTTTTTTTGAGACAAGGTTTCTGTGTAGTACTCGCTGTCCTGGAACTTGCTCTGTAGAACAGGGTTTCCTTGAACTCACAGAGATCCACCTGCCTCTGCCTCCCAAGTGCTGGGATTTAAGGTATGTTCCACCACCGCCCAGCATGTTAATTGCTTCTTTTTTATAACAAAGGAAATATTCTGTTATTGTTGATTTATTTTACTTTATGTGCCTGAATGAATATCTGTGCACCATGTGTATGCCTAGTACCCACAAAGGCCAGAAGAGGGCATTAGATCCTGTGTAACTGGTGTCACAGACAGTTGTGAGCTGCCATGTAGGGCTGGGAATTGAACCTAGGTACTCCGGGAGAAGAGTTAGTGCTCTTAACTGCTGAGCCATCTCTCAAGCCCAATGGTGTTCTTGAATCAAAAGGGTTTTTATTGGACAAGTACCTCATCTCCCATCTGTGGAACAAATGGAGAACGCCGTGGTATGGTATCCAAAATCCACTGAGGGGCAAACCATTCTTCATTGGGTTCGCCTGCCATAGAAACAAGTCCCCCTTTCTAAAACAAAACAAATCACATAACAATTACAGTATTTGTAACAATGGTTCATAAGTGCAGACTCATGAATAGTAGTATGAAAAAGACAGAAAAAATATGTAAAATAGCAGGTTTCATGCACACTGAAAATATTTAAGTTTTAAACATATCCAACTATACATTTATTTTACATCAAAAAAATCAAGCAGTTTAATTTTGGATTACAGATAATAGCTTGACATTATATTACCATCTAATAATAGCACATTTTTTCTCTTCATGTATCTAGACTATATCAACTCAAATAATAATACAATAGTGACTATTAAGAATAAAAGATGGACCAGATGCTGTAGGTCTGTAATCCCAGATATTCAGGAAGTTGGGACAGAAGAATTGAAAGTTCAAGGCCAGTCTGGGGAAACTTGAGATTCTGTCTGAAAATGGAAAAGTACATAAAAGAGCTGGTATATAGCTCAGAGGTAGTGTGCAAAGCAGTAGGTTCATCCCCTAGTATTTGTATGTACTATTACAACAGGATTACTGCACAAGTGCATTAATATCTTTTACATTTTGTATAAGAAGAATGTGCAGAGCTTATTTAATGGGATCAGCTATTTTCCATTTAGATACATAGATTTTTTTATGGTATTTTAGAGAACAGCAATCCTTTTTAAAACAGAAAGTATAGAAACAGTATAATGTTATCACAAAATTAACAGGTAAACAAACTATGAAATTCAAAAGTATGTAGATTAAATTATTATGTCCTTTAAATTAAATTATATTGGTGGAAAGAATAATCGGGTAAAAATAAAATACAAACTCATCAAACTCTTCTATCCTATGAATAAAATGTTTATAGGAATACACATTTATAATTGGGTAATGACAAGAATAATTTTATTATATTATAATGGCATATTCTTGTAGAACTTTGCTACATTTTTATAAGGAATTGTCAATGTTCTAGTTTAATAACATAATGATGGCATTTAACTGTACCTTTGATAACAAGAAAATAAAAATAATTCTTTCAAGTCGATTAAAATTTTTAATTGGCTTTTAAGACAATGTTATCTTTAGAGGAAAAGCAAATGTCACTATAAAATAGTCAAAGATAGGAGACAAAAAAGCAAAACAAGGCAAAAACAAGCAATTTCCATATTACAAACCTTCTTTCTAGTCTGCTTAGGCTTCTTCTTCCTATCTTCTAAGGACTTCACATTTTCATCTTCAGAGCTGCTGTAGATTTTCTGTGCTGCCTGTCTCGTTTGTCTTTTGGGAGGCTGCAAATTTATCCCAGCATCTGCTGTCCAGTCAGAATATTCACTTGATGAATCACTGGAAAGAAATCAAAATTATGATGGAAAAGTCATCATTTTGTTATGAAATAGCACTTACATGACAAGGACTGAAAAAGTAGGGTGATAAATACAAAATCTTTATCACTTTATCATTTAATGAAATGCTTCCAGAATAAAAAATGCTGAATTTGCTATGACAGGATTTAAAAATCCTTGTTGGAAACACAAAACTGCCTAAAAATAAACATGAACCTTATCACTGAAACAGAGATACAGTTTTAAAACTGAGATAAAGTTTTAAATAAGGTGCACACCTTTAATAACAGAGGCAGGCAGATCTGCGTGAGTTTAAAGCCAGCTTGGTCTACATAGTGAGTTCTAGGACAGCCAGAGTTACATAATAATACTCTATATCAAAAGACCAAAGCCTGAAATAATTATATAAAATTGCAAAGAAGTAGAATCTTAAATTTAAAATATGCTTATTTTACAGATAAAGGAAACAATACCTGTATAGTTATATCCACAGAAAGTATTGGGAGTCATGAATAAATAAATGGTACATAGGCCTCAAACCCAGAATTTTTCTATTACATGATACTGTTTTATTTATGGTTTTATCGAATTCCTACAAAAATCATAATTTCATATTAAATTTTGAATCATTTGGGGTCAATCAGAACTACCTGGAAGAGCTTTCACTTTGCCACTCAATAACAGGGTCTTCCACAGAAGCATCACTTGTGCCAATAGTTTCATCTTCCTATAGTAAAAAGACAGCAATTCAAATGCATGTTTAGCATAAGCTAGTGTAACACAGAAAAACCTATTTGATGTACAGCACTTTATTACTTCATCAAACATCCTAGCTAAAATGTACATAATTATTTTTCTACATAGATCTCAAATTTACAAACAAACCTAGTGAGTATTTTACGAGGTCTGGAATTATACTCTTTATTGATATAAAACATTTTTATTTCTTTAGAAAACTGTTTAAACCTCAAAATACTTATAGCCTTCTTAAATGCTAAAAAAATAGCTTTAAAAATATTGTGAGTATTGTTTTAAGGTCAAGATATTCATGGAGGAAAAGGGAAATACGACTTTATAAACCATGACTAGTAGAAGAAAAGAAAGTACTCTATAATGTTAATGTCAATAAAACTCTCATTATTGACCTAAAAAATAGAGTTGTTAAATGAACAAGAGGATTGGGGAACAGAGGAACAAGAGGAAAAGAGTTGCTATACACTGTTCACTGTCATAATGAAGATAGGTCTGAGGTAAATCAACACCCAGTGACTTCTGGAATAGGTAGAGTCAGTAATACCATAAAATAAAATGGATATACAAGATGGGACTGTTCACCTTATTTCAATTATTTATGTTTCATGTCTAGGAAGATTCCTGTCACTATCTTATTTCACTGTCACAAAGACAAACTTTGGGTGGCATAATGCTATACTCTTGCTGAAATAGTATCTTAGGTAGAAATCAGGAAAGACCATCCGAAGCGTTAAATGGAACACCCAAATCTGTGTAAGCACCTTATTAATGAGTAAACCTCTGCATTTCTTATTTAAGTGGCTTGCAAAAGGAAACCTGAATAAATGGTACAAAAACAACAAAAAAGTAACTTTGAATAAATAACAGCAGATCTAACCTCCGAGGAGCTGTCTGAATCTTCTTGTACACGTGAATTTTGAGATGATGCCTGTGAATTATGCTCTATGTTGGACCGTGTTAGGTAAGTATGCTGACGCTTGCGCTGTGTCCTCCGTAAAGAACGCCCACAGCTAGGCTGATGATCATTCTGTAAAAGAGAAGGGAAACATATTTTAAAAGAAGAAATAGTACAAAACTGAAGACTAAATACCTAGGTTGCAAGAATTTGCCCATTCAGAGTTTACACGTGACACATTATTCACAATTATCCTAGCAGGAATAAAAGTCCATATTATATTTAATGAAATCCTTAAATGAACTTTTATTTCTTTCAAAGAAATATAAGAAAGTCTGTTAAAGCATCAGCATGAATAATTAGATTTAGTCATTTATATTTCTTTTATTCCAGATTAGCAGTCTTAAGATTCTTAAGGTTTATTAAAAATCTTTAGAATGCAGTTTTACACACTTGTTCACACTTGTATTCCAAGAACTCGGGAAACTGAAGCAGAAGGACTACAGTAAGTTCAAGGACAGCCTGGGCTACAGAGTAAGACCCTGGCTCAAAACTAACAAAATGATTTGTATCTCTTTCTCATTTTACGTGTGTGGCTGCGTGGCCTCCGCACATATTTGTATATCACATGCCTGCCTTGGGCCAGTGGAAGCCAGAGAATATCGATTCCCCTCAAAATGGAGTTACAGATGATTGGGAGTCACTGGGATTAGGTAGTAGGAAAGGAATCTGGGCACTCTGTGCTCTGAACTATTGAGCCATATCCCCGGCCCCAGAAAAAATAATTTTTTAAGAATCAATTTAACAAATCTCCCTTGTAGAAAAATGCCAGGAGAGAATCGACAGACATAAAATAGACTTTAGATTACATAATAGAAGATTTAAGACTCGAGGTAATACACATATAAAAAGCAATATTCAAATCAGATATTGTGGTATATACTTATAATCACCAAACCTGTGAATAGAGGCAGGAGCTGGAAGTAAGAAGATGTGGAGTTCAGGAGTACAAGGTCAAATTCAAATACACACTGTGTTCAAGGTAAGCCTGGGCTATATATATGAGGTATGGTCTCAAAAACAGTAACAAAAATACCCAGTAAGATTCCAGCCAGTTGCAGAGCCCTGCATCCTATGCTGTCATCCTTAACCTTGAGCATAAACGCTTGATAAAGCATTGCCAGGTCTGGTCTGGCATGATGGCACACGCCTGTATTTCCAGCATTCAAGAGACAACAGGCAGAAGGAGCACTGTGTGTCTACATAGTAAGTTCCAGGCCAGCAGGGGCTATATAGAAAGATCCTATCTCAGAAACCAAAGCCAAAACTAAAAATTTCAAATTTTTGAGCACAGAAGTGTGCAATCAGATAACAAGCAAAAAACTATGTCATGCTTAACTTCTTCTATCTCACTGGAATTCAGTCCTACTATTTGTGAACAATGTAAAAGAGACAATTTTAGTAGTTACATGTAATTCAACTGATGTCCCAGGTTAGTCAGGGCTTCCAAGCTAGCCAGGGTTACATCAAGAGTCTAATAATAAAAGATACTTCATTTTAACAAGTACAATTTAGTGTAATATCTACCTTTCTACAATATCTAATATCTATAAGTAGAAATCATTATGGTTGATACTATCATACAGCAAAGCTACAGTCTTAATATGTCATTGGGAGTAAGTTTAAAACTCTTATAAACTAGTCTTGAAGGGTCAGTTTCTTTTTCTTATATGTAAATATTACTATGTTGTCCAGAGTGACCTCAGATTCTCATTACCTTTCTACCTCAGCCCCCAAATTTTGGGATTACATATATACACTACCATGTCTGGCTTCTGTGATCTTCAAATGTATATGAAAATGTCTCAATTCCAGCCTAAATACCTAAATGCTTATAGACCTACTCTAAACCCTAGCATTTCCAGATAAACTAATAACTGGCAAATAAGCAAAACAAAAGAAACCATTAATTAGATTCATACTAAAGAGTAAATAAGCTTAAAATACCCACAATATAAAAATTTAAAGCAGATATCAGAATCACGTACAAATATTTTGATTTATGATAATTACCCCTAATTTTGTTCATTGACAGAGAAAAAATAATTAAAATTCAGGATACACTGCTTAGTTTTTCTTTAAACACTGAAAATCATCCAATTAATCATATTCTACAGAGGGGTTATAACTCGGGAAAAATAGTTTACATCCTGATTCCTTTTGACTGGTGAATGTGAAGAATTCATAAGCTTAACAGTTAGGCCAAATGCAGCACAGGTATTTCATCCATTGTATAGCAGGATCTACTGGGAAATGAATCTAGTAAATCCTAACATATAGTTGGTTTTGCCTATGTGATTACATAGGTTATACATGGGTCAGCAAACTATTTGTAGAGTGTCAGAATGTCTGGCTTTCTAGGTCAGAACATTTTTATTCCAACTACTCAATTCTCTTTATATATAACATAAAACCAACTAAAGGCAAGCTATAATTGAGTATCTGCCTGTACTTCAATAAAATACAATTAACTAAAACAAAGGATTTCATACATAAGCGTGTCAACCTCTCACCTAATGGATCTAGTATTTGTTTTACATTTTGATTGATAATCAATAAAAAGTCACGGTTGTATTTAAAAATATGAAAATAATATTTTATACACATACATTAAAAAGACTACCTTTTATTTAAATTTTTTCTGTTAATAACCATTCACATGCATGTATGGATATGGATTTGAGGTTGAAAAATTAAGATCCCTGTAAGCAGGTGCCAACTTCAATACCCTCTTGATAGATAACCATTGCCTTTCAAACAATTTTTATTTGCAAACATTGGATTTGAAAGCACTGATGAAGCAAACTTACTCTTTGGCTAGTAGAAGATGGCTTTTTCTTCTTTTCCACTGTATAAAGACTAATTTCTAGGTCACCTTTCGCAGTGCGACACTCCTCTTGTACCCTAATAAAATAAGAAAAAGAATCCAAGAGTTTAAACATCAACTCTGTAAATTAAACAATTTCAAAATAGCAAATGTAACTCTGTAATCATTTTCGCGCCATACCTCTGTGGCAATGTTCTGCAATCAGCACCACCACCCATTCTCATTACTTTTTGATCACTCCCAAGATAAAACCTGTAACTATTAAGCAGTTACTTCTCATTTCCCCATTCCTCTAGGCCCTGGAAGCCTCTGCCATCTGTTACTATGTCTGTGAATATTCCTGCTCTAAATATTATGTTAATAGAGCTACACAATATTTGTCCTTTTGTGTTATGTCTTCTTTTACCTGGCAAGACAGCTTCAAATTTTATTCATGCTTCAGCAGTTATCAGAATGGCTTCATTATACCAATAAAATGCCATTGTATGCTAAATCATATTTGATAATCTATTTACTGATTGATATTTAATTTTCTCACTTGAATAACTTTGCAATGAATGAATATTAACAGGCAAATATCTAATTCCCTGCTTCTGCATTTACTTTTGAGTAAGAAATTCTTTTAATTTTCTCTATTCTAGCAGTTGCAGCTCATAAAATTAGCTGTTTTTTTTTTCTTGATTCCTACTTACACCAGAAAGCAGAAGGGGAAAACACAATTTAATTTATTTTGCTACTTTGAGGTTATCTGCTAATAATACTTGGTTAGATGGTATGGTTAAAATATATGCTCTCTGTAATAGTTCATATATATCTTATACATAATATATACATACATAGCCTATTTCTACTTGTGATTATACAGTTATTATAAAAAAGGTAGTTTTACAAGTAAGAATCGTGATTCTAGATTTGAAATTATGCCAACAAAATCCTTTCCCCAGTGAAGACTATTTGAATGACATTTTAAAGCACATTTACACTGCATACTCATACAGCTCCAATACTTAGCTGGTGAACTTTTTCTTGGATCACTGTTAATACATAGTCAATATGCCACTCAGGTTCACATATGCTCTAGTATGAATTCTGTCTTAGTATCTGTATTCTTACCCTTAGACAATAAGCCCACACACTGGAAAGAATGCATCACCCTCTCCGTATTTCCCACAGCATTAATCAAAAGCTGAGCACATTTACAAGGATATTTGTCACAAAATAAACTAATTAGAATCAGTTGATATGGAAAAACTACCATATGATGCAACTTGATTAGAAAGAATATCTCTGTTAGTAGGCTAATTTAACATAATTCTCTTGTAAATATACAGGTTTGAATCTTCTTAGGAAGGTTATCACGTCAACTCACCTACTAACGCCATTATTGAGTTCATTTACCACCACTCTTCTGCTCCAGGCCATGAGATCTCGTTCAGTGGCCATCTGGCTCCTAGGAGCATTGTTATGCATTTGCCGAACACCTTCAATTTGACCACTACGCCGAAGCCCAATATTTGGGGAAGAGGGTATGTCCATATTTGGACTACTCAGAGCTAAAGCAAAAGCAAGGAAAACCACAATGTTCTGAACAAATATACCAGTGATGGAGATTAGAGCTCTAAATAAAATCTAAGTTTCAAAGACTGGATGTTTGGGGCTGGTACTCTAAACAGACTGCTTGCCTAGGATGAGCAAAGCCCTAGATTTGATCCCTAGAACCAAAAATATCAGAGGCAAGAAGGAAAAAAAGAAAGAGACTTCTGGAAATATGAAAGTAACTATTTCCCCATTCTACATTTTTTTCTGTGCCATCTTCATCTTTCTATATTATTATAAATAAATCAAGTACCCAAAATAAATGCTGAAATTTGTATAATTCTTTTTGTTTTTAAAGCACTACTTATCGGACATCTACTAAATACAGAATATACAACCATGTCCAAATATGATCTGAAAGATTCATATATATAAATTAAAAATAATTCAATTTAAATCCTTGTAAAATCTAAGTTCTATCTTTGCTTACTTAATTAGGACAATTGTCAGTAAACTAAGTGTAGAGATGTACACCTGTAATTCTAAGTCTTGGGAGACTGAGGTAGATTACGAGTCGTAGGCTAGCTTAGGCTACAAAGTATAACACTTGCTAAAAATAATGTTTCAGAGTAAAACTTACAAAACTTTCAAAACAAAAAATTAAAAAGTACAAGCAGACACTGGGGAGCTAGCTGGGTCAGGAAAGTGCTTGTCAGGCAGGTATGAGGACCTGAGTCTGAATTCCTAGCACACAGCTCCAATGTCATGTGCTGTGCCTATAATGCCAGCAGCTGAGAAGCAGAGAGAAGGCTTGGTGAGCAGTAGGGTCAGTAAGAGACAGTCACGAAAAATAAGGAGAGCAACTAAAGACACCATTGATCTGTGTCCTCCCAATACATGCACACACACCCACAGAGAGAGAGAGAGAGAGAGAGAGAGAGAGAGAGAGAGAGAGAGAGAGAGAGAGAGAGAGAGAAAGAAAGAAAGAAGAGAGAACCCAAAACCAGAGAGAGAGGAGGGGGGAGAGAGAACCCAAAACCAAAACCGCAACAACCAGGGTCTCACTCTGTAACCCAAGCTGTTCAGAAACTCACTATGCATCTCAGGCTGACCTTGAACCAGTTGTGACCCTAAAGCATTAGCTGCCCCATGACAGAATTTAAAGCATGAGCCATAACATCCAGCTAGCAAAACATTTTTAATTTCAAAATTCACTTTCAAAATTAATAAGCAATGCAAAACATTTTTAATTTCAAAATTCACTTTCAAAATTAATAAGCAATGTAAGAAAACGCTAGTAAGCATCTTAATATTTCATATTTGCAAATAAATCACAAATAGAAAAATGCAAATTATAGCTATCTAAATCAACACTCAAAAATAATCTAAAAAAAATGAGCATTGCAAACAGAAGTGAGTGAACTTCCCTTGGCTAATGGAATTTCCAGTCTACAACAACTTAGTGTTGGAAGTAGAGCTAAATATTGATTTCACTAATGAAGACCTAAATTGGGGACCTAAGAACTCTGCAATACAAGATTGCCACTCTACTTGTAACCTTGTCCAAGACTCAGGAAAACTTAACTGAGTTAGATGTCCCAAGGGACCCAAATGAAAAACTGTTTTATTATAATTTTGTGAAATAACTCAAGAAATAAGCAAAATACTGTGTATTGCTTCAAATTTAAATAATATGTTTACTTCTGTGCAACCCTACATGTGATTTTACCAAAAAGTACAGTAATTATGTAAGTATAAAATGAAACAACCAGGCATAGTGGTAATAGGTCCTTGGAACCTAGTCCTTTAGAGGGCAAGGCATGATGGCCACAACTTCAAGGCAACCATGGGCAACACAGCAAGACTTAATCACAAACACAAATAATGGGCCCAAAATGTAGTTGAGTGGTGGAGACTTTGCTACATAAGATGTTGAATTCAATCCCTACCACTAAGGAAAAAAAATTTTCCAGGTAGAGGTGGCTCATGCCTTTAATCACAGCATTAACTAGGTGGATCTCTGTGAGTTTGAGGCCAGCCTAGTCTACAGAGTTCTAGGACAGCCAGGGCTACACAGAGAAACACTGTCTCAAAAAAAAAAAAAAAACAACTCACATTTCTTGACAAATTAGAATTGAAGCAATTTTTATACACACACACACACACACATATTAATCTCAGGTACAGAGATACATTTCATGGTAAGTGAAGGAAGGTGTATATTAGATAAGAATAATAATACTCATGTTAGAGGTAACAAGATAGGTCAGCAGATAAAGATGCTTGTTCTCAAGTCTGGTAATCTGAGTTCTAGCCCAAAGCCATAAACATTCTCACGTATACACACACTTACTTGCAAAGTAAATGGGGAAAGAATAATTAATTATATAATAACTTCTACTGGTATTAAGATGAAGCTGTTGTGTAAGCCTGGTCAGGAGTTGTATCTGTATTCTCTAAGAGAAGACCAGACTTTTTTCTACTAGACTATTTCGTTCATTCAGGAGCAAAGGGTGATATGCTGTTCCCCTTTCAACAAGTGGGACCAGTTATTGGAATGGCACTTTCTAAACTTAAGGTGGTTTAAGTTTAAAACCTTTATAGAGCTGGGCGGTGGTGTCGCACGCCTTTAATCCCAGCACTCGGGAGGCAGAGGCAGGCGGATCTTTGTGAGTTCGAGACCAGCCTGGTCTACAGAGCTAGTTCCAGCACAGGCTCCAAAGCCACAAAGAAACCCTGTCTCGAAAAACCAAAAAAAAAAAAAAACCTTATTCCAAGACTTTATTTCTAAAAACAAAAGTAAAGATTTCAAAATAAACTGACTCCGAAGGAATACTGTATTTAAATATACTACCTACATTGTTAGAGAGTGAATTTTAGTCATGAATGATAATAATTAAACCATGCTACTTTGGAATATCTGCTATTAAAAGTTAGAAATTAATAAAAATGTTTGCATTTATAAACATGAAATGTTTTCACATTATACATGGTATACATTTTTATACTTCTACAATTATGATTACTTACCACCATTAACAGAATATGTTCTATTAATTGGAAAATGTGGAACATTTCCTTCGTTATTTAGTCTGAGGTCTTGTTCTCTCTGTAACTCCCTGATTATCCCATCAAGAATGCTTTCTTCTTGGTCATTGGTTTGCTGCCCAATTACCTGTTCTACCACCTCACCATCACCTTAATGAGACCAAAGATACAAAGTCAGATAAATGTATTACATTTTTAGTATACCTTAATAAGGTAAAAGAAAAGCTAGCTTAACTTATAAACCGTGAAAGAAGTAATGAGAAATAATTTAAGATGAAAATAAAGTATACATGAAATAATATTTTATGGGAATTTTAAAAAATATATTTAATGATTCAACATTGTATTTGATTTAACCAATAGTCCTAAATTAGATATTAACAAGGCATTTTAAGGAATAACTATAACGTTAAAGTTAAATAATGCACTTGAAAAACAAGTTTTCTATATGCTATATTCTAAAGCTAAAATCAAGAATTAGAGATGTGAGTGAGATTTTTCTTTATATTGGGACTTACTCTGTAACCCACCTTGACATGGAACTCACTATATAGTTCCACATGGCCTTGAGCTCATGGCATTCCTTCTGCCTCAGCTTTCTGAGTGTTGGGACTACAGGTATTAGCCACCATGCCTAGCCTGAGTCATTTATAAACAAGTTTAGTCACAGCAACCTATAATGTTCTGCATACCTTCCTTTTATGAAAATTTCATTCTAAAAAAAGTTAAAAGTATAAGCTTTTAAATAAATAAATAAATTTTTATAAGACCAGTGTTTAAATCAGTAGAAAATTATTTTTATGATAAATTCAAATTCAAAGTTTACTTCTGAATGAATACTTTTAACTTTTATCTTTCTTAAAAGCATCATGTCCTGCTTTTTCATCTTGTCCTGTAATTAGATCAAATGTGATTTGATAAAGTAACAAAGTAATTAATTCTTGTAAGAAATTAAGTATGCTAAATGATGTTTTTATTTAGACAGTTTCAATCTGATATTCTATTTATTATTCACATTTTTCTCCTTGGTTCATAAATATTAAATCAGAGTAACCAATACTACTACATTGCTCTACAAATGTTTACTTCATTTTATTCTATGAAGGTCAATGATCAATTTCCTAGTAAAAAAGGAAATCCAGAAGCCAGATATGGTGGCACATGCTTGTAATACCAATAGTAAGAAGGCTAAGCCCAGAGAAATGAGAATTCTGAGATAGCCCAGGAAACATAGTGAGATCCTATTTTTAAAACAAAATTAAGGAGGAAAGGAAATCTATTTGAGAATCCAAAACTTACTCCTCTATAATTCAACGAAAACTGTGAAAAACCAAACCAACAATGGAAGATGAAGCAGAAAAGACAGGACACAAAGCTGATACATCTATCTAAAGAAACCCAGTCTCGTTTGGGGGAGGTTCATTAACTAGCAGTTTTCAAAATGAACTATCTATACTCTAACCAATATAATTTTACCAATTAAGCTTAATATAGTAAAGTTAGTAAGTTTAATCATTACCAGAAGTCACTAAGCAGAACAAGGTCATCCATATGGCAATGGCTTCCACTGTGGTAGATCAACAATTACCCCTTGGGCACGTTACTGTTTGTTCTAAACCAGTTACTTTGCACAGCAGAGCTAAACAATAAAAAACTACTCTGATAAGCTGAAATCTACAAGTAAAAATGAATACAAATAGTATATAATGCATGTTATGACCCATTTCAGAATTTAGTAAGAACTATCCATCTGCAACATTTTAAATTTGCTTTAGGAGTTAGCATACCATTAGCCACATAGCCCAGCTGAGGAATAAGCTGCTCATCTTTACAATTTTCCCGTCCTGGTACCAGTCGTTGAAATATTGTAGGATGAGGATTTCCATCGACATCCACCAAGAATGGGGGAGGCATAAGGTGAGGAGCTTGCTGAGTTTGCTCATCCAATACATAGTTATTCGCATCTCGGATAAGTGGTCGATAATCAGTGTGGAAGAACATCTGATCTGGAATCTTTGTGACAGACGTTTCGTTAGTGTTTAACACACCAGAGAGTGTATAGTCCAGGCCCTTATTTTCATCCCTATAGCACATATTTTGAATCATACAGCTTTTATTTTCTCACATAGTTCTGTGTTGTCATATGTTCCTCTAAGAAGAAACAAAGTAGTTTTCTAATCTCTAAATTCTGATTTGCATTATTTTGGGATCCTCATATTTCTCTAATTAGGATAAGAAATAAGGCAACAATCTATCAGAAGCTATGTATTTTGACTTGACTTATAATAAACACACAAACCTATATATCTTGAGTTCTTACTTTTATTTGAGTATGAATAAATGAAGCATAACATTCATGATGAGCACTAAAAACTTCAACAAATCCACAACATGAAAAGCTATTGAGCTAACCTCAATGATGATGATGTCTCTTCCCATTATAATATTCCACACTCTCCCCAGACTCATAGCTAATAAAATACAAAGAACCAGTTGGGTGTGGTAAAGCATGCCTATAATCCTAGCACAATCTCCCAAGACAAAGGAGAGAGTTGCAGTAAGTTTGAAGCCAGCTTTGTAGCAGAAAAACTAAAAGATGTGGATGGAGGAATATATATATATATATATATGATATAGATGGAAATGAGATAAACAGTTTACAGATTTATAACAAGCAACAAGATTAAAACCATCAGAGAAAAAAATCTCACAAATTAAAAAAAAAAAGCTTCTGAATTCAACTAGCCCATTAAAGAAGGATTAACACCAATGCTTCTCAAGTAACTATATAAAACAGAAAAAGAGGGGTTGGCGAGATGGCTCAGCAGTTAAGAACACTGACTGCTCTTCCAGAGATCCTCAGTTCAATTCCCATAAACCATGTGGTGACTCACAGCCATCTGTAATGAGATCTGGTGCCCCTTTCTGGTGTGCAGGTGTACATGGAAGGAATATTGTATACATAATAAATAAATCTTTGAAAAATAAAAAAAACAGAAGAATGAATACCACCAGTATCTATTTACAAAGACATTATTACCCTGATAAAAAACCATATAAAGATAAAACAAAAATAAAATTATAGACTAGTATCCCTAATGAACATAGAAGCAAAAATAAGATACTTGCAAACTAAACTCTAGAACACAACAACATCACTAAACATGATCAAGTTGGCTTCAATTCAGAAGAGGTAATTCCACATAAATCAATAAATCTACTACATAAATAGACTCAAAGACAGAAACCATACGATCATCCATTTAATTCAGAAAGGCTTCTGACAAATCATAGTTTGACGAAAGTGCTAAAGAAATTTAGAATAAGCCGGGCAGTGGTGGCGCAAGCCTTTAATCCCAGCACTCGGGAGGCAGAGGCAGGCAGATCTTTGTGAGTTCGAAACCAGCCTGGTCTACAAGAGCTAGGTCCAGCGCAGGCTTCAAAGCCACAGAGAAACCCTGTCTCGAAAAACCAAAAAAAAAAAAAAAAAAAAAAAAGAAAGAAAAGAAATTAAGAATAGAAGCAACATGGGGCCGAAGAAATAGCACAGCAGTTATTTCTCCCGGAGGACTGAAGTCCATTTCCTGGACTGCACGTCAGACAGTTCACAACTGCCAGCAACTTCAACTCCAGTGGGATCCAATGCCCTTTTCTATCCTCCATAAGCCCTGCACTCATGTGAGCATGCCCACCCTCCCCCCACACAAGTATACACATAAAAATAAAACCTTATTTAAGTATGGGCTGGACAGGTAGTTCAGCAGTTAGGCGCATCAACTGCCCTTCCAGAGGACAGCAGTTCAATCCCTAGTGCCCACAACCATTTGTAACTTCAGTTCCAGGGGATCTGACACATTTTTCTTGTCTCCACTGGCAACAGGCATGCATGTGATGTACAAACATACATACACACAAAATATCCATACATATAAAATATACAAAAAGTACAAAAAGCATAAAATATCTCACCATAAGGAAGATAAATATGAAAAAAAACTATAGCCAGCACCAAACTAACTGGGTAAAACTCCAAGTATTTCCACCAGCATCCAGAACAAGCAGGCCTATTTTCTTCACTTTCATTCAGTACAGTGCCTGAAGTCTTAGAAGACTAAGACAAGAGATAGTTATGAAGGGAATGCAAACAGGAAAGGAAGAAATCAAAGTTCCTTTCTTTTTAGAGAATAAGACCCCACACACAAGAGACCCTAAATTCAGCACATGGGGCTAGAGAGATGGGCCAGCAGTTAATAGCACCTGTTTGTGGAGAACTGGATTCAATTCCCAACTCCCACATGGTGGCTCACAACCATCTGTAGCTGCGGTTCCTGGGCACCCACTTCTGACCCCCGAGGTACCAGGCATGCATATGGTGCACATAAATAAATGCAAGTAAAACATCCATACACATAAAATAAATCAATCTCAAAAAAATTTTTAACTCTAAAGTTGATAAAGCTGACAGAACAAAGTGGCAGGATACAAAATTAATGCAAAACAATCAGTAGCCTTTTTTTATACTGGTGGCAAACACACTGGGTGGGGGGGCAGGGGAAGGGGAGAGGTGGAAGGAGAACAAAGAAGGGAAGGGCTGGTGAAAGCTGGGGAGAGAGGGACGGTGGAGATGGAGGAAGGGTGGTTATTGGAGAAGGGAATAAGATATCTACATTAAGGCTCTAGAGGGGATCTCAGGTGTCCACGGGGATGTCCCCAGCTAGGTATTTGGGCAGCAGAGGAGAGGGTGCCTGAACTAGCCTTGTCCCATAGTCATATTGATGAATGTCTTGGTCATCAGCATAGAAATTTCACCTGATGGATGGAAACAGAGACAGAGACCCACATTCACATCAGAGCAATGGACTGAGCTCCCAAGGTCCAGTCGAACAGCAGAAGGTGGGAGAAGATGAGCAAGGAAATCAGGACTGCAAGGGGCTGGTCCACCCACTGAGACAGTGTGCCTGATCTAATGGGAATTCACCAAATCCTGCTGGACTGAGACTGAAGGAGCATATGATCAAACCGGACTCTCTGAATGTGGCTGCCAATGGGGGCAGACTGAGTAGCCATCGATAATGGCACTGAGACCTATCTCTTCTGCATGTATAGGCTTTTTGGGAACCCAGTCTATTTGGATGCATACCTTCTTGGGCCGGGATGGAGGGGAGAGGGCCTTGGACTTTCCACAGGGCAGGGTACCCTGCCCTCTCTTAAGGAAGCAGTGGGAGGGAGAAGGGGTAGTGGGGGAGCGTGAGGGGACTGGGAGAAGGGGAGAAAGTGTAAATTTTTGAATGAAAAAATAAAAGAATATAAAAAAAGAAATCAAGAACACAACCCCACTCATATTAGCCTCAGAAAAAACCCTAAAATATCTTTTGATAAACCTAACTAATGAAGGTGAAAAATTTGTCCACTGAAAACTTTAACACACTGAAGAAAAAAAACATGTTTTCTCTCATACTTGGGCCCCAGAATTCACATAAATACAAAAAACAATCTATATATATGACATGAATGAAGAAGTGAAACTATCTGGGGGGACTAATGTGAGGGCAGAGAAAGGGGAAGGACATATGTTCAATATACACTTGATGTACCATGTTTCATGAATACACAGAATGAAAAAAAATCAATTCTGAATGGTACATTCCCAAATTATTATCTGCAACAAAAATGATATATACTAACCTTTTCATAGTATTTACTGCATCCAAAGCCAAATAGTAACAAATGACCATGAGAATCTGTGCAGGCAAAATGGTTTCCATCTGGTGAAAATTTACAATCGAACACTGCCCCATGACCTTGGCCTTCAATCTGAAATTCAGAGAGATCTTATGTCATTTTAAGAGTCTTTCCCAAACATTAAGTAGGCTATAGCTTCTCTTTTTCTCTTGAATTCCGTGATGAATCAACATTCCAATGTACTATCTGGCATCTGTAGCCAGAACGCTAGAGTAAACAGTAAATCTCTGCAGTATGATTATAGAGGATAAAATTGAGGTGGATGTGATGAACAGCTGCACCTCACATAATACCTCATGAAATAATAAATGGATGAATGAGGAGAGTTAAAAGGATCTGTATCCAAGCAAATTAAAAAAGGTATTATTCAACAAAGCGAAGATATTTTTATATCTTAAGCTATATGACATGCCTTTAAATAACTCATGTAAATAAACTAACCAAAGACATACCATTATTAATAATCTGGGATCTACATAAAGTCTTTAGAAGTGAACTCAAAGATCCATGCATAATTTAGCGATGTTTAGTCAGAACTATTCTTAAGAAAAGGATGCTAAATGTGCAAGATATGAATATGCACATCATAAGAATGCTGTTTTACTGAGAGAAATGACAACTAATCAGTGTTTTACATAACTTTTATGAGATTTTTTATTACAACCACCTATATCAGTACAAAAGATGCTGTCTTAAATAAATAAGCCACCGCCAGGTATGGCAGTGCAAACCTGTAGTCCAAGCGCTCAGGAGGTAGTGCAGAATATCAGGAGCTAACGGTCATTTCTGGTTATACTGACAATCGCAGGCACACCTGGGCTATATGAGACACTGTTTCTTCCAACAACAATATAACAGAACATGTATACATACTAATATATATTTTCCAAATAAGATTTGAACTATAAAACTCATATAGTTGAGGTTTATATCAGAGACAGAGTCATGATTTAGGCTTTTTCTTTGTATTCATAAGTTGAAATTATAGTTTACACATTGGCCTTTAGGTATTTTAGCTTACATTTTTAAATACAATTGTAAAAATTCAGATTGAATGATTCAGTTTAGATGTACATATCAAAATTTGAAAACTGCTAACCCCAAGATAAATAGTCATGCTGAAAGGTCTAACCCTAAGCCCTCGAATCATTCTCTGAATGATTTCACTGATTTAAACACAGAAGACAAGCTGTTCCTTTTGCTTGGCAACTGGGTTATCAAAACAAACGAACAAACAAAAAACAAAGTGAGATTTAATATGAACATTATAAACACAGATATCTTACCATATTAAAATAATTTCGAATTTTGGTCCCTCGGTCAAGGTCCCAAATAAAAATGTTCCCATCATGACCCGCTGAAAGTATTATCCTTTGATCAAATGGATGTGCTTCTAGAACAAACACTTCATCATCGTGCCCCTACAATGAAAATCAATGTTAGAAATGAAAAGCAACACCAGATGTCTGGTCTATTTGTCTAAAGGACCTTAAACACTAGAAGTCTAATTGAGATGAATTAATGCATACCAACTGAATAGCATCTACTCATGGGTACTTCATAAATAAATATTTTAGAGGTTCTTAAGTACACAACTGCTGGTTTTTATAAACCTGATGTCTTAGATGAAAGACACAGAAAGATAATTAATGCTCACTGACCACTGAAATGTAATTTGGAGATGTAGAATTTGGATAATATTCTTAAAAGCCACAGAAATTCCAACAAGCAGGATGTGATGGCATATGTACTTCTAGTAGGCAAGGCATGAGTGGAGGCAATCAAAGGTCACCCTTGACTACAAAGTGAGTTTGTCACCACTCAGAACTACACCACATAGGATCGCAAAGTAAAATAAGGGTTGGAGGACAAAGAAAGGAAAAAAGAAAATTCACCAGAATCTTTCACTACCATCCACCCCTACCACCATGATAAAAGATTTGGAATGGTTTTCATGTAACATTCTCATCATGGTACCTTAATCTCAGAGAACTCACAAGTTCAATCTAAACTATATAGTGAAACCTTACCAAAAAAAAAAATAGCTGCAGACTGGTCCAAAACATAAATTGCTAAGATGACTAGGTAAAATTCCATTCCAGAAAGTACTATCAATAACTTGAAGACAACCAAGATTCTTCCCTATGACTATTAAAAATCTTTCTATCCTATAACTAAGACCTCTGTAAAAGAACCACTCTGAAAAGCCACTATTTTTCAATTTCCTAAAAGAATGTTCAACAACACATGAATTGATATTGATAATTCAAATAGAAATGGCATATCTATTTCAGAGTATAGGAAAAAGTCTCCCCCAGATCAGATCTGATCACTTTTAGAAGTTTGCATTGGTACATCTTGTACTTTTCATAATCAACCCTTATTTGATCAAAAGGTATTCACTTTTAAGAAGCTACAAGGAGAAAATATTGCTTAGTTTGAATGGAGCAGCTTTGTGCCCCCACCAAGATCCTGATACAAACTGTTAAAATGGGAAAGTAAGTACTACATGAAATGAAGGGCTTAGAGCTTCAAACAATTGCTAGAGTGCTTGCCTAGCATCACAGGATCTGAATAAAACCATGTGATGGCACATGCCTATAATCCAAGGCCTTGGGAAATGGAGCCAGAAAGAACAAGAAATTCAAGGTCATCAATGGCTAAATAGAAAATTTAAGGCTAGCCTGGGCTACATAAAACAAAGAAAGACAGAAAGAGAAAATTAAGTAGCTTTGTCTGTTACCAAGACAAATTCTGCCAGTAAAATCCAGTGAAAACAGATGATCTATGAGTCATAGATGATCTATGATACTAAGAGTGTCACTGAACAAGACCTCAAGGTTACTATGAAGATGGAACTCTACATAGATTTAGTAAATTAACAGCTATACTTCCTAAAGCTGTGCATTTAGAGATATGTATGTTCCGTGTCTGACTCAGTAACTACCATCCATTCATGCTTATTAAGCATTTGAAATATGGGTACTACAAATTGAGATGTTTTGTGTGAAGATTTTGCATGAAAAGTGGTATTTCATTAGCAATTCCTGTATTAGTTCCATGTTGAAATGATAGTATTTTGGATATATTCAGTGTATCTGAAATTAGTTGCTTCTTTTAAATTTTTGCTACTAGAAAAATGATTACATATATATATATACACATACAAACACACACATATATATATATACTATAAGCTACATAACTAATAAAAATATAGCTTATATTTTTTGTTTGGAGTATTGATCCATACCAACACTTTCAACTTAAGAGTCGAGGAAAGAATAGGTTAGAATTTTTGCTTGCTTTTATTTATTAACTAGTTGACTAGTGTTGAGACATGATTTTCTTATGCAGCCCAGGTGATTGTGGTATTCAATATGTAGCCCAGGCTAGACTCAAACCTGTGGAGCTTCTTACCTTATGCTCTGTAATTACAGAGGCTGAAAATTACTAGAATTAGTAGTTAGCAAGGTAAAAGAATAAGAAATTGAGTTGAGTTTCTAGTCTAAAGCCTTCCATTTAATACTATATTATATCCAAAAGACATTCACTTGGATTTGCCTCAGTAAAATGCTTATGAATCGGTAATTAACGCAGTCATCCACTCATAACATGATGAACCAACAAAGAACCCCACCCACATGAAATTCTGTTTAATCCTACAGACGTAAGAGCCTTTTACTATGAGAAATATATTTGAAATCAAAAAGCACTAGTTTTTCTCCTACTTCTTCCTCTTCTACTTCTTATATAAACTGATCATTGAAGACAGAAAATGAAGGATCTATGGACAACATAATAATAAAAAATCCTAGTCCTTGCTAAAAACCAATTACTGCGTACTTGAAGATATATTAACATTCAGAAATAGATAAATACTAGACTTAGAAATAATCTTTAAAAAATAATTCCAAGCTGTCAGTCCAGTGTCTGTGAGATCCTATGAGCCCAGGTTAGTTGCTTTTGTGGGTTCCCCTGTCATGGCCTTAACCCCCTGGCTTATACAATTCCTCCTTCCTCTCTTCAACAAGATTCTGGGTGCTCAGCCCAGTGCTTGACTATGGGTCTCCACACCTGCTTCCATCAGTTACTGGATAAAGGCCCTCTGATGAAAATTAGGGTGGTCATCAATCTGATTATAGGAGATAGCCAGTTCAGGCTACAATTTGAGTCTTATCTGGGGTCATCCTTGTGAATTTCTGGGAGTTTTTCTGGCACCAGGTTTCTACCTGAACAGAAATGTCCCCCATCAAGACATCTCTTTGGATACTCTCCCCTCTGTCCACTCCCCTAAGCCAATTCCTCATGTTCCCATCCCCATCGGCCCCCAGCCTACCCAGGAGAACTATTACATTTCCCCTCCTGAGAGCAATCCATGTGTCCCTGTCCCACTTTGCACCCTCCTTGTTACCTAGCCTCTCTGGGGCTATGCGCTGTAGCATGGTTATCCTTTACAGATGTGTGACAGTTGTGCAGCTTGACCTACTTGTGGGACTCCTAGTGGTGGAAACAGGGCCAGTTCCTAATGTTTTTGCTGACTTTTGGCAACCTACTCCCCATGTGGGGTTACCTTGCCTGGCCTTAATACAAAGGGAAGTGCTTTCTCCTGCCTCAACTTGATATGCCATGCTTTGTTGACACCCATGGGAGACCTGCCCCTTTTGGAACAGAAACTGAGGAGGAGTTGTTGGGGGGGAAGGGGGAGGATGAGATGTGAAATGAATGAATAAATGTAATTAATAACAAAAAAATTCCTGTTTTCAGTGATATATATATATATATATCAATGTATTAGTCCTATCTGGCAGATGTACCAAAAGATCCCCAAAATATTCTCCGAATGCTA
The DNA here is from genome assembly GCA_028555095.1 of Dicrostonyx torquatus. Taxonomy (NCBI): domain Eukaryota; kingdom Metazoa; phylum Chordata; class Mammalia; order Rodentia; family Cricetidae; genus Dicrostonyx; species Dicrostonyx torquatus. The sequence goes on from JAQHUG010000044.1 coordinate 159,331, forward strand.
GTAAGTCATAGAAAGGAAAGTAAAACTTCAATATCTTATTCCTAGAATAAATGCACTTTGACCCTTTTCATTCCTTTTGGAAACAAGGTCTCACTACACGGCCCACACTGGTCTCAAACTCCTAGGTTCAAGTATTCTTCATAGCTCAGTCTTCTAAGTGTTGGACCTATAACACGCCAGTGCATTAGGCTTAAATAGCTTCTTCTCCTACAAAAAAGTATAATACTTACAGACAAAATATGAAGAAGTTGCCCTGTGACTGAATTCCAAACTTTTAAAAGGAAATTGTTCACTGCGGTAATAACAGTAGTGTCATAACGATCCCAAGCCACCATCGTCACCTTCAGCTTAGTGGCTTTGTCTTCTGCAGAGGTCAAATTATTCCTAAAGCAGAAATTTGAAGTATGTGTATCTTGCATATTGTAACAAAGGTAAACACAAAGCAGCAAACTATGACAAAATTTTCTAGAAGATGTAAATGGTTAGATAAGATAATCTAAGAGTATTCATGAAGGAACCTGTACCCCATCATAGACTACTACCAATAAACTGATGGCGGTGAGGGCTAAAAACGATTGTAGGTAAATAGTAGTGGTTAGCTTTTTGTCAATTGGACACAAGCTTGAGTCACACGGGAAGATGAAATGTCAATGGGGAAAATGCCTCCAGTAGGTCTTTAGGTAAGACTGTAGGGCATTTTCTTGACTAACCATTGATGTGGGAGGCCCCGACCACCTATGCACAGGCGGTCCTGAGTAAGAAAGCAGCCTGAGCAAGTCTAAGTAAGTAGTGTTTGACATGGCTTCTGCTTCAGTTCCTGCCTTCAGGTATCTTGCCTTGAGTTTTTCAGTGACAGAGTATGACTTGGGAGTTGTAAGAAGAAATAAGGCACTTTCCTCCTCAAGTTCCTTTTGGCTATGATGTTTAATCACAGCGATAAAAACCAAACTAATACAATAGTTACTTAGAAGCGTACAAAATTGAGAACACAAAGAACTCTGTATCTTAAAAAGTAAAATTCACAATATGATTGTGTTGGCTGCCAGACAATAAAAAATGCACAATGGTTATATTATCCCCTTAAATATTACTTTTAAAAATAATAGGCTTTGCAAATAAGTATCAGGAAATTTGTTTACTTGAATGACCATGATATTAATAATACCTGTCTGTGACTATAAAGTCAGTTTAGTTTAATAAGGTAATCAATTTAAAGGTCAAACATGAATAAATCAAATTATTTCAAAGAGAGTGACATATCTTCTAATAAGCATTAAGTTGATGAAAGCAGATACTGATTAAATGCATTTATAATGCTGAGTATAAATGTAAGCAATACAAAATATAAGAGAGTCCTCAGTAATTAGAGTAAAAGGTAAACTTATTATATAGTATTCAGCAATGTTCTAGTCAATCAACAGCAAAGGAACAGTTGCTAAGAGACTAAATCAAGGTATGAATTTCATACATAGCAATTAATTTCAAACTATTTACTAACACAAAATTATAATCATTATTAAACATAGAGCAATGGAAAAGACGGTATGCCATGGGAGACCCCCTGAAATATCTAATCCCCATTCTTACCCACTCATTTTAGTAGCCATATCTAGCACTATACTCTTCCATTCCTGTTGTTGATATTGCCATATTCTTGCTGTTCCATCTCTACTTCCACTAACAAATCTTAAGCTGGAAAAAAGAAGTTAAAATAACCTTGTTATTTTTTCTGAAACTCATCACATTTTCCTGATTATAAAATGAATAACCTTCATACACTGCTCGGATATGTAAAACAGTACACTGATTTTAGGAAACAGTTTGGCAATTCCTAAAATGCTAAAAATAAAGTTACCTTTCCACCTAGTGTTCCTATTCCAGGTACATATCCACCAAAATAAATAAAAACAACAGCCCATATGAAACATGGATGTGAAGACTCAGAGAACACTCAGTAATCCCAAAACCAGAAACAAAGGAAATGTTTACCAGTGGATAAAGAAAATATGACATTCATATAACAGAGTATTACTCAATAATGAAAACTGATGTATTTTGTAATGTGGGTGAATACTGAATATACAAGTACATTTACTAACAAAGAGAGGGACAGTTGCCCAGTGCTGAGAAAGAGTGATGACAGGCTTGAGGATTCACAGCTAAAGGGAAAGGAGCACCTATAAGGTTAAAGAACATGTTTGCTCAAAGATTAGCACTGAAGATTGTACAACACTATAGATATACAGGAAGTTTCATTATGAGCTACTGTTAACAGTACATGTGTTCACCCACAAGTTTGATACTGTATTTGTTCTAATATTTTAGACACGCATTTAAACCAAACATGTTTGCATGCCTGTTCCACTCAAAAAGAGGAAGGAAGATCACACGTTCAAGGCCAGCATGAGCTACATACTAAGAGACTGTATTAAAAAAAGAAGAAGAAACCCATTGAAACATATATACTGACCCATTTCCCCCTTAGGAAACAGAATCCTACCATATACAATATTGTTCTAATAGTTATATTTTATAGATCTTAACCTATATTGACAAGTATAAAATATCAGTTTCAATAAGTGTTCAACTACATGGATGATATCAAATTTTACTTAATGAAGCTCATAATGATAATTACATTATGTGGTAGTTGAAAGAAAATGGCCCTCAAAGGGAATGGCAATATTAGAAGGCGTGGCTTTGTTGGAGTAGCTGTCTTGCTGGAGGAACGGTGTCACTATGGAGGTGAGTTTGAGGTCTTATATATGCTCAAGATACTGCCCAGTGTCACAGACTACCTCCTATTGCCTGAAAGATGCAGGACTCTCAGTCTACCTCTTGTCGCCTGCATGCCAGCATGCAGTAGCTCTTTCTGCAGCACCATGTCTGCCTGAACACCACCATGCTCCCCGTCATGATGATAATGGACTGCACCTATGAAACTGTAAGCTGCCGTCTCAATTAAATGTTTATAAGAGTTGCCATGGTCATGATGCCTCTTCACAGGAATAGAAACCCTAACTAAGGCATATATTTTTACATGACAGCTTTAAACTTAATGCTATGAAGAACATCTATCTTTGTACAATCTTATATATTGTACTGAGTTAAAACAGGTACATTTTTAAGTGCTCTAACTGTGTACTGCCAAATTGATTCCCTAATTTGAAAAAAAAATAAGAATCTTAAGTTGCAAGAATCAATTTATAATCCTCAACATATTAAATATGAAATTTTTAATTACCTGGTAACTTTTAAAGAAAATTCTGTTAGTGTTTTTAATTTATATTTATTGGTAAAATTGGATATTTTAAATAGGAACTGCTTGTTTTTATACTAATAAAGAAAATGAGGCCGGGTGGTGGTGGCGCACGCCTTTAATCCCAGCACTCGGGAGACAGAGGCAGGTGGATCTCTGTGAGTTCGAGACCAGCCTGGTCTACAAGAGCTAGTTCCAGGACAGGCTCCAAAGCCACAGAGAAATCCTGTCTCGAAACACCCCCCCCAAAAAAAATGAGTACCAAGAATTTCAAGAATGAGCAAAGATTCACCTACGATCCTTCCTTAGAAAAAACAAATGACAGTATTTTGATATTTCACATATTTTACATGTTCTGTATGCTTTTTACATTTTTAGATCCATGTAAGAGTTTTATGTATTGACTGCATTTATTTTAAAGACTTAGTAACAATGTATTTGAAATACACATTTACAAATAGACAAAAATTAACACTGCAGGTTCTTTCAATAGGAAAAAAATAGTAGTATGTGTTCTGGAGAGATAGCTCAGCGGTTAAGAAGGCCTCTAACTCCAAATGCACGAGATCTGATCCTCTCTGTGGACAACTGTACTTGGATCCACATACCCTCATTTGAAAACACACACGGTGGGGGGAAGGAGAATTAAAAGTACAAAATAAGTGCTAGAGAGATGTTTCAGCAGTTACGAGCATATTTGCTCTTCTAGAAGACCCAAGTTCAAGCACCATGTCAGGAGGCTCACAACCTCCAGTTAACTCCAGCTCCAGAGGACCTGATCTCTCTAGCCTCCTCAGGCACCCACGCATATGTGGACACTTATTCATGGACGCACAAACACACACACACACACACACACACAATTAAAAATAAAACTAAATCTCTGGCTCAGCAGTTAAGAGTACTGCTGCTCTTCTAGAGGACCCGGAATTGGCTCTCAGCACCCATGTCATATGACCTACATCTGCTTATAACTGCAGCTTCTTCTGGTCTATGCAGGCACCCACATATATGTGGTTAATACACACACACACACACACACACACACACAGAGAGAGAGAGAGAGAGAGAGAGAGAGAGAAACATATACACACCAATAAATATAGATATATAGATTAAAAAGTCATTAAAATGGTAATATGGTTAAGTTAGTGTTAAGTTTTATTTTAAGGTTTTGTCATTCTTAATATAGATAAACCGTAAACCATAATTATTTGCTTTTATAGTTCACAAAGACGGTCAAAAATTCATCTTTGTAATTACACGCTGTTCAAAAGTACTTAGAAATAAAATAGACACCCACAGAGTTGTCATGTGGGCATATAAATACAAATGTATGCTAGCTTCATCTATTTTCTATCAAATTTTAGACCAGCATAGATTATTACATTTAGGGGTCAGATATTTTAGAGGGTCCACAGCTATTTGTATATAAGGTCTAATTTTACAGTGATAGGGAATGTATCTTCTAAGTAGTAGAGACCAGTGATTAAAATGTTGAGAGGATGTCAAAATAAATATAAAATCTGGAGCCCTTAAAAAAGGCTCCCAGTAAGACACGAGACTTCAAGGCCAGATGAAACACACATAAAACAGAATCAGTAGGGAAAGAAAGGAAGCAAAGAGAGAAAAAGAAAGGAAAGGAGAGACGAGAAGAAGGGAGATAAAACATGAAGGAGGGACAAGAAGATAAGGTAGAAAGTAGGGAGCGACATTTCCCGCTAGGAATTATGTGAGGGAAAGCATAAGAAAAGTAAAGGGTGAGATAATAGGAAAATATGGAACACAAACAATGCACAAAGCAACTAGAGAACACACATGTACAGATTCACATGAGAAGGAATGTACTTGTCTAAGTCAAGTTGTACAGAATTTGGAAACGTCATGTTGACATTTAAATTTTATTGCAGAGTAATAGAAGAGAAAATGCTTTAAAAATTCTGAATAGAACAAATATTTACTCGGCAGAGACATACTAATCAAATACAGAATTCTTCATAAAGTTAGGTGGTGAAGAAAACAGAAAACACCAAGTAAACACGAAAGAACTTGGGGAGATGAGGAGTAGACAGTGTATGGTCACTCCTGAGTTAAAAATTTCAATGAGAGATGAAGATATCAAGGAAGATAGACATGGACTTTGAACATAAGTGACTGAACAAAATAGTCATTGTCTGCCTCATGCATGTGTCTGTAAAGTGAGAAGGAACATTGAGTTCTTTGTCTAAAGTTATCTAACCAAACAGCAAATAGCATCAGTACAGCCTGCTTCTGTTGCCAAAGACGATACAAAGTAATCCCCCTGCCCACAAATGCATCTTTTGCATGTTTTTTCTTTAAAACTAGCAAAACAATTCAAGTCACAAGAAGATCATCTAAAAAAAAGAAAAAACCTCTGTCCGTTAGTGAAACTGGGGTACAATAAGGAATCCCCAGAACTGCAGAAGTTGGATTAGGATACTCATTCTAGGAATGAGTGCAATGACTGCAAACTGTAGCTTAAGTCTGAGGAAGGTGACCTGAAGACAGACGTTTAGCCTAGTAAAGGATTTCTAAGGGAGTTTCCTGAGAAGCCAGTGTCTGGATAGCAACCATATTGCTTTGGGTCAAATAATAAAAAACATCAAATATTTCTTTATACAAATAAGTACCCCATATTTACCTGTCTCCGTTGTTACAGAACTGAACAGCAACAACTTTGTCCTAAAACACAAAACAGACTTTTCATTAAAATGAACTTACGTAAAAAATAAAGTGTCCTTCCCTAAATTTATACCCAAAAGCTTAGCATCGTAAACTCTATTTAAATGATTTTCAATTCTAAAAAAGAAATCATTTTGCTTAAGAAGATAAATCGCCGAAGCCTCTATCAAAGTGCAAACTAAGTAGAGGTTGGTGGCCTTCTGAAACCAACTAGATATAAACAAATCTGCCTGTAAATGACATCAAGATACGTAGCTCTGAATACTACATCCTAAGACAACACAGTAATAGAAGTCAACTTAAGACAACTGAGCTCAATGAAAGTTCTCAATTGTTTTATTTGTATAACTTCAGAAAAAACCATTTACGTCTGTTTTGCCATGTGTCCTTTTAAACATTAAGCTGAAACTGATAACTCTTCGCACTTTCTTTGACAACAGAGCTTAAAGCATCCTCCTCACACACTGGGTATAATCTTTCCACTATCTCCAGCTGTCAAACTGCACTTGAACCTAACTTTTAATAAAACAATAGCAAATCTGTCATACTTTACTATTCAAATTTTTATAAATTATTAAGCTATCTATATGTACACATATTTCTAGTTTATATTGTTTTGTGGTGTCTATGTGCTATTTACTGATAAATTCTGAATCCTCACTAACAGTCGAAATCACTGATTTTAGATGTCCTGAAGAAATAATATAACCGTAACAACTAACACGAGTGTTAAATCACTCATTCCAATGAGGGATTTTTTTCTACTTTGTAATAATACTTTGGGGTGTTGCAAATCAAATTTTCTTCATTTTCCCCTTAATTCTTTCCTACATATGTATTCTCTCCTCTCCCACTGCTCTACGAACTAGACCGTGCTTGTATACACAGTGCAGAGGAATTGCCTTGTCATGCTTAACTCAAATGGATTTCTTACACTTAGTGGCCTCAGAATGAGATCTTTGAATATTTCTACGATTTTCTCTGGCAAAATTTAAATAAGCTTCCAACATTTAGCGTCTGGAATATGAAGCAGAAAGGTGAGAGCAAGCAGGATTTGGTATATCTAAAACTGTACAGTTCTCAAAGGAAGAAATGCAGATGGTCAATATTTGAAAAGGTACTCGATATTGTTATCCATCAGGGACATGCAGACTCAAAATGCATTAGGATTCCATCTCACTTCAGAATAGTCAGGATGGCTAAGACAGAGAAAACAAACAAACTACAAAAATGATGGCCAGGATATGAAGAAAAAGGAGCCCCTACACTGCTGATGGAAATGTATAGTGTTATAGGCACTATGAAAATCAGTATAGAGTTCGAGGCCAGCCTGGTCTACAAGAGCTAGTTCCAGGACAGGCTCCAAAGCCACAGAGAAACCCTGTCTCAAAAAAACAAAACAAGAAAGAAAGAAAGAAAGAAAGAAAGAAAGAAAGAAAGAAAGAAAGAAAGAAAGAAAGAAAGAAAGAAAGAAAGAAAATCAGTATAGATGTTTCTTGAAAATTTCAAAAGTAATACTACAATATGAACTATGTATACTACTCTCGTACATTCATATAAATGACTCTAAATCCACCTATCACAGACATACATGGATATTCATGTCCATTGTGGCATTACTCTTGGTAACTAGTAAGTGGAACTATCCTACATGTCCACCAGCAGATGAACAGATAAAGAAAATGTGATACACATATATAATGTGATTCTGTCTATGGATAAAAAAGAATGAAACCTTAACATTTGCAGAAAATTGGGTGTAACTGGAGATCACTGTGTTTAGCTAAATAAACCAGGCATAGATTGTCAAATGTATTTTCTCTGATAGATGGAATCTAAACACACATATGTATGGATGTGTATGATATAAAAGTAGAAAGAAGATTGTGAGAGGAGAAATGAGATTTAAGTGGATGAAAGGAATAAGAGAGGGTAATGGAATATATGTAAAATTAAATGAAAAGAGAGGAAGGGAGGTATAGAAATGGGTTTTAATAAGAACAAAGTACAAGGTCTATGTATGAAAATGACATATTGAAGATGATTTCTTTTTTTTAAAGATTTATTTATTCATTATGTGTATACAGTGTTCTGAAGGTCAGAAGAGGACACCAGATCTTATTACAGATGGTTGTGAGCCACCATGTGGTTGCTGGGAATTGAACTCAGGAATTCTGGAACAGTAGGCAATGTTCTTAACCACTAAGCCATCTCTCCAGCCCAAACAACTTCAGATGAGTTTCTTCATGAAAACTTTTTTTTTTTTTGGGTTTTTCGAGACAAGGTTTCTCTGTGGCTTTGGAGCCTGTCCTGGAACTAGCTCTTGTAGACCAGGCTGGTCTCGAACTCACAGAGATCCACCTGCCTCTGCCTCCCGAGTGCTGGGATTGGCCACCACCGGCCAATGATTTCTTTGTATGCTAAATAAAATGTTAATAACAAAAATAAATGAAGGCTGCCATTGCTAAGCAAGATTAGATTCAATTGAGCCTTTGATGATACTGTGAAAAACATACTAGGAGCAACAAGCTCAATTCATAAAAGTATTTTTCATATGAATATACCTAAAATGTCTTTTAAGTATATGAACTTTTTATATAGAGTCAAATAGGGCTTATCTTATGGATGAAATTATTAATTCCAAAATTCACATTTATTCTCATTACTAAAGAGACATCTTGCTGGGTGGTGGTGGTGCACACCTTTAATCCCAGCACTTGGGAGGCAGAGGCAGATACCTGAGTTTTAGGCCAGCCTGGTCTACAGAGCAAATTCCAGGACAGCAAGGGCAGTTACACAGAGAAACCCTGTTGTGAAAAACCATGAAGAAGAAAGAGACATTTTAAGTTAAAGGTTTTAATATTCATCTACACTAAAGTATGGTGCAGATCAGAAAATACAAGAGAGGGAGATTAAAGAATAAGTTTCTCATTTTGCTCTTACCGTATGTGATTCTAATTCTGCAATTTTCTCTGGTATCTCAGAACCCAAATAGTATATTCTAATAACATGGTCAGTGCTACCTGTTGTAATGAACATACCACCTGGAAGACACAAAACACATAGTACCAAGGAGCTTCTTTTAGTTCCATTTAATTCTTCACCTTGTATTAGTAACAAACATTCAAAAAACACAATACTGATGTCATGCTAATATTTCAAAAAAAAGGAAATAAAATTCAAGAAAAACAGGAGAGTTATATCAATTAAAACAACTGTAATTCTAGCTACTAGGGAGGCTAAGGCAGAAAGACCATAAGCTAAAAGTTGGCCAGGGCTTCAGCATGACTTCAAGGCCAGCCTCAGCAATTAAGTGAAATCTTGCATCCAAATAAGAAAGTAAGAGCCAGTGAGAAAGCTCAGTGTATTAGGGTGCTTGCTGCCAAGCCCTATGGATCAAAGTTCAATCCTCAAATGTTCCATGGCATGCACGCACGCACACGCACGCGCATGCACACGCGCACACACACACACACACACACACACACACACACACACACATACATAAAATTAAAGACCTCTGGCTGACTGTGGTGGCACACGCCTTTAATCCTAGCACTTGGGAGACAGAGGCAGGCAGATCTCTGTGAGTTCAAGGCCAGCCTGGTCTGCAAAGTGACTTCCAGGGCTGTTACACAGAGAAACCCTGTCTCAGGGAAGAAAAAAAAAGACCTCAAAGTTTAAAAAGTTAAAAATGAATAACTGAAAAGTGAAAAAGTAGACAATTGTGGATATAGTTCTGAGGGCTTGCCTAGCACATTCAAGGCTATAGGTCCAATTCTCATTGCCATGAGAGACGAAGACAAAGATAAAAAAGAGAGACTATTTAAGACAAATATATCTTTCACCTAAGTAAATGAACCAATTTTACATTAAACATAGGCTTATTGATTAAAAACAGTAAGTTAAAGCTTTTAAGACTAACTCTATATTTTATACAGAAATACTATGCCAAAACTAAGAATATTTCTTACAAATATCTTACATCTTATATATGAAGCCACAATTATATATACTTTCTGCAAAGTTAGGAACTTTGGTTAATGGATATTTGAGCTGGTGACTGTTTATTATTTGCCAAATAAAACCAGCAGTATATAAAATGTATTAAATTAAAATAAAAAGCTATTACTAGGTGCTAATTAATTAAACAGGTTCATGTAGCATATAACAGATGGTTTACAACATTCGTACAGTTAACTTTCAAGCACACTTTTTTCCTTCACAAAAAATTTAAATCAATCTTTTATACATGGATGATTTTGAGTACTCAAAGCATTAACTTTTGATACATACCAGAACTGAAAGATGAACAAGATATCTGAACTCCAGGTCTGGATCTCTCAGTAAATTTTACTGGGCGATCCCTAAAAATAAAGTAAATGTTTTTAATCCTATCAGGTTCATCTAATGAGCAAAAATCTTAGCACACTGATGAATATTATCTACTCAATATCAGTATTACTTTTAAAAGCTAAAGGAAGGAAGTCAATAACGACTATTATAATTTCAGCTAAAATTTTTAAACCTTATAAATATAATTTATAATGTCAGATGTTGACAATAGTTTTGCAAACATATTGCTTTTATTTAATGCTATTATTACAAAATGTTCAAATACATCTTACCATACTTTTCCATATGAATTTCATAGTCTCAATAATGACTTTATAAAAATATTCTGAAATCTCTATAAACATAAAAATAAATATGGATATAAATCCACACTGGGAACATATTTATATGTGCATACTTCAATACTTGAACTATCATTGTATCACCAAGATAATGAAGATATACAAATTGATTTTTCAAAAATTTCCTAAAATATATTTCTACTTACCTAAACTTCATTGTTTTTACATGCCATTGCCAGAAACATATTGTTCCATCAGCACCAGTAGAAGTGAGGTATCTAGTTGTGCCTTTAGTTGATGGACAAAACTGAAAAAGAAGAATTCAAATCAAATATAAAGTTTTCCTGCTCAGACTATTTTTGTACAAATATAACATATAAATAAACATTTAAGAATTTCAGCATCAGTCCAGTGAGATGGCGAGGTGAGTAAATGTGTCTGCCAAAAGGCCTGAGGTCCTGAGTTTGAGTCACAGGGTCCAACAGTGAATGGAGAGAACTGACTCCTGCAAGTTGATCTGCCCTTCACACATGTACTGAAGCACATGCATGCCTGAAGCCTACATGCACACACAAATAACACATACACACAAAGTGAAAAGAATTTCAGTATCAGGATTTTTGTTGCTTCGTTCCCTAGATAAATGGACAGTTAACAATTTTAAACACCCAAACCTACAGAAAACAGGAACTGAGGGGCTGGAGAGATAATGGCTCAGCAGCTAATGCTTGCAGCTCTTCCAGAGGACCTCGTTTTAGTTCTCAGCACCCACACTGGGTGCTTCACTACCTCTTAAAACTCCATCTGCAGAGGATCCAACGCCTTCTTCTGGCCTCCACAGGCACTCCACACATATACACAGCACCCTGCCTCCTGCACATATACACACAATACAACTAAACTAAAATCTTAAAAGTGAAAGTCAAAATTAAAACTGACATAAAATATTTCAGTACTTACTGTTCTAAATAATTTAAAATAATGCTTTAAGATATTTTAATGGAGAATAAATTCAGAAGCACATTCTTAAGTTAAATCACAAGTGTATAAAATATATGTTCATAAGAACTATGGATTTTTTTTGAGATAAAATTTTGCTGTGTAACCCTGTTTTCCATCTCACTATGTAGACTGATTGGCTGGCCCTGCACTTACCTCTGCCTACAGAATGCTAGGACTACAGGTGTATGCCACCATACCCAGTTGCTTTTGTCTTTTTAAAATTTAAATTATTTGTGCTGGGCAGTAGTGGTGTACACCTTCAATCCCAGCACTCGGGAGGGGGAAACAGTCTTTATAATAGTATACTTCTCAGATTCTGACGCTTGATATTTTATATGTCCTCAAAAGAGAATCATAGAGAAGGGGAGAACAATTAGTCTCCAAGATGGCTAAGACATAGGACAAAGTTAAAAAGCAGATCATATTTTCCAGTATGGGTATGAATTTTAAAATCGAAACTGAAGGGCGGGGAGTAGTTCAGTGGGAGAATACTTGCCTAACATGCACAAGGCCCTGGGTTCAATCCCTAATACCGGAATTAAAATCCCAAATAAAGAAAATAATTTCCACTGAGATAATAATTAATATATCTGAGATTGATAAATATTTTGAGCTCAAATCAAAATAAATCAACCGTTATACATACTAAAGTTAATTTAATTAGTTTAATCTAAAGACTTAAATTTGAAATAAATATTGTCCACTAATATTATCTATTAGTACCCAATATATAAAGAAAACCAGGATTCAGGTAGCATGTTTTTTACACTGTTTCAATCCTCAAATAAATGTTTTTTTATTACAAAGCTTAATTGACAATATAAAGCAAGAGTCAGCAAATTACGGCCCATATATGATAGTCAGCTTGCCGACTATCTGTACAAATAAGATTTAATGGAACACAGTAATCTTATACTGTCTATAGCTATTTTATCAATTGTAAGAAAACAGTGAGTGACAAAGACTGCATACTCTGCAAAATCTAAAATATTTACCAACTAACTAGTCTGTGAATTTGTTGCTGATCTCTGATCCATAGAAATGAGAACATAACCAAGAAGAATTTCATTGTCAAGAAATTCTGAAACCTTTATTATGCCCATTAAATTTAAATTGCCTTATCACATGTTGAAATGTTGTTATATATTAATTACATTATTTTATTTGGTAAATAATGGTGGATACTGTTGAAAGAAAACACATGTACTTCTTTTTCTTTCTTTTTTTTTTGGTTTTTCGAGACAGGGTTTCTCTGTGGCTTTGGAGCCTGCGCTGGAACTAGTTCTTATAGACCAGGCTGTTAAACTCACAAAGATCCGCCTGCCTCTGCCTCCCGAGTGCTGGGATTAAAGGTGTGTGCACACCACCGCCAGGCTTCTTTTTCTTTTTGAGACACAATCTCTTTATTTAGTCCTGGTTGTCCTGGAATTCACTATGTAGAAGCCAGGGATTGAGAGATCAAGAAGCTAAACAACAGAAAAGAACAAATCTTAAAAGCAATAATTCAAGAAAACATAAATAAAAAGGGTAATAAGCTTTATATTAAAGAGTATTACATAGCTGATAGGATCAGCAAAGATTGAGGAATACCATGGCATATTCTTTTAGATTTATTGAACTGTTTAAAACAGACAGATAATATTCTATAGGCATGTAGATAACAGTGGTTCGTTCTTTAAGAATTCTCTCTT
>JAQHUG010000044.1:180886-223752 GCA_028555095.1 Dicrostonyx torquatus
AGTTCGAGACCAGCCTGGTCTACAAGAGCTAGTTCCAGGACAGGCTCCAAAGCCACAGAGAAACCCTGTCTCGAAAAACCAAAAAAAAAAAAAAATCATAAATTTTTAACTTACTGTAAAGATTCGCCTCCCGCTTCGATCAAATGCTACACAGTAGACAGAAGATAAGTGCCCCAGGATTCTCTTATGCATCTTAATATGCTGGTAAGCAGATGAGGGGAAAACATGGCTGAAGCGACTACATCCGGTTAATTGCCTGGCTGAGGTGATATTCACTGCAGACAAAATGAAATAGGAGAATGCATCTTAAAATCTAAAAGTGAAACTTATTTTATAAAATTATTGTATTAAAATAAGACAAAATAGGGCCCACCTGCCAGACCAGTTCTACAATGAGGTCTAAATTCCCGTTATGTATTTCATTATTTCCTAAACTCAATAGTATTAACAATATCGTTCTGTTAGGCCTTGGGAGTCTGATACTCTACTTGGCTTTCTGTAGCTTCTCAAGCACATCTTTTTCTTTCTATGATACTATATAAGTGTTCAGCAGCAAAATATATAAATGGATAAATGAAGACATAAATACATAAAATATAAAGAAAAGAAAAGAAAATCTCTTTTAGAATGGTCCATCAGTTCTCACCTTTTGGATTCTAACTATAGAGTTTTTTCCACTAGTTTATTATCAGTGAACTTTTGAGGCTTTATCTCTCTCACACACATGTACACACATACACAAAATAATAATAAAAATAAATATGTGTAATTTTAAAAATTTCCAAGATTGTAACATAAACTGAACAATTCACCAAATACCACCTAGAGTTTGTTCACTTCTAAAACAGAGATCTTGCTTTTAATGTAAGGATTTACAACCTATTTTTCTTGTAAAATCTTTCCAATCTTGTCTTACACACTGAAAATATTAAGTAACCCACATGTATTTTAATCATGACATAGACTCTCTGATATATTCAAAGTCACCCTGAGGCAAAAGGGCATCTTAGCACCCTGCAAAAACTCTGTGGTACAAATAGGAACAATTCTATCTTTAGACACAGCAAACTTAAAGCAAGAGTTCAGTTCTTCCTAGACAACAATGAGGACCCTAAGAGAGACACACATGGAACTAATCTACATGGAAAGTAGAAAAAGACAGAATCTCCTGAGTAAATTGGGAGCATGGGGAGCATGGGAGAGGGTTGAAGGGGAGGGGAGAGGCAAGAAGGGGAGCAGAGAAAAATATATAGCTCAATAAAAGTCAATAAAAATTAAAATAACAGCATTACCAGTACTGATCATGACAAGCAAAAATAGCTCCCAACAGCTTCATACAATTTGGGGGTGAGAGAAAATACCCTCATTGAAAAATCACTTCTTGCAAGATAAAAACAAGCAACAAAACACTAAGAGCAGGAAGAAATAAAAAAATAAAACTAAAAAATTTTGAGGATCAGGTAGAGCTAGAAAAAAATTCTAAACAATGAGCATAGATATCTTTTAATCTATTTATTCAGTCTTTGGTTAGAGCATCAGTGCTGCAGCTTTGTTTTTTATTTTATTTTTTTGTTTTTGGGTGGTCTTTAGTTTGTTGTTATTGTTGTTTGGGGTAGGGGTTGGTTGAAATAGGGCTTCTCTGTTTTGGAGCCTGTCCTGGAGCTCGTTTTGTAGATTAAGCTGGTCTCAAACTCACAGAGATTCGCCTGCCTCTGTCCCCAGAGTGCTGGGATTAAAGGCTTGTGCCACCACCGCCCGGCAAGTGTCGCACTTTTTAATCATAGAGAACTCTCATTTTCTTGGTTAAGTTGTGTGTGTGTGTGTGTGTGTGTGTGTGTGTGTGTGTATGTCTATTACTTAATACTTTAAATGGGATTGTTTTCACAATTTCTCTTTCAACTAGTTCATCATTAAGGCACAGAAACACCCCAGATTTTCATGTGCTGCTTTTTAGCCTGAAAACTTGAGCAAAATTACAATCAGTTTAAAAGGTTTTCAGTGCAGTCTTTTGGGTTTTCTCTGTATAACATTATGTCATCAAAAAAATATGTCATTTTTCTTTCATAATCAGATGTGTTATATCCTTTTTTCCTTTTCCAATTGATCTGACATGAATATCCAGTATTAACCCAGTAGATATCCTGATACTAGATAAAAAACCACACTTATCACTGAAGAGTACGTTAGCTGTGGGCTTGAAGTATATGGCTCTACTACACTGGGATATATATTTTTCATACATATTAGTAATCTTATCAGCAATGGATGGTAAATTTTGTCAAATGCTTTTCTGTATTGTTAGAAAAGAATGTGTCCAATATTTTTTCCTTCATTTTATCAATTGCTGTACGGTCATTAATTTGCCTGTAATGTTACATTCTTGAATCATGGAAATAAATTAGACTTGATAATGTTTTATGATATTTCAGCGTGCTGAATTAGTAGCTAACATTTTGTGTGAGTTTGTTGCCTATGTCCATCAGGGATACTGACAATGCTTTGATATTATTATCAAGATAATGGTGGACTAATAAGGTGATTGGAAGCATTACCTCCTTCCATTTTCAGAGGTTTGACAAAGAATTAAATTAGTCCCTCTCTAACAGTCTGGTAGAACTCAGCAATAAAGTCATTAGGAGGCTTTTAGATATTAATTAAGTCTCTTGGTATAATTTTTCTTAGATATGCTGTTCCTTCATGATTAATTTTGTTTGGTTTTGATGCTGGTTTTTCACTGTGTAGTCCTGGCTGTCCTGGAACTTGCTCTGTAGACCAGGATGGCCTCAAACTCAGAGATTCACCTGTCACGGCCTCCTGAGTGCTGGGATTAAAGGCATGCACCACCACCAAGCAGACTCCTGATAGATTTTTTTAAAGGTTGTATTTTTTGAGAAATTTTTGTTTCTTTTAGGCCTATCTAATTTTTGCTACATGGTCGTTCGCTGGAGTGTAGACTATCCAATTTGTTGATGTATCTTATAAATTTTATACTTCTATGATACAAGTTTTAATTACTCTCATCTCAGTTTTGAATATATCCATTTTTAAAATTAGTCCAACTAAGGCTTTGGCCATATCTTTTCAAAAATTACCTTTTAACTTGCCTAAGACTTGGCCCATTAACTTTCTATCACAGATGGAGAGGGACTCATGAGATTCCACCCCTCCCTAAAAAGCTATTGGCAGGTAAAGGTTACAAGGGGAGAGGGAGTTATTTTCTTCAGTGGTCTAGGCATAACACATTTTTCATGCTCATGCAAGTAAACCTAATTAGCCACAGCACATGACAAACAAAACAGAAGTCAAAACGCTGTGCAAAGCATGAAAATAGAAGAGGTCTTGGGAGGGCAGACTGCCCAAACTGCAGCATTTCATCCACTATACATGGATGAATCAACAAGGATAGAAAACTTACAGGTATGAGCCACCACTACTAACTTGATCTTTTCTATTGTTTTTGTAGTTGTTATTTGTGTATTTCTATTCTTCATTATTTCCTTTCCTCTAACAAACTTAGAGTTACTTTAGTCTTAGTTTTTCAGTTCATTGAGGTGGAACAGGTCGTTTTTTATACACATGTATTGCCATAATCTGTTCTCTGAACATCATTTGTAGCATATGGCAAGGTTGGTAGGATTCCTTCATGTACAGATGGAATATTTCTTATACAAAAATGCTTAGAAAAATAAATGTTTACAACTGCAGATTTGGGGGTTGAATTATTTGCATACAAATTATGAGATATCCTGTGGATGAGACACAAGCGTAACAAAAAAATTAATTTGTTTTGGATACACTTTACATATATATACTGATTATTTAATACAATATTTTTAGTGGGACTGCATTCCTTTTTCTCTTCCTAGAACTTATAATTTAAATTCTGTTTTGTTGAATATATGCAGTTATTCCTATTTCTATTTAGATTTCCATTTGAACATAATATATTTTTGACTACATATCTCATTAGAGGTATAGTGATTCATCTGTATGCAGTATAATGCTGAATCCTGTTTATGCAGTCATCCACTTGATGACAAAAATGACCATAAAGTCCAAAGTAGTTTATAGAGTCAAGTCAATGCTGAATCCTGTTTATGCAGTCATCCACTTGATGACAAAAATGACCATAAAGTCCAAAGTAGTTTATAGAGTCAAGTCAATCACTATCAATATTCCAGTGATACTTTCATAGAAGTAGAAAATAATCCTAAATATAAATGGAACTACAAAATTTCTCAGCAGTCAAATGATTTTAGAGCAGAAAGAACAAAGCATAAAGCATATTATCTGATTATAAAATACATTATAAAGCTACTATAAACAAACAGCATGATTCTAGCAGACAAACAATATAATGATCAATGCAAAAGAATAGAATGTCCAATAACAAAGATTTAAAATAAATTGACTCTCAATAATTATTCAAAGCACAAGCAACAGGGAAAGGACAAAAATATCATTAAATGCTATTGAGAAAACAGGATACTCATATGTAAAAGAATGACATCATACATATTGCATACAAAAAGCAACTCAACATGGGTCAAAGACCTACACGTAAGCTCCCAAAATATAAAGCTACTAAAAGTACTTTGCACAGCACTCCAGACACATACAACAAAAATTAAGAACAAATGAGATTTCATCAAACTAAAAACTTCTGTAGCACAGAAAACAAAATAATGAAGACATCACCCACAGAGTAAGAGAAAGAATGTTCAAATAACATGTCTGATAAAATGTTAGTATCCAAATTACATAGGATTACAAGGAATTCAAAGAACCTAAACACAAAACTCTAAAAATGGGCAATGAACCTGAAAAGACATTTCTCAAATGAAGATGTAAAAAAGTAGCAATGAGAAAACAACTTCAGGGCTGTAGTTAAAGGTGCTCACTGCCAAGCTTGAGGACCTGAATTCAACTCCCAAAATTCACACATTAAAAAGAAAGCACTGATTCCAGAATATTATCCTTTGACTGATACACCTCATGAAAACATACACAAGATAAATAAGTGTTCAGAACACATGATAAGAGTGAGTATGTAAATTATAATCACTTTCCAGAATAGCACAGAGGTTACTCAAAAAAGAAATGAAGTGCCTTATCATCCAACAATCTTATTTCTAGTAATTGATCTGAAAGAAATGATGTAATGACGAAGAAATCTCGGGACTGCCATGTTAACTTTAGCTTCATTCACAAGAGCCAAGTTCTGGAAGATGCCTAGGCTTCAGCAGATGAATAGACAAAGAAAATGTATGTATACACAATGAAATGTCATATATGGGTGGAGCTGAAAGATACTGTGGTAAGTGAAGTAAGTCACACACAAAATGATAATGCATGATCACATTTACGTTTGAAATCTAAAGAATTTGATATAACAGGAACCGGGTGTGGGGCATGGGAAATACTCAAGTATATATTTATATGAAAATGTCTCTATGAAACCATGTACAATATTCAATGAATCGATGCCAATAGAAATAAGAATAAATACTACATAACCTAATAACAAAAAAGGAAATAAAACTAGTGTTGATTCTTTCTTAGTAAGTATAATATGAAAATTTCTAATAATCCCCTCTTTTGTTTCTAAAAATACAAACTAATTACTTGTTGGATTGACTTGTTTAAAAATTTTGTCTGGAGTAATGTAGTCAGAGACTGCTCATTTGTTTACCGGCCGTCCAAACATGAATAACACAAAAGCTATATTAATTATAACACTGTGGTCAATAGCTTAAGCATATTTCTAACTAACTCTTACATCTTAAATTAACCTATTTCTATTATTCTGTGTATCACCACAATGTTGTGGCCTAACTGTAAGTAAGGTTCTCTCTGGCAGCTGCATGGTGTCTCCTTGACTCCACCTACTCTATATATCTCTTCCAACCTCTTCCAATCTGCCCTGCTACAGACCGAAGCAGCCTCTTTATTAACCAACAGTAACAAAAGATATTCATAGCATACAAGAGAATCCCACATTGGAATAAAATTTAAAGTCACCACTATATACTTTCTGAAACTTTTCCTTCCCTTTGCAAGCTTGCCCATGGGCTTCTTTCCATTTGTCCTGTCTAATTTGGCTTTATAAAGATTATCTGCCATTGAAAATAACTTTAGTAAAGTAAGCTTAGATTCATTTGCGTCTTTTAAAACAGCTAGTCTTACATCATTTCTTGTTGACTGAGAAAGTAATAATGCTTATATCTTTTTCTTATATTTTAAACATACTAATCTATTTCCTGATAAATCTATAGGTTCTAAGTACTGTTGATCATGGTGGATGATTTTTTTGATGTGTTCTTGGATTCAGTTTGCAAACATTTTATTGAGTACTTTTGCATTCATGTTCATAAGTGAGATTGATCTGTAATTCCTTCTAGGTTGAGTTTTTGTGTGGTTTTGGTATCAGAGTAACCGTAGCCTCATAAAAAGAGTTTGGCAATGTTCTTTCTGTTTCTATTATGTGGAACACTTTAAGGGGTATAGGTATTAGCTCTTCTTGAAAGTTCTGGTAAAATTCTTCACTAAAACCATCTGACCCTGCACTTTTTTGGTTGGGAGATTTTTGATGACAGCTTCTATTTCCTTGCAGTTTATGGGTCTATTTAAATTGCTTACCTAGTTTTGATTTAATTTTGGTATATGGTATCCATCTAGAAAACTGTCCATTTCTTTTACATTCTCCAATTTTGTGGAGTACAGGTTTCTGTAGTATGAATTTCCTCAGTGTCTGTTGTTATGTCCCCCTTTTCATTTCTGATTTTGTTAATTTGGATGTTCTCTCTCTGTCTTTTGATTTGTTTGGACAAGAGTTTGTCTATCTTGTTGATTTTCTCAAAAGAACCAGCTCTTTGTTTCAATGATTTTTTGTATTGTTTTGTTTCTATTTTGTTAATTTCAGCTCTCATTTTGATTATTTCCTGTCTTCTTCTACTTCTGCGTAAGTCTGCTTCTTTTTGTTCTAGAGCTTTCAGGTGTGCTGTTAAGTCACTAATGTGAACTTTCTCCATTTTCATTATGTGGGCACCCCTTGCAAATCATTTACCTCAGTCTCCAAATATCTAGGATCACAACAGACTTATGTCACCCTATGGCACACTGAATTATTACAAGAATATGAGATTTGGCCAGGCGGTGGTGGCCAAAGAAACAGCGAAACCCTATTGTGAAAAACAAACAAACAAAGAAACAAAATTATGAGATTCTTGGGTTGGGGATACAGCTCAGTTGATAGAGTGCTTGCCTAGCATGGATGAAGTTCTGGGTTCAATTTCTTTTTTTTTTTCTGAGATAGGGCTTCTCTGTGGCTTTGTAGCCTCTCCTGAAACTAGCTCTTGTAGACCAGGTTAGTCTCAAACTCACAAAGATCCGCCTGCCTCTGCCTCTCGAGTGCTGGGATTAAAGGCATGCACCACTACTGACTGGACTCTGAGTTCAATTTCTAATATGAAATAAAACCAGACATTATGACACATGTCTGTAATCTTAGCATTCAGGGGTAGAAGCAGTCGGGTCAGAGAACAAGGTCATCCTCTGTTACATGAGTTCAAGGCCAGCCTGGGGTATAATGAGACCCTATCTTGTTAATAAAAAAGAGAACATGATTCTTTTCTTAGTTTACTTTCTTGCTTCAGAATATGTTAGCAATCCATTCCATCATAAACAAAATTACCAAAAGCCTGTTAAAATTATAATGTTAGAGAACAAGAAATATATCTATTTTAGAACATTTTTACATTGTGGGGTTTATGTGCTAATTTATTATTGTGAGTTAAATGCTAATGCTTAATAGTATACTGTCAGGCATTAAGGGGCAATAAATAAGCGAATCTTAAAAAGGGAAGCACGATGACAACAAATCAAATTTAAAGTCTTATTGTAAGGCTGTTACACTAAGGATACCTGAGTAGTACACCAGCTAATTCTCACAACAGTTTAAGACCAGTCTGTTCTCCTAAATCAGTCAGTCACATCAAAACACCTAGGTCAGTAAGCAAGATGTGGGAGGGTCCACCTGTATTTCTGTGCTTTGATTGGTTAAATAAAGAGCTGCCTGGCTTATAGTTAAGTCAGCCCTTAGGTGGGCGGAGTAGACAGAACGGAAGTTCTGGGAGGAGAAGAAAGGAAGTGAGCCAGACGCCACGAGCCACCATTGCAGATGGATGCAGGTTAGACCTTTCCGGTACGTCACCACGTGGTGACTTACAGACTTTTATAATGGGTTGGTTTATGAGGTGAGGGCTAGCCGGGAAAAGGCTAATGATAATAAGCCAGGCAGAGTTTAAATGAATACCGTCCTCACGTGGTTATTTCGGATGCAGGCGGCCACTGAGCGGGCCAGTGGCTAGCGGCTGGGGAACACAACACGCACACCTCTCCCTCTAATTACAACAGCAAGAAGTATAGAAGGGTCGCTGAAAATGCATTATATCTGCCACAAATGCTTCCAAGTACATTCTCGCCTATTATCCTCACATATGAAAGCTAGAACACTATTATAGTCCCTAAGTGGCAGGAGGCCTATGCTGAAACACACTCAAAATTATAGAACAGGTAAAAAAAAGGCCACAATGTTTAAAACTGAAAAGCAGTAGTCAACTATAAAATGTCAGTCATTCTACATAAAATTTTACTTTTTTTGCTTGCTTGACTTTTGAGGTGTTTCATTTCATATCTCAGACTGAACTCAAACTCTCAGCAATTCTACTGTCTAAGCCTCTTGAGTACAGACAAGGATTACAGAGTATGCTCCACACTTGACTAGCATATTTTATATATTAATAAAAATTGGAATTATAAGTTTTAGATATATCTTCTTATGCTATTTATTAATCTACTGAAAAACAGGTTTTTTTCTGGACAATTAAATTTAAAGCACACTAAAAAGGTCATTTTTACAGCAAGCACAGACTCAATATGATTCAACCACATGAAGAAATAATTGCCTACAGTACAAATTAGAAGTTCAGTATTTTTTCTGACTTACTACAGCCTTATGAAAATTTTCATTGAGATCTGTATTTAAATGTAACTTGAATTTGTGACCTTTAAGGCTAAAGATGGGAAATAAAAAAGATTAAAAATAAAACTGACTCACACTGTAAGAAAGTGCAAACCAACATTAGTGTAGATTCTAAGACACTTATCACAATTTCTGAGACGAGACAGTAGTTTAAAAGAAGGCATGTTTTGACTTTCTGTGTGAAATAATACAGATTACAGAAGTCTCCTACAACATGAAGGGACTTTACAGATTAATTTTCAGTTCAAGATCTCATTTTAAATGTAGCAAAAAGCAAGATTCAATTTAACATAGCAGGTTTTCCAAAAATCCAGTATGCCACATGACAATGAGTAGGACATGATCATGGGCCAAATGGTCCTTCTCCTAGACTATAAACGTCTCTCGTTACTTTATGGTAGACTATACCACCACTACAACATCACACCATACCAAGTAAAAGACACTGGTGAACCAAAAGTAGTAAACTTCTACCCATATTTCTGACTATCAAGTTTTATTTAATAAGAAGAGAGAAATGATAGAAACGTGTATGTATGGGTAAAGAATTTACAAGGGCCACACACAGTACCTAGCAAGTAGATTTATTGTTGTCAGAAACGGTTCTGGCATTACCAATTCAACTCTTTTGGTAGAAGTATGAAGTAAGAAGCACACCAAAGTGGAAAACAATTAAGTCTTCTTCACCTAAGAAATGAAACAATAGGCGTTGTACTACCAATCTAAGAGCTGAGAGAGCTTGTAGACTGTCTAGCACAAAAGGCACGCACAGTGCATTTTAGTTCCTTCTCTGTAGCTGGGATAAAATACTCAGACAAAAGAAATTTAAGGTGGAACCCAGAGGGCATATTTCAGCTCACAGTTCAACCATACAGACCATCATTGAGGAAGAAGAGAGAAGCAGAGAACAAAGGAAGAATGCAAGCCAGGATCCCTATCCAAGGAATGCTGCCAGCTGCAATTAACACAAAACTTCTACCGCAATTACTGTAGCCAATATAATCCCCTACAAACATGCCTGGGGCCCATCTCCCAGGTGGCTCTCAATTTTCTGAATTTGACAATTCACACTGATTCTCACATAGTGTAGGGATTGGCCCCTTTCCTCTTCTCTTTGCCTCCATGGAGGCTCAGCTCTCCAAGATTCCAGATGCAGTGGGATGAAAAGAACAAATACTATGCATACATATAGTAAAGGTTACTCATATTTCAAATGGGGGGGTCTGTTCCAGGAACCATTGTAGACACCAAACCTGTGGGTATTCAAGTTCCTTATATAAAATAGCAAAATAATCTCTGTAACGCTTAGGAGATAATAATAACAAAAGAGTCTATTTTCCAATACTTTCAATCTCTTTGGGGTAAACCTAAAATAACATGCATATGACAAATAAACATAAAATAAGACATTCAGATCAGTAGCAGTAACAGCTTATTAGATGTCTGCTTGACTGGAACATCAGCTTTGAAAGCACAGGGCTGGCTGAATCAAAAAATAGAAATAGGAGCTGTACCATATACTATTCTGACTGGTCCACTATCAGATTTTGTCTCCTATTCTTATAAACAATTGCTCAAAAACTGTCTTTGTTTGAAAGGGAAACACAATGATTCCTTGGGACTTCAAGTTAAGACTGCTACACAGAAACTTTGTGATCACACTTCCTATAAGCAAACAGGCAAAAGAGAGTAACTGATTGGCTTTTCAAATTAACCATAAGAAACTGGACTCCCACTGTGGAAAGGAAGCAATTGAATATATGTGTGGAATATTAGAATGCCTGTAAGATGTTTTATTGAACATTCATTATTCAAAACACAAACTTGCAGGGACCAGATTTGTACATGGTGTACAGATACACATAACATCCATACACATAAAAATAAATAAATCTTTAGAAAAATAAACAAAATAAAATGGATCAATAATCAGAGAAACTTAATGAGACAGAACCAACAAAAGAAAATCAAATACAAATTAGTTATCTAAAAATAATGTTCAGAAAAATTAAAAATAAAAGTCAATATTAAGATAGATCAAAAATACTAAAAACTTATAATGCTTGAAGGCAGGCTATTTTAAAATATGGACTTGGTGGAGGCTGGAGAGATGGCTCCGCAGTTAAGACCACTGGCTACTTTTCCAGATGAGCCAGGTTTGATTCCCAGCACCCACAAGGTGGCTCACAAGCATTCATGATTCCAATTCCAGGGACTCTAACACCCTCTTCTGACTACTCTAGTCACCAGGCATACATATGGTAGGCGTACAGGCATACACACAAAGTAAATAAATAAATATTAAAAATTTTAAGAAAGAAAAAGGGGGTTATAGAAAAAGTATAAAGCAAGTTCTAAAACAGGTACAATTTAAAATATAAGTAATAAATATTGTATTATATCATATTTATATGTTATATTATATTAAGCTATGTGCCATTACTGCCCAGCTAAGTAGTATGTTTCTAAGACATAGGATATGCCTTTAATCCTAGTACTCCATAGGCAGAGACAGTCAGATTTCTGAGTTCAAGGCTAGTCATACCTATAGAGTGAGTTCCAGGACAACCAGTGCTAGAGAGAGAAAAACCCTGTCTTGAAAAATAAAACAAAACAAAACAAAAAAGACATAGTGACTAATGGAATGAAACAATAAGTAAAAAACAAAATATAAGCTGAGTATAGCAGCCCACGACTCCAACTGTGGGTATTTGGAAGGTAATACGGAAGAATCGCTTGAACTCCTATGCCTGAGAGCAGCCTGCTTGATACAGGCAAACTCTACCTTTAAAATCAATTTCATTGAACAGTAAGCTGCTAAGGAGAAATTTCCTTTCCCACTAAAGGTATGCATAGATTGAAAGTGAAAAGATAAACTAATATATCCCACTCTTGATTTAGAAGAAGGAACATTTGTTGAATTTAAAATACTCTTTAAGTGAAAAGCTGTAAAATATGATAAAGGCATTATATAACATAAAAAGATCAATGAAACAACAGGAAGTAATTCTAAACATGCACGTGTCAAACACCAAAACATACAAATATATTAACCAAAAGCAAACTAACATGGAATGGTGGAATAATCAACACCTAAATGAGTAAAGTAGAAAAATCTCTTATAAGCAACCCATTGTTGCATCTTAAAAAAATAGAAAAATGAGAAAATAATTAAAATATCTAGAAAACCATAGTAAAAGAACCAGAGAAAATTCATATTAAAAAGATGCCAGAAAAACAACACACATATATATACATATATATGTATGTATATATATGCACACACAAACTAAATGAAAAAAAAATGCTGTTTCTTCAAAAAGATATAAAAGTAAACAAATCCTTAACTACTCTTAAAGAGAGAAGAGTCACATGAATCAGAATGATAAGGGGCACATTACAACTAACTCCACAGATTTAAAAAGGATTTCTATAAATCATGAAAAAATACATCATCAAATGTGATTGCCTGGAAGAAATAACAAGTTCATAGAAACATACATGTTTCTATACTGAATTGGGAAGAAATACAAAACCTCAGGAAATCAACAAAAGAAAATAAAACTGGAGCAATAGCTGTCTCCAGTCAAAGACAATCTCAGAACGAGCAAACTTGTTGATTTAAAGAACAATCAAAATCCATTGTTTTTTTGATAATGCCCAAGAAAAATTTAAAAAGAATTTTCCAAGTGCATTCTAGGAGGGAATTATCATCTGATATCAAAATAAGATAAGGTATTAGGAAAGAAGATTAAGAGTTCCCGGGCTTGCCCCGTCTGCAAAACTTTTCTCGAAACAAAACAACATAAGCGATAACAAGAGAACACAAAAAAAAAAAAAAGAAACTGAATGTAGTTGGGATTACTATGTAGTAGAGTATAAGAACACTTGCTAGCATATAGCAGGCCCTGGAATTGATCTCAAAGAAACCTGCAGGCCGGGATGAAGAAGCCTGAAAATAGTTGTAAATAACCTCACCAAAATATCAGTAAACCAAATCTAACAGCTCACTGAAAAGATCATTCACTAAAATCAATTGGAAAAGAAAAATAGTTCAACATATACAATTCAAGAAAATGAAATACAAAATTATGACTATTTTAATAGACATAGAAATTAGTGAAATTCAATATTTCTCCAAGATAAAATCCTGAACGAAGTACAGAAGGAAGAGTCCTTAATAAAAACTGTCTAGAATACACAATGCAATAACATGAAATACTAAAAATGGAATCGCCAAAAGCTTTCACTCTAAAATTTGTAACTCCTTTTTATTGTCTTTTTTTTTCTTCTTCGAGAAAAGGTTTCTCTGTAGCTTTGGATCCAGTCCTGGAACTAGCTCTTGTAGACCAGACTGGCCTCGAACTCACAGAGATCTGCCTGCCTCTGGGATTAAAGGCGTGCACGACCACCCAGCCACTCCATTTATTGTCTTAACCAGAACAACCAAGCAAGAGGAAGAAATATGTCAGATACAGTGGCTCACAAAAGATGTTGAGAAAGGAAGACTGTATAGTTTGAGTCCAACATAAGCTATAGAGCAAATTTGGTTAGCCTGGACTCCCGAGTGAGAATTTGTCTCAAAGCATTAAAAAATAAAATTGGGGCTGGAGAGATGGCTCAGAGGTTAAGAGCAGTAGCTGATCTTCCAGAAGCTCTGAGTTTAATTCCCAGCAACCACATGTTGGCTCACAACCATCTACAATGAGCTCTGGTGCCCTCTTCTGGCCTGCAGGTACACATGCAGGCAGAACACTGTATACATAACAAGTAAATAAATCTTTAAAAAATAAAAATATGTAAATGAGTCAAGCAAAGTAGCAGGATATAAAAATAAATATATAAAAATAAGTAAATTGTAATACCAAATTATCTTTGAGTACAACTACCAAAATAATCATTAGGTTTCTGAGAGTTTTGCTTTTTTAAGTTCTAATACAGAACTCTTTAAAAAGGTGAAGGGGGGATAAAAATCAAGAAAGCAATCCTATCTGCAAGATAACAACTACTAATGAGTCTATGGAGAAAATCAGCAGTCTACACTGCTGGCGGAAGTGTCAACTCTAACTATTACAGAAAGCAAGATAGAAAGCTTCTCAAAAAATTAAAAATAAAATTGGCATTTATATGCTTCAGTCATGTTATTACATAATATATGACCAATGAAAACAAAGTCAGTATACCGAAGGAATATCTATACCACACATTTATTGTCCTATTTACAAAAGACAAGAAGCAGAAGCTAACTAACCATTAGCTCATGAACAGATAAGGAAAATGTGGCACATATACACAACTATAATACTACTAAACCATAAAATGAATGAAATTCTGTCATCCAAGCAAACACAGAATTAGAATTCATATGATTATACTAACCGAAATAAAATAAGCACAGACATACAACTACTGCATTACATCATTCATGTAGATTATAAAAACTATGAAAGAAGCCAGAGGTGGTGGCATGCACCTTCCAACACTCAGGAGATAGAGGCAGGCGGATCTCTGAGTTTTAGGCCAGTCTGGTCTACGTAGTAAGTCCCACTCCAGACAAGGGCTATATAGTGAGAAGCTTCATTTAAAGAAGAAAATAATTTGATTGAAGAGATGGCTTCATCAGGTATAAACACTTGCTGCCCCGGCCTGGCAACCTCAGTTGAGTCCTCAGAACCTAAGAGGCACCATATGCAAAGACTCACAGCTGAACTCTCAAGCATTCCTGGGGCAAGATAGAAGGCACAGACTGGAGAATGCTGGAATGCTGGAGCAGTGGTATAGATGTCCTGCTAACCTGGTGTCTGCAAAGCAACAGAATCCAGGAGACTCTACTTCAACAATCAATCCCTAGATCCCACAGAGTGGAAGGAGAACTGACTTCTCCAAGTCATCCTCTTACCTCAACGGGTACATCATGACATGTGAGTGTGCACACACACTAAACAAATGGAAAAACAATGGGCTTGGAGTGGAACCTGGGAAGGAGATACTTATCTGGCATGTAAGAATCCCTGAGTATAATAACAGTCACAAAAAAATAAAACTGCATCTGGATCAAATACATACAAATGGTTTTCCTGTCGCCATTCCCTAATAATAATTATATAGCATTTGAATTGTTGCAAGAATTAGTAATAATCTAAAGGCAATTTTAAATATATGGAACAAAGTATAAAAGCAATGTTAAAAAATATGTGTTTATTTATTTTATTTTACTTTTTGCAGTGCTGGCAATGAAATCCAGGGCCTCACACACAGTAGTAAAGCTCTATTATCACTAAATTATAACCATAGCACCTCTGTGTCATGTAAGGGCCTTGAGCACTCGTTAATTCAAGCACCAGAGGAGGATGGTCCTAGAACCAATCTTCCATGACACTAAGTGACTGCTGTATAAGATTAGCGATTTACACAGTAGCAGAGGTGGGCCTGTTATAAAACGACAACATAATGAGCCCTTATGGAGATGAAAATTCTCCACCAATAGTAGAGGGAAATACACAAGTGATAAAACTCTATAGAACTTTAATGTGCCTATAAAAACCTAAACAACTCCAAAACACAAGTACAAAGGAAGCTATCTGACATTACCGTAAGCAATCTCTTCAGTTTTCAACTAAACTCTCAGATTACTATATTGATGCACTTTGCCTCTAGCTACTCCTTCAGCTTCTGCAATTTCAGCTCATCAATATCCTATTTAACCTTAAAGGTAGTCTACCATCGCTTCCCTTTTCATAAGATCTTACTTCAAGGAGATAGAGGGAATACAAAGAGAAAGAAAGGAAGAAGTCAAAATGTCCTTCCAGAGTTGCCGTTTAGACTGGACACATAAAAGACCCGAAAGACTCTACCAGATATCTGCTAAGCCTGGTAAACAAATTCAGCAAAGTACCTGGACAAAACTAACACACAAGCCTCAGTAGCCTTCATATATTACAACTGACAAACATAGTGAGGAAAAAGATCAAGGAAATCATACCATTCACAATAGCCTCAAAAAAAAAAAAAAGTTAGAGCCGGGTGGTGGTGGCACACACCTTTAATCCCAGCACTTGGGAGGCAGAGGCAGGTGGATATCTGTGAGTTCGAGGCCAGCCTGAGCTACAAGAGCTAGTTCCAGGACAGGCTCCAAAGCTACAAAGAAACCCTGTCTCGAAAAACAAAAATAAATAAATAAATAAATAAATAAATAAAACTTAGAATAAATCTAATCAAAGAACTTTAAGTCACTGAAACAATAAACTGAAGAAGATACCCAAAGATGAAAAGACTTCCTATGTTCATAGACTGGTATTGTAAAGATACCCATCTTAACAAAGGCAACCTATAGATTCAAAGCAATTCCCACCAAAATCCCAACACAGTTCTGTATTAAAACTGAAAGGATAACTGTAAATTTCAGAAGGCAATACAAACACCCAGCACAGTCAAAAGAATCATGAAAAAAAATGCTGGTAGATCACCACCGCAGATTTCAAGTTATACTACATAGCTATAGCAATACAGCAGCATGATATGCAAACAAGACACATACTGATCAGTAGACTAGACCAGGATCTATCTACAATCCTACACTCATACTGCTGCCTGACTTTATAGCCACCTAATTTTAAGAAAGAGGTGAAAAGTTTACACTGGCTAAAGGGCAGCATCTTTAATAAATGATGGTGGTGAAACTGGATAACTCCATAGAGAAGAATGAAAGTCGATTTCCGCCGGGTGGTGGTGGCGCACGCCTTTAATCCCAGCACTCGGGAGGCAGAGTCAGGTGGATCTCTGTGAGTTCAAGACCAACCTGGTCTACAAGAGCTAGTTCCAGGACAGGCTCCAAAACTACAAAGAAACCCTGTCTCGAAAAACCAAAAAAAAAAAAAGAAAGTCGATTTCTTCTCTGAGCCTACACAAAACTAACCTCAACATAGCCCCTGATACCATGAACGAGAGGGAATAGGACAGAACTCACCCTTTCACTTCCAACAGTATTATTAGGATCTATGATTCGAATATGTTGTGAAATAAATGAGAAATGTCCTCACCAGTTCCCATCCGTGGCTGATGAAGAGACTGGAACCTTTGGATGTTGAGCCTCACTGGAGGAAGGGGGTCACTGCAGTAGGTAGGCTTCTGCAGGTTTTATATCCCCCTCTGCTCTCCATCCATTCTCTGCCTCTTGATTCACAGGGATGTGGGAAGTCTCAGACACATGCTTCCACGCCTTTATCTCCATGAAGGACTGTATCTCCTGAAATCCAGGAGCCAAACTAAAACCCTCTTCTCTTATGTTACTTTTTCTAAGGGTACTTGGTCACAGCAATGAGAAAAATGACTTAATACAATATAATTATCAATTACACTTACATAATATTCTAAAGTTCACAATGTAACTCCAACACATCTCTTTTGAGTATGCAGTAATCCCGATAGTTCTGAAAGTGAGTATTTTCTTCCTTTTTACATGAGGAAATTAGAAAATATAGAATGCTACCTAGCACCAGAGTGAATAAATGGGGAAGTCTGTACTGAATCCAGGTTCCCAGATTTCAGTGCCTGTTTACTAACATTTACAGACTATACAACTACCGTGACCATAAAAATACATAATGCTAACAATAAAAAATCTATAGTATATGCATGTGTGTACATACACACACACACACACACACACACACACACACACACACACACATATACATCTGCCAGACACTTAACACAATCAGCAGAGCTTCTGGCTTCTACTAGAGAGCTCAACAAGACTCAACAATATCAAAGAATATTCCACAAAGACCACTTCAGGGCTACTACACCACTAACTAGTTTATTCATTTATCATAGTAAAAGAAGTTAATGTTAAAACTTTTTTCCACAAGTGAGGAAGCTTGAATTGTCAACTACAAAATGTTTCTAGCCCTCTCCCCAAAAGATTTAACTCAACAAATTAAGAACACCCCCAAAAGGGTCCCCAAGTCACATCAACAACAAATCACAATTGGCAGGTCATAGTCTTTACAAGATTTATAAGACTCTGTTTTAAAATAGTCCAAAAGTATCTGGGACTGAAAGAGTCAATCAGTGAGGACTGAAAAAGAAAAGCCCTAAAATTAATCAAACTTGGGAGGAGAGACACAGAAAAAGCCAGCTGCAAAGTTAACAGGAAACACTGCTTTACCCAAGGTTACACAGCAATTTTAAAATACCAGTAATGAATTTCCCGCTCACTCCTAAACTACTACTGTTTTCTTACCAACGATATGCCGAGACTCATTTGCTATTTTCATTTACTCCAAGAGAGACGTATCTAACTCCTAAACTAGCTTTGCTTAATAATAACACCCAATTTCCAGATTATTCTCCCTTTCCCTAATTTGCCTCAGAAACAGCCACCAATCTAGAACTGATCTGGCTTTCTTTAATCCCTCCTAAGAATCCTTTAGTTTAAGCAAAATGTTATAAAGCTGTTCCCAACCGCAGAGACCTTCCATGGTTCCATGAGCTTACTCCCTCACTCTGTAAAGGATAAATCTGATTTTGTCAGATTACAGGCTATCACGTGGTTGTCTTTACTGAGTACACTTTAAATAGAAAACTTAATTGAATTACCCTATATAATGCACAATTTAGTACTGACAAAGCTCCTATCCTGAGTAGAGTTTCTGTGCCTAAAACAAAACTCTAAGAAAGAACTCACTGAATTTTGATAAATATTATTTTGATAAATATGATAATATGATAAATACTGTGATCAATAACTGTAATAAATATGGGACTTAAGCAAAACCAGGTAAATTTTATATTGGCTGTGAGAAAGCATATTATCAAACTAGCACCAAAAATCACATAATCAGAAGTGTACAAAATGGTGACAATATCTGATATTTTTCACATGACCCAGATAACTCTTGAGCAATTTCATCTGCCCTTGACAATCTGATAATAGGTTCTATATTCTGTCCATGAAATTCTTCTGTATTGTCCATGAAATTCTTCTGTAGTTTTCTAATTTTTAAATGCTTTAAAATTATATAAAAATAGAATGCTTCTAATTTTCTTAAATGACATTGAAAGACAAACCAATTTTTTTTCTCTTTTATAAAAATGTCACTTGGCTAATGTTCATTTTACTTTCATTTTAATTAGAATGGAGTACATATCAGCAACCTTAAGCACAACAGTGGCTATAAACACAACGGACAGTAATAGACTAGGAAACCGCCCTAGCAAAAGCCCTGGGAAGGCTGGTGAGACATTGCAGGAGGCAAAGGCACTTGCCACCAAGCCTGACTCACTGAATCCAATGCCAAGGACCCATATGGTGGGAGTAATTCTCTGACCTCCTCCACATGTGCCCTATGATGTGTGTGTGCGTGTAGGCGTTGGTGGGTGCACACACACACAAGAATCATCACAACCTCTGAGCTACAAAATAAGTCTCTCTCAAAAAGTTTCAAAAGAAAAAGAAAACAACCCAAAAGGTCATTCTGGAAACAGTAAGTTGGTGCTATAGTTCAGTGGTACAAAAAGTGTGTAACATACAAAAAGCATTGTAGGAAACCAACCAACCAACCAACCAAAGAAAACATCAAATTCAGCATCAGCTCTACAGTTGCAAAAGAAAGTAGGAAGCCTGAGTAAAGCTTTATATTTTTTTTTGAGAAATGCTTTAATAACAAGACAAATTAACATCCACTAAATTTGAAGGTGCTAGGAAAGGAATAAAAAGAAATTTGAATAAAAGCTGGAAGGTCTAATAAATACATAAAAACTACAGAATAATTCTTTTGTCAACACTGTTACTATGGATCAAATTATGTCTGTAAAACCTTTATCACTGTTACTAAATGTCTATAGTTTTCAAAGAGGATGCCAAATCCATCCCATAGTTTTCATCTCCGGCACAAATTAGATAACACTAGTTAGTACAATAGGCTTACTAGGTAATGGTCACATAGTCAATTATTGCATAGGTAATACTGAGTTACAGAAAACAAAAGAACCAACAAACAAGAAAAACCTAATCACTTCCTCCAGTTCTGCTCAACCTTCCTGTCAGACTCTCTGCAGTTACTTAAATGTAATATAAGTGGAACTCTAAATATTGTAATTTGGTTTTGAGACAGGATTTCTATGCAGCCCTGGGTGTCCTAGTACTCTCTATATAGACCAAGCTGGCCTTGAATTCAGAAATCCTCCTGCCTCTGCCTCCCCAGTGCCTGAATTAAAGGCCTGCCCCACCACAACCAACTTGCATTTGCATTTTTCTTCTTAACCTTTTAATCCTCCTCTAAATCTTTAAACCTCATTTGGTTATTAAACCCAGAAGTTTTGTATACCCTTTCTCCAATTTAACAAATTTAACACTTGTTTTACAACTTGCTTTGTTAAACTATAAAGTTATATTTCTGTAAAATATTTGGCTAAATGTATAGTGCAAAAAGGACTAAAATATTTTGTAAATATGTAAGAAAAGTTGTTCAGTACAGACTTAAACAAAGAAAATATTTTCATTATATTTTATATGATGAAAAAGAGTCTAAAATCTGTTTTAAATATACTAAAAATTTCAGTTTGTATATAGAAATCTACATGTGTGTGTATATATGTATATATAATATTTAACAACAATTAATTTAAAAAGAGGCCATGAATCTGAAAGAGAAGAAGGAGGGGTATATGAAAGGGTTGAGGGTAGAAAAAGAAGGAAATGGTGTAATAATATTATAATCTCAAAATGTAAAATTAATAAGGTACTATAATTACTAATCCTAATATTTCTGCAATACTGATTCCAGAAATGCATGTAAAGGGCTAGAAACTCAGCTGTACAAACAATGCTTTTAAAACGGGTGTTTCAGTTTCCATGTGGCAGTAATTACAGCACTTGCATCCATTTAATATTTAGGAAGCACTCAAGGTAGCACATACAAAAGACTGAGTTTATATTTCAGTTGGAATTACCTGCAGGTGTGACAAACTGCTCTCCCTCCTCTCCAGATATGCAAAAGCAAGGACTTTAGAAGCAACTTACTACATGCACAATTATCTAAGTACAAATAGGAGGGAAAGTAAATGGAGGGAGGCAACCAACTAAGAACAAAGTCTGGCGAAAAAAAACATGACCCAAGGATAAGACATAGGAACTACAGAAAATTAGGGAGGAAGAATGATAAATATTTCTGACATAACCACAGTCATCTACTCAAGATAAAAAAAAAACAGTTTAGCTTAAGTAAAGTACTTTCTTCAAATTTGCATTTATATATTAAAAAGAGGCAGATTTCCCATCTCGAAGTAAATTCTGGCATTAACTATGACACATGTAATGGCAGTAAGTCAAGAGACAATCAATGCTAAATGGTAGCCTATGCCAACTTGTAAATAATAATTTGACTTTAGAATTAATACAAGCCTCCTAAGGTGTACACAATGTAAATTAAAGGCATGGTATGTAAATTACAGCATCTAGCTATAAGTTAATTGGACTGGAGATAAAAGTGAAAAAGTTTAAAAATAGAATCTTACTGCATCACGCCTTTGACTCAGCCTAAACATACAAAAGCATGCATATTTCTTTTGGGGGAAGAGAGTCAGTATCTAACTAGATGACTTAAGTCACACTATTGCCCTTCTAAGAGAAACTGTATGACAATTGTTTTCATATGAAAATAGGAGAATTTCTAAATATTTGCCATGACGAATAATAATTATTAGTTCTCGAAAGCGACACTGAACTTGTAATATTACTTCCCTAATGACAAACTAGCTTAGCAGTTTGCATAAAAGTTTTAGTCTTAACTACCAGTTCCCATTAACAAACATTAATTTTTAAAAGGATGAAGAAATAACAAACATTTAGTGGTAATAGGATAAGACCCCAAGCACTACCACAAATATTATATATGCCCCAGTATTTAAGTTATATTCAGTATTTATAATGTTTGAGGTTGGTTTGAGTTTCTTCCTGACTTAATCTTGGCACAATGAAAACCCAATTGGATTAGACAGCATCCAGGTAATGAAATAGCACAACTGGAGTATGAATAAAAATGTAAATCTTGGGGCTGGAAAGATGGCTCAGTGGTTAAGAGCACTAACTGCTCTTCCAGAGGACCCAGGTTCAATTCCCAGCACCCACATGGCAGCTCACAACTGTCTGAAGATCTAGTTCCAGGGGATCTGACAACTTCACACCAATGCACATGAAATAAAGTTAATTAAACCATAAAAATATTTAAACAAAAAAAATGTAAATCTTATAGCCAACTCTTAAGATTTCTTTTCATTTGCGTGAGAGTTTTTTTTTTTTTTTATATGTATGCCTGTGCTTATCTGGTACCTGTGGAGGTCAGAGAAGGATATTGGAGACCCTGAAACTGGAGTAATAATGGCTATGAACAGCAATGTGGGTAGTGGGAACCAAACTTGGGTTCTCTGCAAGAGCAGCAGGTCCTCTGAGCCACTGAGCTAACTCTTCCACCCTTACAGTCATATTTCAGAATTAGAAATTCACCCTTGAACAAGGTAGCCATGCATATATTTAAAGGGGTATATTAGCTATTACTGAGAATGGTATCTGGGAAATAACTCCTAAATTCCTTCAATATGCTCCCTCACCTGCATTTCATTAAATTGCTAAGCATCAATACTGAATAACGCATAAAGGATAGGAACACTGGAATAAACAATGTATCATGGTGTGGAGTACAGGTGAGATAAGACATTTTATTTTTTAATTCATTGTGCATGGGTGTTTCTCTGCATGCACTCTCAACTACTGAAACATCTCCAGTACTCAAACATTCTGCCTCCCAAGTGCTGGGATTAAAGGCGTGTGCCACCACCACCCGGCAAGTGCTGGGACTAAAGGCATGTGCCACTATCGCCCAGCAAGTTCTGTAATTTTTTTTTAAATATTTAATTTATTATGTATACAATATTCTGTGTGTATGCCTGCAGGCCAGAAGAGGGCACCAGACCTCATTACAAATGGTTGTGAGCCACCATGTGGTTGCTGGGAATTGAACTCAGGACCTTTGGAAGAGCAGGCAATGCTCTTAACCACTGAGCCATCTCTCCAGCCCCCAGTTCTGTAATTTTTATGCAGAAAAAGAATGTTTAACTTTTCATGGTTTGATTTCTAAGATCATATTATACCAAATCTTTTTTAATTCTTGGATAATGTCATAAAGCATATTATCATATTCTTCTTTTAAGTGAAAGTTTTACAGCAATGTTTTGCCAAATCAATGCAATTCTGATCTTGGGGGAATTGTATTTGGTTAGAATTGTATTTGGCAAAACACTGCTGTACAACTTTCATTTTTAAAAGAGTATGATAAAAGTAAACTCTTTGAAATTCTCAAAGAATTAAAAGAATAAAAGAATTAGCAAGCACAAAGGCCTGGATTCAGTCTGAAGCACTGCATAAAGCCAATCATAGTGGGACATATCTATGATTCCAGTTCATAGAATCATGCCAAGAGCAGAAGTCATCATCTGCTACGCAGTGAGTACATGCCTAGTCTGGAATACATGAGACCCTGCATCAAAAAAAAATAGATATTAATGGGAATTTGGCTTAGTGACAAATAAAGTACTTGCTCAAAATATGTGTACATAATTTACTGGTGAAATTCCAAACATAAAATGAAAAGAGGGATATAGCCATTTTTGATACTTAAAAACCCTCTTTAAGGTAGGAATAGAAGATAATATCTTAAAACTGATTGAATAAAAAACATCTATGATAGCCGAGTGGTGGTGGTGCACGCCTTTAATCCCAGCACTCAGGAGGCAGAGGCATGTGGATCTCAGTGAGTTCGAGACCAGCCTGGTCTACAGAGCAAGTTCCAGGACAGCCAGGGCTACACTGAGAAATCCTGCCATGAAAAACCAAGAAAAAAATCCATTTATGATGAAACTTAGTTATGAAAATTGCCTAGGTTTAATCTTAAAACAAGGAACAAAGTAAGGACATCCTTTCTTACTACTTCAACCAACTACTGTATAATGCAAGAATGAAAAACTAAAAAGATGAAAAAAGTAAATCTATGTTTCTGTGTTGACATCATCATCATCCACATAAACAATTTCAAGGTATCTTTTTAAGTCACTGAATTTAGTAAATGTATATCAAAGGCCTATATAAAAATAATTGAAAAAGTATATCTATCACCTAGCAATAAATACCTGGAATCTTCCCAAAACTGAGCCATGTATTCAATGGTATTTGAAGGGAAAGGCTCCAAAGCTTGTTTGTAGTAATTAAACAGTGGATTGTAAAGTTTATGAGGAATAAGGATGAGAAATGTTGAAACAATTTTGAAAATCTTTTGATCTTGTGTTAGGCAACAATTTCTTAGATACGACACAAAAAAAAACATACTTTACAAAAAAAAAAAGCCCTGACAAGCTTCTGCAAAGATATCAAAAGCTTCTCTCCTTTTAGAGACTTAAAAAATGCAAAAATAACCAGAGACTGACCCAAAATATGAAAAATTGTAACCAAAATATACTATGAACCCATTAAGAAAAAGGCAAATCATTTTGAAAATGAACACAGGATAAACACTTTTATGAAGAAACAGGCAAATAAGCACATAAGAATCAAATAAGTGTACAAAAAGCTAGTGAGGCTATGAAGCAACTGCAATCTCTCTACCACTGGTGGAAATGAGGATGGAACTACCACTTTTAAAATTGTACTAGGGTTTCTTTTGGGGGGTTAGTTTCTTGAGAAAGGGCTTCTCTGTGTAGTCCTAGAACTCGCTTTGTAGACCTGGCTGACCTCAAACTCACAGAGATCTGCCCGCCTTTGCCTCCTGAGTGCTGGGATTAAAGGCCTGTGCCATCAGGCCTGGTAGTTTCACAGTTTTTTATAAAATATGCTTGTACTTGGCATCTGGTCCACCAACTGTACTATGTATTTACCTCCCTAAATGAAATCATGTGCATGAATATACCTATACAAAAAGATTTAAAGTAGCGTTATTCATAATAGCCAAAATCTGAAAATAATCTAAATGTCCAATAATGGATTGAACTAAGCAAATCAAACGTAATTTATCAATACAATGCAATACTACTGGGTAATAAAAAGGAATACTACTGATATGAAATGGCTTAAATCTTATAAACCGCTCATCTAAAAGAAACCTGATAGACCCCAGAATTCAGGAGCTACTCAAGGAGAATGACTGTACTTCAAAGCCAGTCTAGTCTCCATAGCAATTTCTAGATGAGTCTGAGATACACAGCAAGATTTTGCCTGAAAACAATATCTATAGGCTTAGTGTGGTGGTGCACACCTTTAGCCCTAGCACTTGGAACACACAGGTAAATCTTTGTGTGTTCAAGGTCAAGAACATGATAGGGGAATAAAAATAAGATAAGAAGATGAACCTGGTCTTCTTAGTGAATTCAGGGGCAGTCAAACATATGGAATTCTAAATAAAGCAAATATATAACCACAGAAGAAAAGATTTTCAGGGGTTGAGACAGGACTTCAGAAAATGATAGAAACATTATAAACCTTTAGTATTCTGGAAGTTACATTAATGCATACATTTGTCAAAATCCAGTAAACTGGATAGTTTGGAGAATTTTATTTTATCACTATACCTTAACGTGCATTCCTTTATAAAAATATCTAGGCCTGCCAGGCAATGGTGGCACATACCTTTAATCCCAGCACTCAGAAAGCAGAGGCAGACAGATCTCTGAGAGTTTGAGTTGAGCCTGGTCTACAGAGCAAGTTCCAGGGCAGGCTCCAACACTACAGAGATAACCCTGTCTCAAAAAAAAAAAAAAAAAAAAAAGCTAGGCCTTGTACCAAAGGGCTATTATTTTAGCTAAATGAAATACTGAGGCAGGAAGAGCCAGCAAACTGAAGACCATCCTAGCCTGGAGCAAAACACTGTCTCTAAATAAAAATATTAAAAAGATAGCTTCGGACATGGCTCAGTGGTATAGAGCTTACCTAATATGTATGAGGCCCTAGCTTCAACCCCGGCATCAAAAACAAAACAAAAAAATGATTGATTGATAGATATACAGATTCTAAAAAGTAATATAGCCGGGTGGCGGTGGTACACACCTTTAATGCCAGCACTTGAGAGGCAGAGGGCAGGTGGATCTCTGAGTTCTATGCTAGCTTGGCATACATAGTGAGGAGTTCCAAGACAGTCAGGGCTACATAGTGAGACCCTGTCTCAAAACAATACAATATAGCTAATTACCTACTTTTGCAGCTCAGTAAGTGTATTTGAAATATGATAACATCTGACGACAAACATGATATGGTAAGAAAAACAAGAAGAAAAGCAAATTATCTTTGGCCAATTATATGACTTCCCTGGATTTTGTTCAGGTTTCTATGTTGCAAACAGGGGAGATATAATCTAGTTTCCCAGATATATTCCCTAGAAATACAAAGAATCTTTACTTCCTTCTTGTTTTGAGACAGTTACTCCCTGAATAGACCAATCTGTCCGTGAATTTAAGACACAGAAAGACAGTTATCACATGTACTCAGTCATAGGTGGTTTTTAAACATAAAGCAAAGAAAACCAGCCTACAAACGACAATCCCAGAGAACTTAGACAACAATGAGGGCACTAACAAAGGCTTACATGGATCTAATCTACATGGGAAATAGAAAAAGACAAGATCTCCTGAGTAAATTGGGTGCATGGGGACCTTGGGGGAGGGTTGAAAGGGAGGAGAGAGGTAGGGAGTGGAGCAGAGAAAAATGTAGAGCTCAATATAAATCAATAAAAAAAAATCAAGGAAAAAAGAGAGACTGGCCTGACTCTGCTTGAAGAGTGCAATGATGAAAGTCTAACACCACAACATCCTGCCTATTTCCTTTCTTTAGTCTTTTCCTTCGAGGTCTAATTACATAATAAATACCCATCATTAGATAAAGCACAATACACTTTACATATGAAAGGCACCCTACACTTTACAGATTTTTTTTTGTATTGTTTGGACACAAATGCTTTCCATATTCACTAGACTAATGTTGAAGTTTTCTCTAGTTGTTAGACTCTTACAGAGCTTTTAAGATTTATCTTATATAATATAAGATTTATTATAGTTCTGTGTTAGACTGGTTATCTGTAAGACCTTCATTTCAAACTAGCTGTGGTGAGGTGGGTATGGTGATACAAGCCTGGAATCCCCACACTTTAGGAGGTGGAGGAAGAAAGATGGAAGGAAGATTATGACTTAAAGGTCAGCCTTGGCTACAAAGCCAATTTGAGGCCAGCCTGTCTCAAGGAAACAAAAATTGAATGAATGAATGAAGGAAGGAAGGAGCTACAGAGCAATGTTCTCCACAATGAGAAAACTTCCTGAAATTAAAAACATGTCTGTCTCTGTAGTCTTGGAACTTCCTATGTAGTCCAGGCTGGCCTTGAACTCAGAGATCCATTTGTCTCTGCCTCCTGAGTG
Organism: Dicrostonyx torquatus; assembly: GCA_028555095.1. Classification (NCBI taxonomy): domain Eukaryota; kingdom Metazoa; phylum Chordata; class Mammalia; order Rodentia; family Cricetidae; genus Dicrostonyx; species Dicrostonyx torquatus. The sequence goes on from JAQHUG010000044.1 coordinate 208,380, forward strand.
CTGAAAATCTGTTACTTTATTTTCTCACAGTGCCCAGGCCAGCCTCAAACTTGCTAAGAAACCAAAGACGAGCTGGGTGGTGGTGGCTCACGCCTTTAATCCCAGCACTTGGGAAGTAGAGGCAGGCGGATCTCTGTGCGTTCGAGGCCAGCCTGGTCTACAATAGCTAGTACCAGGACAGGCTCCAAAGCTACAGATCCTCGTCTTGGAACTTCCTAAATCCTGGAGATTACAGGATTTGGATTACAGGAATGTATTACCATAACTGGTTTTGACATCACAAATTTAAAAGATTTGATATTCATATTCTTTGCTTTCTTATTTAAATAAAATTTTTTACCATGGTCTAAATTCTAAATCTCTTAAACTTAATCTTAACTAATTTAGCTAAATCTTTTAAATTTAGGCCTTTTAAACTTGACCAGAGTAAGTACTATGTGAAAACTGAGTTCCAGTGCAGGCTCCAAAGCCACAGAGAAACCCTGTCTCGAAAAACCAGTGGAAGAGGGAAACGAATTAGAACAAAGTATAATAATGCCATGTATGTAGGAAAATGACAAAATGAAACTCATTACTTGGTAATGTTAACTTAAACTTTTTGGGCTTTATTTTTAGACAGGGTTTTTTTCCCTGTAGCTCTTGCTGTTCTGGAACTCATTCTATAGGCCAGGCTGGCCACTACACTAACAGAGCTTCACCTCCTCTGTCTTCTGGGTGCTGGGATTAAAACCATACACCACCACTAATGGCTATCTAAATTTTTAATTTAAGGATTTAAAGTAAGGCCCAACGATGGTGGTGTACGCCTTTAATCCCAGTACTTGGGAGGCAGAGGCAGGCGGATCTCTGTGAGTCTAAGGCCAGCCTGATCTACAGAGTGAGTCCCTTGACAGCCAGGGATACATGGAAAAAAACATTATCTAAAAAAAAATGTAAAGCATGGCATTGTACCACACAACACCATTAATCCTAGCACTCGGAACAAAGAGGCAGGTACATATATGTCTTTGAACACAAATAAGTTCATGAGGGGAAAAAAGCCTTCCTCAATTCAATAAATTATAAATAAAAAATATTGGTATATAAACTATCCCTCACAAAGTGAAAAAAAAGATCAGCAACACAAATCGATTAAGGCCTAACCCAGCTGTCTATTTTTCCAGTATCATTCAGGTTATGAATGTTAGCAATGCACTCCTAAGAAACCAATTTCTCTTATGAACTATTGTTTCATCAATGATTTTGGCTAATTATCTTTTAAAATAATCTCTACTCTCAATTTATTTAACCCCTAGTTAATATGTTCTGTTAACTTACAATATATAATAGTATAATAGTATTCCCTTTGAAAAACTGTATATAAACGGGGTTACATAGTAAGACTTTGGCTATTTTTTTTAAAAAGCCAACAACAAAAAGTGTTCTTGTCTTTTTATTTGAAAATTATCCATCCAAATTTTTAGGCACACTGTGTAAACACTATGAACTATAGAAAAATATAAAATTTTTACGGAAGCAGAATGACATTCCAGCACCTTTGTTTTACAAGCACTTTGTAAATCCTAGTTCTAATCAAAATGGGTTTAGACTGAGATCTACCATCTTGGTAGACTACTAACTAGTAATTCTTTGAGGTGATTTGGCCAAAGATGTCCCAAGAACAACTAGGGATGTGAATTTCTGTAAACTAGAACTAAAAACGGGGGTATTTTGACTTAAGAAAAAATGGAGCAAGGTGTAGTGAGTGGTTCATGCTTCTAATTCCAAGACTCAAGAGACAAGTTAGAGCACTGCCTGGTTACACAACAAATTCCAATCCAGTATGGGAAACAGCGAGACAGTGTCACAAAACAACAAGAAATAAATAGAAAGATGACTGATAGAAAATACATAACATCATTATAAACTTGGCAAAGAAATGTAAACAGAACATACATTTGGTTCCTTCTGAAAGCTATCTTTAAACAGTTCCCTGTAAAATTTTGTGGAAACTCAATAAAGAGACATAGAAATAGAAAACCATATGGCTAAAACCACCCATACTATATGTTCAGAAATGTTTCTGAGGCAGGGAACCACTATAATCTCAACATTTGTGAAGTAGAAGCAGAAGTGATCAGGAACTCAAGATCATCCTCTGCTACAGTGAACTGTAGGTTAATCTGAACTACAGAAGATCCTGTCTCAAAAATAAACCAAGTTTCTGCGAAAGAAATGAAATGCAAAAATTAGATCACCTTTTACAAATGACATTTGCTTTAGGTAGAAAATGACTTTAAAAATATAGCCCTGGGAGCCATGAGATGGCTCACTATGTCAAGGTAACTGCAGCAAAGCCTGCTGACCTGCATCTGACACAAGACCTAGGTGGTAGAAATCCAAAATTTCCAAGTTGTTTTCTGACCTCCAAACTTGTGCAGTTGCATATATGCACGCACGTGTGCGCATGCCCACACACAGTTATACACACAAATAAATAAATAATATTATTTTTAATTATATATTCTTATTAAGAAATTTTGTAGGTGCCAGGCGGTGGTGGCGTATGCTTTTAATCCCAGCACTTGCGAGGCAGAGGCAGGCGAATCTCTGTGAGTTCGAGGTCAGCCTGGTCTACAAGAGCTAGTTCCAGGACAGGCCCCAAAGCTACAGAGAAACCCTGTCTCGAAAAACCAAAAAAAAAAAAGAAAGAAAGAAAGAAAGAAAGAAAGAAAGAAAGAAAGAAAGAAAGAAAGAAAGAAAGAAAGAAATTTTGTAGGGCTAGATAGAAAACTTAGTAGATAGGAGTGCTTGCTCTTCCAGAGGGCCAGAGTTTAGTTCCCATCTACTGGGTGGCTCACAACTGCATGTAGCCATCTTCAGGCCTCCTTGGGCACCTTCAGGCCTATAGTATACACATACACACACACACACACACACATAAAAATCAAACTTCAAAAAAAATTAACTCTAACAATGTAAACAGTTTGTTTATACTTTAAATTCAATCGCGGTGTCTACTTTTTGCTATCAAGAGTTCAAGAATGAATCGAGATCCAGGACAGCCAGAGTTGTTACAGAGAAGCCCAGTCTTGAAAACAGAAAAAAGAGTCAAGAATATGCTTATAACTTGCATGATATTACTTACCCACATTTGGAGGTTTCACATAATTTACAGGTAGTTCTGGAGGTCTGCCTCTGTGTAGAGCTGCAAAAGCAGACCCGTTCCATAGTGTACTCTTACAGTCTATATAAAAAGACCAAAGTTAGTTAAGGAAAAAATAAACAAAAACATTTTTCCACTACTCAACACAAAAGGATCTGATTTTACACCTTTAGAAATTCAATTGTGGGGCTGGGGAAATGGCTCAGAGGGTAAGAGCACTGGCTGCTCTTCCAGAGGTCCCGAGTTCAATTTCCAGTATCCACATGGTAGCTCACAACCATCTGTAATGGTGCCTTCCTTGCCAACAGTACATTGTATGCTTAATAAATCTTTAAAAAAAGAAGAAGAAATTCAATTGTAACTAGGTGGTGAGAGAGCCAGGTAGACCTCTGTGAGCCTGGTCTACAAAGCAAATTTTAGGACAGCCAGGGTCAGGGTTGTTACACAGAGAAACCCTATCTCAAAAAAACCAAGAAAGGGAAAGAAATTCACTTGTACATTTAGAAAATTATTAGAATCCAGCAAGTTCACACAAACTAAAAGAAAGTATTTTTTAAAGACATGTGAATATTCACATGAAACTACATTGATCTCTGAATCTTCCTGTTAAATATCTAAAATAGTCCTTACCTTTGGCATCCCGTAACAGAGACTGCCGACCAACACCTAGTAATGTCTGTACCCCAGGGACACTCTGAGGGATCTCCTTATCTAACAAGGGACCAATCCTCTCACAAATCTTAAGGAGGTAGTCTGGAGGAATGTGTGCATTGGCTGCCACCTAAAAACCATAAAGAGAACACAGGGGAAAAAAAAACACTTAATTCCAAAATAGAGCAAAGTATTTTAAAATATGAAATCAAGAAAACTAAAATTAATTATCTAATATTTGAACTAATTTTAAGAAACAGGCACACACAATAGGGCTGGAGAGATTGCTCAGTGGCTAAGAGCACATACTACCTTTCAGACTGTTTAGTGCCCACATTGGACACTGTCTGTAATGCCAGGAAACCTAACACCACTGCCCTACACACACGCACACACACACACCCTTAAAATAATTAAAAATAAATTTTTAAAAAAGAAAGACACAAAATAAGCAGGTAATACTTAAATGTTGCCATAGCACAATGTTACAAAGCACAAACGTCTATTCTACAGATTAAATTACTTTAACCTAACACTGTATGAAATGTGGTACAAAATAGCAAACATGATCATGTCAAGAATAAAAAACATAAAAAGTGATCTGTAAACTCTCTGACTTAACCAGTACTGAGAAGTAACTGGTTAAGAAAAGAATCTGGGCCGGGTGGTAGAGGTGCATGCCTTTAATTCCAGCACTTAGGAGGCAGAGGCAGGCGGATCTCTGTGAGTTCGAGGCCAGCCTGGTCTACAAGAGCTAGTTCCAGGACAGGCTCCAAAGCCACAGAGAAACCTTGTCTCGAAAAACCAAAAGAAAAAATAAAAATAGCCAGGCGGTGGTGGCGCACGCCTTTAATCCCAGCACTCTGGAGGCAGAGGCAAGTGGATCTTTGTGAGTTTGAGACCAGCCTGGTCTACGAGAGCTAGTTCCAGAACAGGCTCCAAAGCTACAGAGAAACCCTGTCTCGAAAAAATAAATAAATAAATAAATAAAAAGAAAAAGAAAAAGAAAAGAAAAGAAAAGAAAGAAAAATAAAAAGAAATGAGGCAAAAGTCAGGCAGATCACATTCTGTGAGTTCAAGGCCAGCCTGGCAGCTCAAGGCCCCCTAAGGATATTTTATCTCAAAGAGAAAAGCAGAAAGGACTACTAGTGCCTAGCAAAGTGGCACATTCTTAAAATTCCAGCACTTGGGGATTAAAGCCTGTTACAAAAATTTACAAAACTTAGAAAACATTTAAAGCTAACATGTACTAAGTACTGTGTCACAGGTCAGCCTGAGCAACATAGCAAGACTCTTTCTCAGAAGTACTAACAGATATGTATCACCACACCCAGCATTTCGGGTCAATTGTTTTCGTAAGCTTTTGCCAAAATTAACTGTACTCTACTAAAATAGGTAGAACCTAGGCAATGGTCATGATATTTAGAAAGAGCAGCAACCATGTTGCTTCAGGTTTGTACTTAGAAAATTCAGCTTTAGGTTTGGATCAAGGGTCAAGGAAATATTTTGCATTATCGTTCATATCTTCAGTTTGCTTTAACAACCAAATACTTAGAAAGAACTCTACTTCATTAAAATATGCAAATAATATTAAAATCAAAGCACCTGGTGATTCGATCTAAAAATATGATCTATAGAATCTGATATCCTAATTTCTCAGTACATGATAACTACTGTTCACATTAGCTTATTTAATAAGTATGCCTCGTGTACATATATACAGTATCTGAAAGAAAAAAGCCTGCCGGGCGGTGGTGGCACACGCCTGTAATCCCAGCACTGGGGAGGCAGAGGCAGGTGGATCTCTGTGACTTCAAGGCCAGCCTGGTCTACAAGAGCTAGTTCCAGGACAGGCTCCAAAGCTACAGAGAAACCCTGTCTCAAAAAGAAGAAGAAAAAGAAAAAAGCCTTATGGCACTATCTGTTTATATACATAAAAACCATGCAAATTTTCCAACAGTCTTGGACAAACTGAGTTCCTTATAGGAAGTAAATGTTATGTGGGAGACTCTACGTGGATGTCTTGGCAAATATTTTCTGGCCCTTGACCAACTTAACAATTATTTGTACTTGTTATAAAACCTTAAATAAGGCCAGGTGGTGGTGGTGCACACCTTTAATCCCAGCACTCAAGAGGCGGCAGAAGCAGGCAGATCTCTGTGAGTTCGAGGCCATCCTCATCTACAAGAGCTAGTTCCAGGACAGGTTTCAAAGATACACAGAAATCCCTGTCTTGAAGGGAAAAAAAAATCTTACATAACTACCCTAGAGGTAGAGTATACCCAAGCCCCTCAAAAAGATTCCACTGCCCTAAGAGAAATGACAGTTCCTGTGGAGAAAACAAACTAGAAAACAGAAATAAATCAAAAAATTCAAAATGCCAGAGGTTAGTATAGAGACCTAAAGAAGCAAAAAGAGCCGGGCAGTGGTATACACACCTTTAATCCCAGCACTCAGGAAGCAAGGGTAGGCAGATCTCTTAGTTCCAGGCCAGCCTGGTCTATAGAGTAAATCCCAGGATGGGCCAGAGCGACACCGAGAAACCATTACTGGAAAAACTCAAAACAAACTAAAAGAACCCAGCAAAATAAAGTATCCATTTTTTTCCCTAGAGGTAAGAGGAGCTGTGTCTCTTACCTGTTCTCTAATTAATATTTTAGGTTTACTTAAAAGTCAGGATTGAATCATAAACTCACATCTTAAATCTTTCACAACTTTATAGAAATAAAAATGTCTCATTTCCAGATGATTATGTAAAAAGTTACTGTGAATTGGGATAGGTGTGCAGAAAAGGAAATAGTAACTGGTTCTTCTCTAAGCAGAACTAACTCTCTCTCTCTCTCTCCCTCCCCCACCCCTCTGTTTGTTTTTTTTTCCCAGGCACAGTTTCTCTGAGTAACTGCCCCTGGCTGTCCTGGAATTTGCTTTCCAGACCTGAACCACCAGCCTCTGCCTCCTAAATGCTGGGATTCCAGGAGGGTCACCTCCAGAGTGCTCTGCAGCTGCACAAGTTACAAGGAGTTAAGACTCCCTACAACTCTCCTTCAGAATGTTAATCAGTATTAATAGCATTTCTTTTTCTTTCTACTAGCTTCAAGATTTCCCCAGGAAAAAGAAACCTCAAACAACCCTCCTTGGGTCAAGCATTCTCTAGGCTTGAGCACTTTAAGAAGTGCTCAAAGTGGCTGGCCCTGGGGCACACTAATTAAATCCCAGCACTCCAGAGGCAGAGGCAGGCAGATCTTGGTGAGGCCGGTCTGGTTCACTCAACAAGTTCCAGGATAACCAGAGCTAAGCTACACTGTAACAGTGTCTAAAAACAACAAACAAAAGAGGAGGCGAGAGGGAGAGGAAGAGTGCTAAGAGGGCTCTAAACCTGAATGTAGATGAAAATCAAGAAAAGTACAGAGGCAACGTCTAAATTCAAGAAGTTGCTCAGTGGTAAAGGTACAATGGAGGGAGTAAACTCAGTATGCACTAACAGCTTAAGTAATCTCTGTGTATGAGTGTGTGTGTATATCAGTATTCGCAAATGTACATGAAACAGTAAATTGTCTTTAAATTGCTATTTGCTACCAAACAGTTTCCTATGTAAACAGTAAACAACAATTGAAAAAATGCACTCAAATTATACATGTGAAAAACATGACAAAGATGATTTCAGGCTGGAAAGACGGCTTGGTGGGTAATGTGCTTCCCACACCATCAGGAGAACTTTAGTTGGGATCGTCAGTACCCATGTAATCCTAGCCTTGAGGAGATGGACACAAGAGAATCCCAGGGGGTTTCTGACCAGCTACTGTAGCTGAATCTAAATCCTAGACTCTGTGACTGTGTGCCATAAAGCAGATTTTAAATAACACATGTTTAAATTGTTTCCATGCTTTCACAGTCAATAACTATGCTACCAGCACTCAAAAACAGTCTGCTATTCTAGTAACCAATTTAAGCTATTGCTAGCAATTAGACAAAAGTTGGGCAAGGTAAGAAAAGAATATAGGTATGTGTGGAATGTTAATACATTGTTTTAAAGTAGTTGTTATGAATCAAATGACAATATAAAAACACTCTTAATAGGGTTAGGGCTGTGGCTCAGTCATAGTGTTTTCCCTGTATGCATGGTTCATTTGGTTTAATCACCAATACTGCCAAAAGAGCTTTAAAGCCTGAATGTTTTTTCACATGCAAATTCTTAGAATGATAACAATTATACTCTTTTTACAGAAACTAATGAACATATAATCTTTTTTGAGCATATACCTTTGGTAATTTTATTTTAATATTATCATTGCCTCATGCATTTTGTATGTTAAATAAGGGTAACACAACCTATGTCACTCTAATACAATTGCTAACTAGTGCTTTCAATTTCATGGATGAAAAATGTGAACAAGGGTGTTATGGTTCTGGCACTTTAAGAGAAAAGTCACTCCCGGTCCCTCCCCCATCCACTGAGGCAGGCTGATCTTCAGCTTCCAGCCTGAGAGCACTCTCTTTCCTGTCTTCCTCTAGGGAAAGGCAGGTTCTCTCTTTCCCCACTTCTCCCCCGCCACTTCTGTCTGTCTCTCCTCTGTCTCTCTTCTTCTCCCCTTTCCCCTCCCCCCCCCATAACCCTAATAAACGTTTAACTTTACATGGCGTGCCTATCCATGTCTCTGGCTCCTGCCCGCCCGCCATGTGTCTCCCTACCTGGGACCAGCCACCGCTCGGGGACTGGCAGCCATTTCTGCCTGGGACTGGCTGCTCTTAGGGCCCACTGCCTGCCGCCACTTGGCCTGCTACCACTGCTTGGGAACCTACAGCGTCTCTGCTGCCTACTGCTGCCGGGGGTCCTGCAGCATTTTTAACTTTTTATAACATTTGAACCACAACAAAGGGGGATACAAGGTACATAATATAAAACATTAAATGAAAAAGCAAGAGTACATGGTTTATATAGTCAAATATCATAAAAATTCCTCTGCATATAAAAAAAAATTGGTTTTTCAAGAGAGGGTTTCTCTGAAGCTTTGGAGCCTGTCCTAGAGCTAGCTCTTGTAGACCAGGCTGGTCTCAAACTCACAGAGATCCTCCTGCCTCTGCCTCCCGAGTGCTGGGATTAAAGGTGTGCGCCACCACCGCCCAGCTCAAAAATTTAAATATATATATATATATATATGAAAGGTCTCGGAATGTAGTTTATGCACAACGCCCTTGATTCCAAGGTGTGTGTGTGTGTGTGTGTGTGTGCGCGCGCACACACGTATGCGCGTGTGCATGTTTATGAAAATGTAGCCAGGCACATGGTAGCACATGCATGCTGGGAAGACTGCAGAACATAAGTTTGAAGCCACCAGAGTATCACAAACTCTACACCGAAACTCACAAATCCAAGGAAGCCTTGTGTAACAATACCAAATAAAGAAATAAATAAATACTGATGAGAAGGGTTATACCTGAAATCCCAGCATTTCTAAGGCTGAAGCAGGGGGGTTGCTTCAAGCTTGAGGCAAGCCTGGACTACATAATGAGCTCTAGGTTAGCCTACACAGCAGCATGTGACCCTGTCTCATCAAACAAACTAACAAAACAGAAATATATGAACGAATGAAATCAAGTCCCCAGAAACAGATAATTGCATTAACGATAATTTTAAAAAGTAACCTTTAAGGGTTAAGGCAAGCCTAGTACTAATAAAAAAAAGTCTATTTAAATCAACTCAGGCTTTCTGGAGAGTGGTCTTCAATATATGATTAAAGCTACAAAGCTGATGAGCTCCTTTGACCTTAGTCAGAAAACCATTTTCGAGAGCAAAGTCCAAGGGACTCTTGGGGAGAAGGTAGCAGGAAAAGATCACCTAATTATGCAAAAATATTAGTGAAAAAGTCACTGTAACTTAAATAATCAATTGGAAATTGAGGACAAATCACAGTATCTAAAATACAACTACATTGTTTTTCTTATCATTACAAGGCTGACTATGCAAATAACACTAATCATGCAAAAATACTGTCAGAAAGACATAAAGCAGAAAATGGACACTGACTGCAATTGTGTAAAAATTTGCTTTTACAGTTTAAGAAAGGACTAGTAAACTGGCTTTAAAATTGGGTGGTAAGGAGAAAATTTTAATTACTTAAATTCCTATCACATTCCTTTTGAAAATATAGTTTTAAGTTTCCTTTTGCCATTTGCTCAAAAACTAATCTACCTGAACACACATATGTAAACTGGAAAGGGAAAATGTAAACAAAAGCACTACTCATATACCTAGATATTCAAACTATTTTCGAACGTGTATCAGGAGTTACCTGCTAAAACATATATTAGTGAATACTTTGGTTTTACGTTCTGTGGTACAAGTAGATCTCATATCTAACAAAAGCAACAACATAAAACTTCTGGCCAAAAAGTAAAAGTAGTAACAGGTATTCAGAAATAATTTATAGCCATCTGAAAAATTATAACCATTAACAGTACTGATGGCGGCATTTACTCTTATTACAATTGTACCATTTGTTGATTTGCAAAACATTAAGAAAAACTCCGTAGATTCTGTACTAATTAACATGCTTCACTCTTGCAATACAATACATAAAAATTATCAAAAGGAATACCACAGCAATTTAAATGTTTTCTTATTCCAATATAACTTTAAATAAATTTATTTATTCTACTACACTTCCAACTTTTTTCTACTTTGTCTGATTTTCCTCATTTGGATCGTATTTGGAGGAAAGAGAGCTAAATTTAGTGAACTTAGAATTCATCACTCTTTTTATTATCATACAATTCTACATCTGTAACAGAAGAATCTTCCCAAAATATAGTCACCTTTTTGTCTCAGTGCAGAGCAGAAGGTGCACTTACACTATGAATCATAGTTGCAGGAGAAACAGCAGTCAATATGATCGCTTTGGTTTTTAACTAAAGTATATTCTGTTTTTTAAAAATGCCCATTGTTGTCTCCTAATCCCCAAATCATGTTCACCTATTACTAAAAGGTCATAATCCACAGTTTTGATTTAGTGAAAACGTATTTGTACAAATGCGATTTACTGATGAATCAACGAGCTATTTTCTAAGATCTGAAATATACAACGTTTTTATTCAGTAGTCCATTATCTAAAGACGGCAAATCTTGAAAATCACTCAGTGTTCTTTTAGTATATTTATTTGTGTAGTTTCTCTCATTTACGAGTCAGTTCCCCCTCTGAGCCCCTTCTCCCTTCCCCTCTAAAAAGAAAAAAAAGAAAGAAAGAAAAAAGAGAAAAAAGAGAGAGAGAGCGAGAGGAAAAAAAAAAAACACCCAAGCCTGGCCTCAGTTCCCGTATTTCAAGCCAGGACCAACCAGAAACCAGTTTTCTTCCACTAATCCGGAACTCCGGGCTGTTACCAACGCTGTCATTGGCCAGCGTCAGTCCTTGGTACGTGCCCCAAGATAACCCCCTGGTTTCTGTCCCTTCTCCCCCTACAATGGGCCTTCTCCGATGTTTGTAACATAGTCATAATCCACAACACAGCACCTCAGATAACCAACTCACATTCTTCAAAGTTTTCGGGTGAAAATAAGCAAGGCTGGAGGAGGGCAAGGTACCCTTCCCGACACGCTGGGAGGGGGAAGGGGCAGTCGATTGAACACCAAACAGCAGGCTCGGGGAGCCTAGCGGGCTGAAGGGTCAGAGGCGGGTTGGGGGCACAAGGTGGGGAGGGAGTGGAGAAAGAGTTGGGATAAGTTGAAATGAAAAGTTTACTAACCAGATCCTCGAAGCTTCTTCGGTGCTCTTTCCCCTCCCAGTCTAAGCGGCGCGGAATCAGCTGGGGGCCAGAGGAAAAGAAAAGGGTGGGGGGGTGTGAAGGAAAAGCCTCTGCTCCCCATCAGCAGCACCCAGCCTGGAGCCCAGTCCTAGACCCTCTAGTGTTTTCATATCTCCAGTCCGGACAGCTATTGCCGCCGTGCCGGGGGTGGGGGGTGGGGGGACAGGCCAAAGGAAAGGAAATCCTGAAAAAACGCCTCCCGTAGGAATAAAAGGCAACGAGTTAAGACCCCAACGTTGTCCGCCCCTTCTGAGAAAGAACCCGGCTCACCCCAAGTGACAACAGCCCGGAGTGTCCAGCTCGAAGGCTCCCTCCGGGCCCCTGTCCTCGGCCCCTGACCTACCTTACCCTTCCTCCAGTTTCTCCTCAGCCCTCCCCAGCCCTCCCCAAAGGGGGTCCATACCTGATGCTCCTCGAGCTCTTGCACTAGCACCTGGGGAAGAGGGAAACACGGATATGAGAAGCAGATTGGGGCGCCAACCCATTCCTCCCTCCCCACTTCCAACACAGCCGCTGACTGTAGGACTAATCGAGGCCGGCCTTTCCCTCACCCTCCAGTGCACTGTTCACCCGGTGCCTCAATTTCCCCACCGGGACCATTCCCCAACACTCCCAGATATCCTTCTCCCTCTCACCTGAGCGGATTTGTTACAGGGTCCGGACTGCAAGAACCTAGCGATCAGGTAATACAGCTCTAAAGAAGGGGTGGGGGGGTAGGGGGAGATTTTGGGAGAGAGGCAAGGAAGAGAGATACAAGCTTTTTAAAAAAAAAATTCTGACAGCCGTCCCGCAAAGCCCCCATCCCTTTAGCCCCTGGCTCAGCTACCCACCGGCTTCGATCTGGGTAGGTGCCGCCGCCATCCTTTTCCCGAGGGGGTTTGGGGGCTTCGCTCCGGAGGGCTGGAGGGGGCGGGTGGGGGCGCTGCCTCTATTGTGGTGAAGCCCCCATGCTTGGGAGTCCCGCCGCTTCCGCCGCACTCCTCGTCCCAGTTTCGGTCTCTCTCGGATTCATCGCATCACGTTTCGACCCATAGATATTCTAGCCCAAGAGCTGAGGAGGCGGAGGAGGAAGGAGAGCAAGAGAGAAGGAGAGGGAGGAGCCGAAGTCGCTGAGAGGTGGGCGGGGACAAAAGAGGTGGAGTCATGGAAAGGGGGGGAAAGGGGAGGGAGCCGCTTGCAGGGCTCACGACTCGCCGCCAGAGGCACTGAGGCTGCTGCTTTGCTCCAGCCGCCTGAGCCGGCCTGAGGTTGCCTAGTTACAGCCCAGGGAAGGAGGAAGAGGTGCTAAACGCAGGCAGACGCTCTGGCAACCTCTCTAAACTCTGTGGTGGCGTTGGCGTTCTGGAGCTCCGGAGTTGCTTACCCTTCCTGTAAGGGCGATTGGACCCTTTCCGGTGAGGGAACCTTTGCTGAGAAACTTGTAAGGGACTAACTTGACCTAACTCCCATAGGTCACCAAAAGGGTTTGGTTTGTTTGTTCTGTCTCTACCCCAAGGAAATAGTGCTAGCCACTTCTGGTCTTGAGTCCAAACAGTGCACCAGATGAAAGTGCTGTACTTACCCTGATGACCTGAGTAGAGAGATAATATTCTTATAGAAAACTACTTAAAATATCCTTCTTGATGCTATAAATATTGCTTGAGAGATTTACACTTCAATCAGGAAGCCGGTTCCAAACTCTGAAGTTTTCAATAATGTATTTTCTCCAATTCTGTAGGTACAGTTTGAATTCTGTTTTGAAACACTATCAAAACATCTTAAAAGTTCTTAAATATCCATTGAAATTTGGATAGAAACCATACTTTGTTTTATTTTGCCCTTTAAACAATATTTTCTGACATGCTCTCACTATATATCCAAGCCTCACCAGGAATTAGTTGCAATCCTCCTGCCCTGCTTCCCGGTGTGCTCACATTGCAAGCATAAATCAGCCTGCTAAAATTTACAAATTGTTTCCTAGAAATCTGAGACTACACTCGTTTTAATCAACTCTTAGCACAGCACTGACTTTTGTGGTGGGTAGTTAAGTCTTCAGCGATCAAAGTTACTTGTATAATGATTGCCACAGATGGAGTAAACTGGTTTACTTGACTTAGCCACTTTCTTTTAACATTCTGTTCTCATTCTCTACTTTGAAATCCTAATTCATTGAAGGTAAACCTGCTGGCAAAACAGAGTCTGTATACATTGTTTACAATGAAGTACTCAAATTTGAATGTTCACCTTCTAAATTGATAATGGGAGTTTTGTTTTCAGATTTACGGAGCTCAGCCAATAAATACCACAGTGGGCCTAGAATTCCATTAAGGTAACATAAATAGATTACCCTCGCTAACTCTTTTTGACCGTTTCTCTTGTTCAGAAATTAATACCAATAAAAGGTAATTATGAAATGCTATGCTTATCTTTGGCATAATCATTATTTTTAAAAAGTAGATAAAAATATAACAACCTCTGAAAAATCTTTGTAAGGGGTTACTGAAATAGTAATAATTTTATAGTTCAATATAATATAATTAACAGTTAACCTTTACCAAGTCATTATCACATGTTACCTGCTATAGCTCATTTAACTCTTACAGTGACCTATGAGATAGGTTATTTTTCTTCATTATAAAGAGAAAAAATGACTTATATGACTTTAGAGCACTCACATTTTATTAATTGTATTCCTTATGTATAAAGTATAAGAATAAATAATACTCACCATACTTACTTAACTAATAGAATTTCTGTAGAAGTCATATGAAAATATGCTTGTGTTATATTTCAAAAGGTATGTGGCATAATTATCCTTGTGCTCATTTAACTACTGATTTGGATGCAATTAAGAGATAAAATCCCTAGCTGGGCGGTGGTGGCGCACGCCTTTAATCCCAGCACTCAGGAGGCAGTGGCAGGCGGATCTGGATCTCTGTGAGTTCGAGACCAGCCTGGTCTACAAGAGCTAGTTCCAGCGCAGGCTCCAAAGCCACAGAGAAACCCTGTCTCGAAAAAACCAAAACCAAAAAAAAAAAAAAGAGAGAGAGATAAAATCCCACCGGGCGGTGGTGGTGCATGCCTTTAATCCCAGCACTAGGGAGGCAGACGCAGGTGGATCTTTCTGAATTTGAGGACAGCCTGGTCAACAGAGCGGGTTCCAGGACAAACAGGACTGTTACACAGAGAACCCCTGTCTCTAAAAACAAAACAAAAAATTGTGTATATGGGGTGGGGGGGAAATGTCACCTGCCCTCAAGGCAAATAATTATTCTAACAGGAATTTGAAGTGATAATTGATTAAGAGTAAAGAAAATCAAGATTAGCCTTGAGTTTCAGGTATAAACACTTCAGGAACGCCAAGAAGCAAAACTTCTTAAATTGCTTCTAATGTTCTCTATTGACAAAGTAAACTAACAAAAGGGAAGCAATTTAAAGGCCTAAATCCATTTCTACAGAGCAGTCAGTAAGGGTGAATTTTGGAGGTGATAATCAAGAAACTGATGAACTAGCACAATTTTCTGGACTAAGTAGGTAAGAAGGAAGATTTGAAATGTGTATATTCCCACCAAAAGTCTTCATTGTTCTGAACTAATGCTAATTCATCAGACACTTTCAAGTATTTTATTTTATTTTTTTTCCTTTTCGAGACAGGGTTTCTCTGTGGCTTTGGAGCCTGCGCTGGAACTAGCTCTTGTAGACCAGGCTGGTCTCTCAAAGATCCGCCTGCCTCTGCCTCCCAAGTGCTGGGATTAAAGGCGTGCGCCACTACCGCCGGCTCAAGTATTTTATATCACAGAG
>JAQHUG010000044.1:271399-287202 GCA_028555095.1 Dicrostonyx torquatus
AATTGTCTTTCTGTGTCTGGGTTACCTCACTCAAAATAATGTTTTCTAGTTCCATCCATTTTCCTGCAAAATTCAAGCTGTTGTTTTTTCTGCTGTTGTAGTACATCATTGTGTAAATGTACCACATTTTCCTTATCCATTTTTCGGTCGAGGGGCATTTAGGTTGTTTCCAGGTTCTGGCTATGATGAACAAAGCTGCTATGAACATAGTTGAGCACATGTCCTTGTGGCACGATTGAGCATCCTTTGGATATATACCAAAAGTGGTATTACTTGGTCTTGAGGAAGGTTGTTTCCTAATTTTCTGAGAAATCTCCACACTGACATCCAAAGAGGTTGAACCAGCTTGCATTCCCACCAACAATGCAGAAGTATTCCCTTTCCCCCACAACCTTTCTAGCATAAGTTGTCATCTGGATTTTTGATTTTGCAGCCAGTGCTCTTAACCACTCAATCAGTTCTCCAGGCCTCTTTCTTAATATTTTTAAGCGTAGGGATATTAAGCATATACACATTATTGTAAAATGATTCTCTAGAATGTTAATGTCTTAAAAATTTGAATCTTGCTGGGTGGTGGTGGCACATACCTTTAATCCCAGCACTCGGGAGGCAGAGGTAGGCGGATCTCTGTGAGTTCGAGGCCAGCCTGGTCTAAAAGAGCTAGTTCCAGGACAGGCTCCAAAGCCACAGAGAAACCCTGTCTCGAAAAAAAAGAAAAAAGAAAAAATTTGAATCTTTATAAAAATATGCCTCTCTTTAATCCTGTCTTCTAGGTGGTGGAAATTATCAATTTAATGTTCATTCTATGAAATTCCCTACTTTAGATATTCCAAAAAATGGAATGATACATGATTTTATTCTCTGTGACTGTCTTATTTAATTTAACATAATACCCTCAAGGTACATTCATGTTAAAATATTGGAAAGGATTTCCTTCTTTTAAAACATGAGTAATACCGCATTGGCCACATATATCTCATGGATACATGAGTGGCTTCTCTAAAATTCCGTTACTGTGAATATAGCTGTCATAGACTATAGATGTGAGGAATATCTAAAATCTAAATTAGACTGATTCAGAAGACAGTTCTTACTCTTTTTAATTTAAATTATTTCATAATTTTATATATGAGTACTGTACTTACAGCATTTTTCTCCTCCCACTCTTCCTGTGCCCCCTCACTCCAATTCATACCCTCTTCTTATAAGTGCCACTATTGCAGCAGTCAGGGTGTTCTGCCTTGCTGATCGTTGTTGTGACTCGCCAGCTTTATAGCTTAGTAGGCTTGTTAACTGCTTTTCTCCCTTAGTTTGCAGAGACTCTTTGGATATGATGAAAGCTCAGAATGATGATGAAATCTCAGGGAGGACATGATGAAAGCTGAGGATATGATGAAAGCGAGTCCTCAGAGAGCCTTCCAAGTCAGTGCCATTTCAGTTACTCCAAGTCTTAGCACAAAGTGTGTGATGTCTACAGCAATGGAGACTTATCTTCAACTTCTGGGAGGAAACCAAGGGGAATAGAGATAACCTATATTGTCTTAAGAGTCTCTTGGACCCCTCTGACCAAGAACTCAAAGGGAGATTTCCCATGCCTGGCATGGCTAATCGATGGCCCTTGAGGGGGGCGTATCACCTTGGGTGGCATACTTCAATTTAAATCACCTACATATATATGTATTTTAAGGTAAGAGCCATGACTGGTCAACATGTAGATACAAGTCACCTTGGGATGACCAACCCCAGCTAGCAAATCTATTACGCGATCTCTACACCTAAGGCTCAGGAAACAATCTTGGAAGAAGCAGAAAGACTGTAAGAGTCTCAGAGAACTGGGATCCTGCCATGAGATAGTCTTGTAGACTTGACAGTAAAGCTGCACCCATGTCATCTTTATAGTATGGTTGTCTAAACAAGACTTGCACAATCACACCACCAACTGATATAGCAGTGTGCATGGGGAAAATTCACAAGGCCCATCTCTAGACAAAGATCTATAGGCAATGAGTCCTGAGAAAAGAGTCAGGTTTTTGAAAATATCTTTCAAAGTTTTTGAACAAACTCTGCATTAATTGCCATGATAGTTGTACCATTTTTAAATTCTACTTAAAATGAATAAAAATTCTGTATTTTCTACTCCCTTAATAAATTTGCTTACTAAGCCCAGGTTGGGTTTTTTCCCCAGCTTTACACAAACTTAGACATTTGAGAAGACAAACCTCAATTGAAAATATACCCCCATCCAATTGTTTGTAGGCAAACCTGTGCGGTATTTTCTTAATTACTGACTGATGTGAAAGTTTAACCTCACTGTTGATGGGTGCCACCTCTTGGCCAGTGGTTCTGGGTTGTCTAAGAAAGTAGGCTTCCGGGGCCCCTAGCAGTGGGACCAGGACCTGTTCCTGGAACATGATATTCCCTATGGTGGAATATCTTGCCCAGCTTTGATGCAAAGTAGAGGGGAACTTGGTCGTGCTTCTACTTAATATGCCATACTTTGTTAACTCCCATGGGAGGCCTTACCTTTCTGAATGGAGATGGAGGAAGAGTGGATTGGGTGAGTAGAAGGGAGGTGGGGGGAGGAAACGGGAGGAGAGGAGGGAGGGGAAGCTGTGGTTTGTATGTAAAATAAATAAATAAATAAATAAATTTGAAAAAAAAGAAAGTAGGCTGAGTGAGTCATAAGGTGCAAACCAGTAAGCAGTATCCCCCATGGCTTCTAATTCAGTTTCTGCCTTGAGTTCCTGTTCTTATTTCCCTCACTGATAGAGTGCGACCCAGAGTTGTAAATTGAAATAAACTCTTTCATTTCCAAGTTTCTTTTAGTCGTGGTGTTTTATCATAGCAATAGAAATCCTGACTAGGGGTTTCTTACTTTAATTTCTTCTTGTTGTTTTGTGCTGGAGATTGAATCTAGTGAACCTATGCATTTACATGTGCAAAGTACATGTTAATAATGTTCTTTATGAACAAATTTTTTTAAGCTTGACATAATCTCACTTCTCTATTTTTGTTTTGTTTTGCTGTATAAAGAAATCACCATCAAAATGATTTGTATGTTGTCTTCTTTATATTTTTACCTAGGGTTTATATAATTTTAGACTTCAGGTTTAGATTTTTAGTCTATTTTGAGTTAAGTTTTATATAAGGTGTCCTGGGGATGGAGAGATGGCTCAGAAGTTAAGAGCACTGACTGTTCTTTTAGAGGTCCTGGGTTCAATTCTTCGCACCCACATGGAAGTTCACAACCATCTATAATGAGATCTGATGTCCTCAACTGAAGCACAGAATACACTTTATACATAATAACTTAATAAATCTTAAAAAGAGAAAAGATCATACTTTACCATTTTGCACATGGAGATGTATGTAATTTTCCCAGTGCCATTTGTCAAAAGTGTCCTTTCCTACTTTTGTGGTCTGAACACCATATTTCGGCATTATTTGGTTATATATATATATATGATGTTTATATATGACTTGTCTCTCTAGTATATTCTGTTAGTCTATTTGTCTTTATGCCATAAAACACTACTGATTATAGTAGTTGTTTGTATTTTTTAAAATCAGGAAATATGAGTATTAACACATTTTGACCACTTGGGAGTTTTGAGAGTTCAAATGAATTTTAGAACATACTTTTTCATTTCTGAAAACAAAGCACTGTTTCTTTATAGATATTTTGTTGAATATATTGATGGTGTATGTAGTATGAATAATTTTTAAAAGCTGGGCATGGCAGAGTGCATTCCTGTAATATCTAGACTGGGCAGGAAGAAACAGGAAGATTCCCTAGGGCTTGCTGGCCAGGTGCTCTAGCCTAATGGTCAAGGTACAGGTTCAGTGAGGGATCTTGTTTCCCAAAATGCAGTGAATAAAGATTGGAAAGGAAACAAAACATTGACTTTTGGCTTTCACATGCATATAAATGCACAGCATGATCTCTTCCCCACAAATGCTCCTACATAAATGAGTGCGCGCGCACACACACACACACACACACACACAGTTGAAGCATGCATTTTAGCAGTAGTGTAGCTGGAAGAATAGAGGAAGACAATGCCTAACACTGTAGTTATGGTGGTATTGTCTCTGAGTTGGTAGAAAATAGAATTTAATGGGAGCGGAGTGAGCTAATGGTAGTACTCTACTCTGTCATTTGGCAGGCAAGTACATGTACGCATTTATTCTTCTTCAAAGTGTTTCTGTACATACTATGTATTCTGTTGCGTCTTTGATATGCCTCAAAGTAAAATAGTTCAGTTAATGATTCTGTTTCTCCTTTGTGTTGATTATACTGAATGGGAAAGCATGGATGCAAGTACCAGAATAGCTGACCAAACTAAGCTTAAACAATAAAGTTTCAATACTTTATACAACTAAAAGTCAGGACCAGAGAGACGGCTAGCTAGGTATTTGCAATCAAGCTTGATGACCTAGGTTCAGTCTCCAGGACTCACATGCTGAAAGGAGAGAACCAGCTTTTGGGGATTAGAATTTGATCTCCACATATATATCATGACATTCTCACTACCATAATAAAATGTAAAAATTATTTTTTTAAGAAATGAAGACTTGTTGCTGGAGGCTCCATATTTATTAGAGCATTTCATCTCCAAAGAACTAGACTCTGCCCAGTTTTTCTTTGCTGCTATCCATAATACTCTGATAATTTTTCTCTTCATAGTCAAAAGAGTAATTTGTGTCCCAGGCAATGTGACTTTACATGGTACCATTCCAAGCAAATGAAAGGAGACATGGCAAAAGAATATCTTGCAAATTAAGAAACATTTACAACAGTGTAAAAAGAAAAGCTTGAAGATAAAAGTGAGGAAATCTCTACAAGAGAAAAAGATGCTGAAAATTGAAGTGAAAACTGAAGGCGTAATTGAGGAAATCCAACATCCCACAAATAGGATCTCTAGAAAGATAATATATAGAAAATCAATGGCAGGATGCGTTGAATAATTCAAGATAACTAAATTAGTCGCAATGACAGTCTCCAAGCCATTTAGGAGTCGAATACTACACTTTGAGTATGATTTAATTAAGTAAGCCCCAAGGGACCATTAGCGTGAAGATTTGCTCTATAGGATGGTGTTATTAGGAGGTGGATCTGAGGAAGAAGTATTTAGGGTCATGGGGGCCATGAGGTAGTCCATGTATGACCTCTTGAGTTCTTGTAGGAAGAATGCTATAAAAAGAGCAAGCTTAGCTGGGCGGTGGTGGTGCACGCCTTTACTCCTAGCACTCAGGGAAGCAGAGGCAGGTAGATCTCTGTGAGTTCGAGGCCAGTCTGATCTACAAAGTGAATTCCAGGACAGCTAGCAATATGCAGTGAAATCTTGTCTCAAACAACAAAACAAAACAAAAAAGTAGAGTAATTCTAGCCCTGCCCACCTTACTTTTTCCTTCTGTGTGAGATGTGACTACTCACTGCAATATGCACGCATGCCTTTGTCATCTGTCATTTGCTATGTCATTTTCACAAAAAAATTAGTCCAGTGAAAGTGTCAGGCCCATTTATATTGAAAATTGGAAGTTAAACAAACTGTGTTTATAAAGTTAGTTACCTCTCAGGCCTTTTGTTGTGGTAATGCAAAGTCGACTAATACATGTTAGCAATGGATGTGAGTTTGGGGATATTTCTATTTTGTTTTGTTTTGTCTGTCCTCCAATTTACTGTGTAACCAAGGCTTGCCTTTAACTTCTGATCTTCCTGCCTCTACCTCCAAAGTATTGGGATTACAGCAATGAGCCACCATGCCCAGTTGTTTAATGATTTTGAATTAATAGCCCCCCTCAAACTCAATATATAATTGGTTAGATATTTGGAATTTAAAAGGACGTGATTTTCCTTCAGTTTTCAGGAATATCCAGTGTATTTCATGACACCTAATATTCATGATACTCATCTACTCAATGCCAGTAATATCCAAGACATTGTGACAAGAGGAAAAAAATTCTCATAGCATTCCAAACATTTTCTGAGTACTACACCGCATGTCTTCCTCCATTTCCACTAAAGCAATGATGATCGACCATTTGGGGATGCTCTTCCACAAGAACTATGGTATTGTAAACAAGAGGAAAGGAGGATGGCTAACAAAAGTCAATGGTATTGGACACTAATTGGTTATTGAGTCTTTAGCTCTTAAGATCATATAACATTTCTCTTAAGTCTTATCTGATAAATCAGACATTTTTAAAAAAGATTTATTTATTATGTATACAATTCTGCCTCCATGCATGCCTGCAGGGCAGAAGAGGGCGCCGGATCACATTACAGATGGTTGTGAGCCACCATGTGGTTGCTGGGAATTGAACTCAGGTCCTCTGGAAGAACAGTCAATGCTCTTAACCACTGAGCCATCTCTCCAGCCTCCCAGACATGTTTTTCTAAGAATATGTTAAAATGTGTTATTTTGATGCTAGACAGAAAAAAAATCTATGCAGTCAAAACTTTAACTGGATTCATTGGGTGTTGCTGATTGTTGGATGAGTAACTCTTATTATGTAAATATGCATCCCATTTGGCTTTTCCTCATCTAGAAACAATATGCCTAATATACACACAAATTTTGGTATATGTAAATCTAATTTTCTTTAAAGTAAGAGAAGCAAACAACTAGATATATGCCTAATGAGGCTGATGCAAATTTAATTTTCTAAACCTGTGTGTTTATTTATTCATCTATTCCTCTTTCCCTCAGGAAGATTTCCGAGCTCAGGATCCTTTCGTTATTTGATCTGTGAAGGTTGCAAATTGTTTTGTGTGTTTTGGAAAACAAATATTTCTCTCTTTAAACCCTAATTTGCTTGATGAAATTATGTACCTAATGTTGCAAAGTGTATGCAACCATATGAATAATTTTCTTTTCTCATGAACAAGTTATTTTTTCCTGAATATAATATTTGCAAATAGAACTTCTTTAATTCAAACAAGTAATCAGGTTTTATGTATTCCCTTAGTTAGGTGAAAGCCTAATCATATATTTAACAGGAACTTTAAGTTTATAGAATACTCAAGCTAGGATATAGCTTAAAAGTAATCTAGTGTGTTCTCTCATTTCCATATAGAAAAACTAAAGTTTAGAAGGCTAATTAAATTGTTTTAAAGCACTAAATAATGACAGAAATCTCCCATTTCAGAGGCTGTGCCTTTTGAAAATTTAATTTCACTGTGTGTGTAATTGTACAATGTGTTTGAATGAGTATGAACGTGCCATGGTGTATGTATGTTGGACAGAGGACAACTTTGGAGTTGATTCTCTTCTAGTTTTACATGGTTTTGATGAATCAAACACAGGTCGTCGGGCTTGCAATGCAATCCTCGCCTATGCATTTTTATAATGTCATATATGTTCAAAACAATGGTTATCTAGAAAAAAAACTGGCATTCTTCTGGAAAAGATGATGCTAAATAGCTAAAATTCTAAACCATCTAAATTCTGTGATGCAATTGAGGGTTTTGGAGTACTTTTAACTCAAGACCTCATGTATTCCAGGCTGGCATAAATTAACTATGCTGATCCTGTCTTTGCCTCTCAGGTGCTGATATTCCAGGCCTGTGCCACCGTGCCTGTGGGGTAGTTTTAATCAAAGTTCATGTTCACTATCTTTTAAAAGGGTTCTATCATGTTCTAATACTACAAAAAGATCTCAAATTTTGCCACTTTGTGGCTATCTTTGGACTATTAAATTGTAGACATGGAAGACATTTTGGGGTTGAGATACAAACGTGCTTCTGTGAGAGGCTTTCTAGAGCTAGGAACACAGCGGAAACTGGAACCTTATAGAACAGAAGAACTATCCGGTGAAAAAATATTTGGTGCATTTCTTGACTCCTCAGCATAAATCAATGCCCAAACCCCTACTGCACTGGGTGTTACATATTTCTCACTGCTATACACTGTTTGGGGTTAAAAGCCAGTTTATAAGCATCTCTGGTTTTTGTTTTTCTTTTTGGTTTTTCGAGACAGGGTTTCTCTTTTTTTTTTTTTTTTTTTTTTTAGCTTTGGAGCCTGCGCTGGAACTAGCTCTTGTAGACCAGGCTGGTCTCGAACTCACAAAGATCCGCCTGCCTCTGCCTCCCGAGTGCTGGAATTAAAGGCGTGCGCCACTGCCGCCCGGCTATAAGCATCTCTGGTGAATCTGTAAAATATTATTCATTATTAAAAATCTCAAGCACAGTATTTTTCTGTGTGATAAAATGAAGCGAAGTAACAGGCATTCCTACTGTACACACAATCACTCTGGTTATATCAGAGTTGTATGATGAACTACCTATAGTTGCATGGAACACATTGTTATTCATGGAACAAATGATGGCTATTCTAAATTTTATTTTTCTCAGACATGAAATGATTAAATGTCACCTGCCACTTTAAGAAAGCAAATGTCAATACTTGTTGTTAATGATAAACTTTGAACTTTCAAGCAAAAGTAGGAATTGGATAAATTTTATATAAGTCTTAGTGTTTCTTTTTTTTTTTTGGTTTTTTGAGACATGGTTTCTCTGTGGCTTTGGAGCCTGTCCTGGAACTAGCTCTTGTAGACCAGGCTGGTCTCGAACTCACAAAGATCCGCCTGCTTCTGCCTCCTGAGTGCTGGGATTAAAGGCATGCGCCACCACCACCCGGCAGTCTTAGTGTTTCTATTGATCTGATTTTTTTAAAAAAAACAAAAAAAAAAAAAACAAAAAAAAACCATGGTCAAAAGCAACTTGAGGAGGAAGGGATTGATTTCATTTTAATTTCCAAGTCACAATCCTTCATTGAAGTAAATAGGGCATGAACTCAAGGCAGAAACTGAAGCAGAGACCATGGAGGAACACTGGCTTGTACCCATGGCTTGCTCAGACCAGTTGCTATTTATTTATTTATGTATTTATTATTTATATTTATTATTTGGTCTTTCACATCATGCCTCCTGATCCTACCGCACTCCCTCCTTACAAACTTGCCTACAGGTAATCTGATGGAGATATTTTCTCAATTAAGATTCCTCTTCCCATTTGACTTTAGTTTGTGTCAAGTTGAAAAAAAAAATTAGCCAGAACGTAGTTTAAAATTTACTTCCTACTCTAGTTGTATGTGTTAAGGTTTACAAGATATTGTCCTTGGAGGGAGTTACAAACAACTTTTGCCAATTTAGAATTATTTCAAATAGTACACCAATTCTGTGCAATAGTCATGCAGACTGAGTCTAACTTTCATCATAAGCCATTCCAAAGTTAAAATATGAGATAAAAATCATTCATTTACATATAAAGCAGAGAAATAATAGATAAAGCTAGAACAACAATGTGAAGAAATTTATTGGTAGTTTATTAGGCACTAAGCTCTTCACTAAACTATATCATATAATCAAATAAAATATCACCTTGACTGTATTGTTCATAATTACTCTTACTTTGAGATAAGAAAATATGTTCCACAGAGTTTAGTGACCTGAAAATCACGTAGCTAGTCAGTACTTGAGCCATCATATTTGAGGTATTGAAATAATCAGGCTGAGGTTTTGTAAATTCAAGTAAAAACAACTCTACCACTGTTTCTCAAGCTGAGGAGCTTGTGTCATTTACCTCTGTGTTGTTGCTACTGCTTCGGTGACACATGAAGAGCTTTCAGTGGTCTGAGAGTATTCTAGTCAATGTGCTATTGCTGTGAAGATACCATGACATGGCAACTCTTATAAAGGAGGCCATAGCACTGGGGCTGGCTCACAGTTTCAGTGGTTGAGTCTATTATCCGCATGGCAGGAAGGAAGCATGACGGCATGCTGCCATACATGGTGTGAGAGAAGGAGCAGAGAGTTCTGCATCCAGATCCGCACACAGCAGAGAGAGCCACCAGACCTGGCTTGGGTTTTGAAAATCTCAAAGCCCATCCCTAGTGACAAACTTCCTCCAGGAAGGTCGCATCTACTCCAACGAAGCAACACCTCCTAATCCTTTCAAATAGTGCCCCTCACTATTCATTTAAATTTATGAACCTATGGGGTCCATTCTTACTCAAACCACCACAAAGGGTGTTTTCATTTGAATGATGATTTAGAATATCATGACAAATATATTTTGGACCTTCTTTTATTATTTTAATTAAAACATAATACCATTGGGTTGAAGAGCCAATGGTGAGGACCAAGGTTCAGTTCTTAGCACCTACATGATGGCTTGCAACTGTCTGTAAGTCTATGTCCAGAGGATTCAACCTCTTTTCTGACCTCCTTCGGGGGCCAGAAACACACATGGTGCAGATACAAACATGCATGTAAACACTCTTACACATGTATGTATATAAAAAATTGTGTGTGTGCGCACACGTGCACACATGCACACGTGCTCATTTCCCCTTTTTGTCTCCTCTGTCTTAACCCCTCATGTTGTAAAAGGCAGGGGCTGTGTTCCCGGCACCTGAGAGGAACACGGGCCATTCTGTTCCCAGCACCTGGCTAACTGCCTCAGCTGCTAGTTTGCTTTTGGCCCTGGCTTATACCTGAAATAATTACTCATAAACTGGACTCATTTCAATACTGCCTGGCCCATTAGTTTTAACCTCTTATACATATTAGTTTAACCCATATTTACAAATCTGTGTGTCACCACAAGGTGGTGACTTATCGGAAGATTCTAACCTGCATCTATCTGGGGCCGGAGCATCCTGCTCACTTCCTTCTCTCTCACCACCTTCTGTTATGTCTACTCCGCCCACATAAAGGCTGTGTCCTCTCCTATAGGCCAGGCAGTCCTTTATTCAACCAATGAGAGTAACCCAAATACAGAAAAACCCTCCTACAGCTTGCAACTGTAAGTCTATGTCCAGAGGATTCAACCTCTTTTCTGACCTCCTTCAGGGGCCAGAAACACACATGGTGCAGATAATATGCATGTAAACACACTTACACACGTATGTATATAAAAAAAACTTTGTGTGTGTGTGTGCATGCGCATGCACACATGCACATGTGCTCATTTCCCCTTTTAGTCTCCTCTGTCTTAACCCCTCACATTCATGGCTTCTTTAACTATTGTTTTCATATATACATACTCACACACACAAATAAATAAATACAAAAATGCAACCTACAGAGTCAATTTATTGTTGATTTTATGTATGTATGTTTAGGACTGACCACTTGATATTTGATAAACAATTAGGAGGTTCATCCCTAAGGAAGCCTAATTTTCCCTCTCTCTCCTTTAAACCATTAATTGTTTGCGGCTCTTCACTTACGGGTAAGACTCTGAGAATTCCCTCATCCAGTTGAAATGTCAACTTGTGTTGGATTTGTTTAGGAGTTAAGAAATAATACTGTTGAGATTGCATGGGTGTAGCCTTCCTGCCCTATCTAGAAGGTACGATCTTACAGAAGAGTTCCTTGTTTTCTGGCTGTTACTTGAAGTCTTTCAGTCCACTCTTCAAGGATGTTCCCTGAGCCTTAGGTTTAGTGTTCACGTTATAAATGTATTGATTAGGGCTGGGTGCCGCATGGCTTTCTGTAATGATCTCCATATCCTACAAAAAGAAGCTCCCTTGATTAGAAATGAGAACTATGATTACCTGTGAATATAATGATAAATAGAAAGCAATTAGCAATTATACTAATTGAAGAAAGTGGAAGTAGCAAGTCACTAGTCATATAGGGTTTCTTTTTTTGTTTTTGAAACAAGGTCTTACTATGTAGTCCTGGCTGGCATGGAATATACTATGTGGATCAGACTGGTCTCAAATTCATAAAGTTCTGCTTGTCTCTTCCTCCCTAATTCTGGAATTACAGATGTGTGCCACTTCACTCAACATATTTTGTGTCGTTTGAGTGATCGTATTATAAGAGAAACTATTAGGAATTTGCTGACGGTGATGTCTATGTTTACAGCTGTTTACTGGTAGCATGAGCACTAGTAGGTCATATGAGGTGATTTTGTTTACATTTTTGTCCTGCTTTAACCTCCTGGTCCTAGGTTTACAGATGGAGTTACTATACCTAGTCCATACATTTCCTTTTGCTTCCATGGCCTGAGATTTTGTGCGATACCCAAAAACTCACTGTCAAGGACAGTGCCCAGGACCTTTCTCCTGATGCTCTCTTTCAGGAGTGGGATGACTATTCTTGGTTGTCAACTCTACTGACTACAGCTAGAATTAATGGAAGCACAAATGGTTGGGTTTGTTGTAAGGGATTTTTCCTAATCAAGCAATGTGAAGTGGGAAGACCAACATTTAATCTAGATCTTTTAGGTGGGAAGATCTACCTTTAACCTAGGCCAAACCTTCTGGTGGCAGCCTATACAAAGGGCCTGGAAGAAGCTTGCTCTCTTTGTCTCCTTGCTCTCTTTCTTGCTGGCAAATTTACTCCCTTGCTGGCATTGGAGACTACTTCTTCAGGATTATGGCATATACTGAGGACCAGCTGAAGACATCCAGCCTTATGGACTAAACAACTACTGGATTCTTGGACTTTCTGTTGGTGGACAGATATTGTTGGACTACCTGGGCCACAGCCAGTGGTCCAGAATGGATAGTAGAGGAAAGTAGTTATGAATACCAGCTAAGACCAGTTGCATAAAATAAAAAGAAATAATTCTTAAAAAATAAAATACAAAAGAATGTCATTAAGGTTTTGTCATGGGTTGTATTAAATCTTTGTATTGGGGGATGTTGTATTTAAAGTATTAATCATATTATTCAGATTCAGGAACACATGACCTTTCTACATATTTGTGTGTTTATTTTTTATGTGTTTATCAATTATTCATACCCCCTTCCTCCTTTCCACCTCTCTCTCTCTCTCTCTCTCTCTCTCTCTCTCTCTCTCTCTCTCTCTCTCTCTTTAAGATCATCTACCTGTGGCTGAGCAATACTGGAATTCACCCCAGCATAGGGTAGTTTTGTGTTTGCAGTCATCTTCTTGCTTCAACCTCATTAATTCTGGGATTATACGTGTGAGCAACTATGTCTAGAAGAACACTTTATTCTTGTTATGGCTCATTTATAAATCTTTCATTTACTTAATTAGATTCATCTCTAGGTATTTTTTCTTATTTTTGATGATATTTGTAATAGGACCTTTTTTTTCCTTCTCCTCCATGACCTTTATTTGTGTGTAAGATGGTATCTGATTTTTGTATGTTTTTTTAAAAACTGTAACTTTTCTGGACTCACTTCTTGGTTGCAAAATATTTTTGTGGTTTGTCTGAAGTTTCAGTGTGTAAGACCATGTCATTTGCAAAAGGAGACAGATTTAATTCTTATTTTCCAATTTGGATAACCCTTGTTTCTTTTGTTGTTGTTTTATTGCTCTTGCATTTCTCATACAATGTTGAATAGTATCATTGGAAAGAATGGGAACCCTTGCTTTGTACTGGCTCTTAATGAAAAAAGCTCCAGTCTTACCTCACTCTTTATAGTATTAACAATATTTATTCATTAATAGCTTTTATTATGTTTATTTTTCTTCTATACTGAAATTGTTGAGAATCTCATTTTTTATCAAAATAAAAAAGGGAGTGCTCAGCCTAATAGTCTTTTTGATAAATAAAAGAATAAAACTCTCAATAATTTCAGTAGAGAAAAGTTCTTTTTTATTTATTTATTTATTTATTTTTGTTAAAAGCCAAATTTACATTTACTCCCCTTGTTCCCAGCCCTCCCGCTCCCCCACTACCCCACCGCCCTCCCCCTGCTTCCTTAAGATGGTGCAGGTTACCCTGNGCACGGGCCTTTCTCCTCCGGTGGGGGTGGCTAGATCAGATGCCCTCTCCAAGGGCTTACCTCAGTCAAAAGGGCCGAGTTCTCCTCCGGTGGGGGTGGCTAGATCCGAAGCCCTCTCCAAGGGCCTGCCGTACGGGCCGTTTTCCCGAGAAAAGTTCTTCAACATAACAAAATCTATTCATAAAAAACTCATAGCTAATTTTAAAACAATGAGAGCAGGGCCCGATCGCAAGACTAGCAGGGCAACACAGACTGAACTTCAAAGTTAAGAAAGAAAAAAGAATTAATCTCAAAGTCTGGTAAGAAGGATTGGGAGGGGGGAAAGGTGAGGAGTTGAGAGGGTAAATATGTTCAAAATGCATTGTGGGAACTTATCAAAGAATTAATGCATTTCCTTAGCAGGCTTAGAATTATTTTAATGTGTTTTCATGTAATTTCTGTCTTTCACTATAATTTGATGAATCATGTTGCTTTATTTGCATATGTTAAAACAGTTTTTCATGCCAGGGATAATTCTCACATGGCCACGATTATATAATCTTACTGGAGTTATCACAGTTTTTTACATTGGCGTTCTCCAGAGAAACTGACACATAATTTTCTTTCTTTTAAAAATATTTTAAAATTTATTCCTTGACAACTTTATGCATATATTAAATATAATGTATTTTGATTTATTCACCTGTCTATGACTTGCTCTTATCAGCCTCTTCCTCACTATGGACTCCTTCCCTCTTCTACTTTTTTGTCTTCCTTCTCCGTGGTCCATTAAGTGCAATTAAGATTGCTTACATAAGTATAGCAACACACCAGTAACTATTAGCACTGAAGGAAAATGACTTGTCTTCTGCCAGCAGCCATTAGTACACTTGCTCCTTAGTGAGGGATGGTGTCTCATGAGCCCCTCGCACATCCATGATGCAATGTTGAAAGGCTTGCTCTTGTGTAGGTCTTGTGCACATAGTCATGACTACTTAGTTCATAAGAACAATAACCATGGCATGTCCTGAAGTCGGCATTTCCCAGCACTCCTTTCCGTCCTCCTGCTTTTACATTCTCTCTGCTCCCTCTTCTGAAATGTTCCCTGAGACATGGGATGGGTTGTGATATAGTCATCTCATTTAGGGCAAAAAATTAGCAGTTACTTATTAGTAGCAATTTGGCGAATTAGTTATGAGTCTCTGCACTAACCCCTGTTCACTGCAAAAGAAGCTTCTTCGACAAAGGTTGAGTGAAGAACTAATTTTTGGATAAAAACATAAATATTTAGAAGCATATAGACAACATATTCATTTAGCAAAACAAACAAACAAAAAACAGTAATAGGCCTCCTAGGGCCTTTGACTTCCTCAACTATGTAAATCTTTGACAAGATTTATAATACCAAGTAAATTCCTTCCTGTTGTTAGGGCCTTAAATTCAACCAGAATGCGGTTGGTCACCCACCAACTATTAGCCATGCCACTATTGCAGGAATAAGTATGTATTGTTTGACTGGTATGTATTGTGGCATCAGAATACACACACCAGTAGATAAGCCCATTGATGCCCCCAGCCCCCAGTCAAGAGTGTATACAACACCTTGTGGCTCTATGAAAGGTAGCCAGCAGAGAGCTTCATGGTTCAGTACCACCTTGATTTCTCTAAACTCTGAAGTCAAAGTGTTCAAGCAACAATGTCTCCCATTCAGTAGGATGCCTTTTTGTCTTAATGACTGTGTCTTTTGCTTTACAGAAGCTTCTAAGTTTCAGGAGGTCCCATTTATTTATTGTTGTTCTCATTGTCTGTGCCACTGGGGTTTTAGATAGTAAGTGGTCTCCTGTGCCCATGTATTGCAGGCTACTTCCCACTTTCTCTTCAATCAGGTTCAGTGTGGTAGGATTTATATTGAGGTCTTTAATCCATTTGGACTTGAGTTTTGTGCATGGTGATAGATAAGGATCTATTTTCGTTCTCCTACATGTGGACACCCAGTTATGCCAGAGCCATTTGTTAAAGATACTTTCATTCTTCCATTGCATAGTTTTAGCTTCTTTGTCAAATATGAGGTGTTCATAGGTTTGTGGATTAATATCCGGGTCTTCGATT
>JAQHUG010000044.1:288224-303623 GCA_028555095.1 Dicrostonyx torquatus
TTCTATTATGTGAAACACATTAAGGAGTATAGGTATTAGTTCTTCTTGGAAGTTCTGGTAGAATTCTGCATTAAAACCATCTGGTCCTGGATTTTTTTTGGTTGGGAGGTTTTTGATGACAGCTTCTATTTCTTCTCGACTTATAGGTCTATAAGTGGTGACAATAGCCTATGTTGTTTTGGGTGACCTCTGATATTTCCCTGACTAACAACTCAAAGGGAGGTATTCCATGCCTAGAACTAGGATTTTTATTTTATAACCCAAAGATTCTGAGAGCAGAATCATCCACACATATACAAAACCTTCATTTAATCTCCTTTTTTCATTTTTAATTTATATGTATATATAATTATAATATATCTGTATATATATATATTTATAATTAGCTTACCAAGTAGTGGGTTTCGTTCTTTTTCTTTTCTTATTTTTGGTTTTTCAAGACAGGGTTTCTCTGTGGCTTTTGCGCCTGTCCTGGAACTAGCTCTGTAGACCAGACTGGCCTCGAACTCACAGAGATCCATCTGCCTCTGCCTCCTGAGTGCTGGGATTAAAGGCGTGCACCTGTCCTTCCACCCCTACACAGTGTCTGTCTTAGTTTTATTTCAATTGCTGTGACAAAAATAGACTCACAGAAGTAACTTAAGAAACAGTTTGACCTGGTGAGTTTTTTTTTTTTTTTTTTTTTTTTTTTTTTTTTTTTTTGTCCACTTGACAGAAGCCGGGGTAATCTGGGAAGAGGAAACCTCAGCTGAGAAAAATGCCTGTTCCACTGACCTGCAGACAAGCCTGTGGGGCATTTCCTTGATTGATGATTATGTGGAAGGACCCAGCTCAGTATGTGGTGGTGTGGTCCCTGGCAGGTGGTCCAGGGATGTCTTAAAAACGCAAAGAAACGCCCATGAGGATCAAACCAGAAAGCAGCACTTCTCCACCTGTACTCTATTTCGGGTCTTTCCTCCAGGTTCCTGCCTTGACTTTCTGCTCTGGCTTCCTTCCTTAATGGAAGGCTTGTGACCCAAGAGGTGTAAACGGAAACAAACCCTTTCTTCCCCAAGTCGTTTCTGATCATGAGGATTTTTATCACAGCAAAGGATATTTAAGACAGAGTTTATTTTAGCTCAAAGTTCCAGGTTGCTCAAGGAGTCATAGTAACAGGGACTTGAAGCGGCTTCTCAGCTTGTATCAGCCATCAGGAAAGAAGAGAGTCACAAATGCCTGCCTCATGTTCAGTCCTCTCCATTTATACAGTTCGTGATCCCGGCTAGGGACTGCCACCTCTAGCAGCAGCTATAACTTCCCTTAAATCACTGTAACCAAGCTGACCCCCACAGGCAGTCTCAGAGGCCCATCCCCCAGGTGATTAGCAGTTCTGCTAAGTTGACATTAGCCACCATCTGTGGGTCCACCGTGTGAGCTCAGGTCATCAGGGTTCTTCAGCAAGCACTTTTTGCTGGCTCCAACCAGAGTCATTTTAGATCACTTTCAGATACAGATAGTTTCTGTTTTCTTTAATACTTTCCTAAAAGTTCTGTAATCAACTCCTGTTTTTGAATCAAGCAAGAGTGTTTTACGGTTCTGTCTAAAAAAATAAGTACTTCAAGTAGTACTCAAGTAGTTTTGGTACTATTTCTTCACCAACTTTAATGTTGTATCAAAGGTTAAGCTATTCTGAACATGAAGCTGGAGAGATGGCTCAGTTATTATGAGCATAAGATGCTCTTACAAAAATACAAGTCTGATTTTTAGTACCCACAACAGGCGCCACCTGTAACTCTGGTTCAAGGGCATTTTTCTGGTCTCCTCAGGCACCTGCACTCATATGCTCACACCCAAACATGGACACACACATACACCCATCATTAAGAATTAAAAAAATTAAAGATTTCATGAACTCTTTTTTTCTTAGTTATTTTATTTTCTATGCATGGATATTTTGCCCGCATGAATATCTCTGTACCAGTGCACGCCTGTACCCACAGAGGCCAGAACAGGGCATCTGATTCCCTGGAACTGGAGTTAGTGAAGTTTGTGAACCAAGTCAGTGCTGGGAATTGAGCCCTGGCTCCCTGGGAGAGGAACTCTTAGCGACTGAATTCGCTCTCCAACTCCCATCCTGAACTCTTTGGTTGAGAAGCTCATAGGTTCATGAGACTGACACTCCAGAATCAGAGAAAGGAATTTAAAGTTGATTTTTTTTTTTTACTCTTTGAGGGACAGCACCCAGATCCCTAATAAATACATGGAGACTTCTTAATTATGAATGTCCAGCCTTAGCTTGACTTTTTTTTTCTAGCCAGCTTTTCTTAACTAAATTATCCCATCTTCCTTTTGCCTCTGAGCTTTTACCTTCCTCTAGTCTATATACCTTTCTTTCCTTCTTATTCCATGTCTAGCTGTGTGGTCAGGTGGCTGGCCCCTGGCGTCCTCTCTCCTTTTCCTTTTTTGCTCCTCCTTCTATGTAGGCCAGGGTGGCCTTGAACACACAGAGATTCTCCTGCCTCTGCCTCCTGGGCATGCTGGAACTAAAGGGGTGCATCAGGCCCAGCTGGTGCTGTATTCTTACATTGGAGATATACATTCTATTTCTGAGTAGCATTTTGACATATTAGCAGCTGTTGATGTTTAAATGCCCATGGCCACCCTTTACTGTCACTTAAAATTTGTGATATTCCAATGGCAATATTCCTTCTGACTTGTTATCTGGATTGCTTCTAGAAAGAAAACCTTCACTTCATCTAGTGTTTGGCTGTACTGTACATTGGATTATGGAAAGGCAACATGCCAAATCTTATTTTTCTTTACCATTTTTCAAATCGGCTTGTATATTAGCAGCTTCCAATTTTGATCATTTGTACCTTTTTAACTTTTACTATGATCCACTTGATTGATATATTTTGATTCATAGCTGTTATAGTCCTTATGGATGCTGAAATTGCCCTTCTCTGACATGTGGAGATTGTTTAATTTGGCTACTGAGTCCTTTTGAAATATTCCCTAGTAGTGTAATTATAGCTTCCTTATTTTTGTTATGACAGAATGTTACAGGCTCATCTTGTACATTTTCTGCCCTAGACCTTGATTTTCAAATAACAGTGTCTCATTTGAGAGAACACTTTTTTTTCAAGCCCACAGTCTGGGTACGAGGGGTGCTCCTTGTGCCTGTGTGGCCATTCTTTAGGGATTCTCAATGGACAGAGCTGTGGCTCTATTTTGAAGTTCATACTGATACTTCAAATTCAAATCCCAGACTACAGGTTTTAAATTAACCTCTTTGATCTTGCATGTGTATTTGCTTCTTCAGTGTTAAAAATCATAATTCTTGGCTACCAGGAATGATAGAAATAAGAAATATTTACTTGCATGAGTGGGTTTCTGAACTGACAGTTTATTTCTCTACTCTATTTTAAGAGTAATTGGTTTGTTGTTTATTTGTAGAATCAGGTTTGTATATTAGGAATATTAAAACATTCCTAATAGTATAGGCTGAATTTTGTCCCTTTTTCCTTCTTATGGAATATTTTCAATACAGAATTTTAAATATATAATCAAATTTATTAATTGATTTTTCCCTTCCTAATTCTGGAGTTGAAGTCATAAGTACAAAATTTGTTACCATTCCCAAATCATAATGTAATTTGCCTATATCTCTTAGTAGATACATGATTTTAGTTTTGTATTTAAATATATGATACATGGAAAATTTATCTCATTGTACATTTTGAAGAATAGAGTCTTGTTTTATTTACTATATGTGACTTTTCTGTGATCCATTTGCCAATTAAGGAACCTATCTGGGTGTGGTGGTTTAAACCCGTAATTCCAGCATATGAGAGGATTAGTTTAAATTCATGCTCAGTTACAAACAATCTTAAGGCTAGCAGAGGCTATGTGATACCCTGTCTAAGAAAACAAAAAGCCTATGTTTTCTATATTAAATTAAGTCAGCGCATGAATCAGAAGCTGGCTATGGCCGCTGGCCGTACCACTGTAATTCATGCCTAGAGAAGTGTACAGAACCCTATTAGCTTCTTTCGGGTAAATGGCCAAACTTCAGTTTATCCCTACAGGGCAGGCTGACTGAGCGTGTGTGTTACCACCTTTCAGAAATAGCCTATGATGACTAATAAAAATTGCTGACAAAATAAGCATTAAGAGATGTAACATAGAGGAATATTTTTCTTCCTAGTGTGAAACCACAAGTTCTTGGTATATATTGAGCTTATATGATTAACATAAAAACAATTATTGGTGGCCTGCTCTATTCTTGGTTTGCAGATGACTAATTCCCTGCACTTTTCTGTCATTGTAGAGTAATGTATCTCTACTTAAAATAACACTATGCCCATCATGGGGGACTTACTATGAACTAATTAGCTACTCCCTTAACAATGTCTCCTATCCAGAAATCATCACACTGGGGGCTTAAATAATTGTAGCTATAAACACCCTTCTTAGAATTACATTTGCTAGGCTGGACTGTGGTGGCCTACACCTTTAATCCCAGTACTCAAGAGGCAGAGGCAGGTGGATCTCTGTGAGTTCAAGGCCAGCCTGGTTTATGTAGTGAGTTCCAGGATAGCCAGGGATACACAGTGAACCCTATCTTGAAAAACCATTAAAAAAGAATTACATTTACTATATTCTAAGGATTCTGGCAGGTCGTGTATTATTTTATTTTTTTAACTTCAGGAACTTTTTCAATTCCCTTTCTGTTTTTTTTTTTTCCGGTGAGTCATTGTTCAAGAGTGTATTGTTTAATTGCCATGTATTTTTGTGATTTTTTTTGATATTGACGTCTAGCTATATTACATTATGACCTGATAAAATAAAATAAACTATTTTGTATTTGTTAAGTATTGCTTCAGTACCTACAATGTGGTATATTCTGGAGCAAGTTTTGTAGGATGTTAAGAAAAATCGATACTCTTCAGTTGTTGCATGAAATACATACATGGCTAAGTACCTTTTATTTGTGGTACAGTTTAGATCCTCAGTCTCTTGATGATTTTTGTTCAGATCCATTATCTACTGATTAGATTTTGATATTGAAACTGTGCACTATCTGGCCTATCTGTCTATTTTTCCAATGCTGTATGTTTTAAGAAATTGAGTGGTTCTATGTTTATTACATACATATTTAATATTATTTTATTGGGGGTATTGTTTCCTTTATAAATACATTAGAACATTATCTTGTTTGGCTGATTTTGCTATGAAGTATAGTTTGTCAGGTAAAATAATGGCTATTCCAACTTGTCTTCAGCTTCCACTTGTTTCAACTTCTACTTGTTTTCCATTCTTTGATTTCCAATCGCTATTTCTTTGCTAACTAGGTGTGTCTCGGCAGACAACAAGTGGATGTAGCATTTTTATCCACTAAGCTAGTTTCTGTCTTTTAATCAGAGAGTTGAGACCATTTCCATGTATTACTTATAATCAGAGGCATTTGCTGATTCCTGAAATTTTGTTGACTGTTTAACTGGTTGGCTAAATTACTACTTGTTCTTTCCTTTTGTTCTTATTATATTAGCAGTTTGCTAGCTTGCTGAGTTGAAAATGTCTGATTCTTTCCTAGTTTTCATGTGTTTAACCTCTCACGAATTTCTTAACATTGGGAGGTTCTGTTTTAGTTATGTCAGCTAGGTCTTTTAAATGACTCTCATTTTCTATGTCCGTATGGTTTTCTAGGTTGAAGGGAAGTTGCTGGTACGCTGTGGGTTTTTAGACTGCATCTTTTGATTACATCAAAGTTAATGAAAATTGTAGTTTGCTTGATGTTTTTTCTTCATTACTATCTAAATATAGCATATCCTTGACCTTGTCTTTGTTCTCTGATTTTCAAGTCTGGTTGTGATCCTTTCCATTGCTTTTATTTAATTGAGATATCCATTTCCTTCATTTTTGTTAGTTTGCTACTTTATTCAGAATCTCAATTTTCTTGTGGAACATTTCATGACCACTACTAACTTCCCTTCAAATGCTGCTTTTTTGTTAATATTTTATTGATTTTATTCAGTTATACATTTTTCTCTGCTCTCCTCCCTTCCTCTCCCCTCCCCTTCTACCCTCTCCCGTGGATCCCATGCTCCCAATTTACTCAGGAGATCTTGTCTTTTTCTACTTCCCATGTAGATTAGATCCATGTATGTCTCTCTTAGTGTCCTCATTGTTGTCTAGGTTCTCTGAGATTATGATTTATAGGCTGGTTTTCTTTGCTTTATGTCTAAAAGCCACTTATGAGTGAGTGCATATTATATTTGTCTTTCTGTATCTGAGTTACCTCACTCAGTATGATGTTTTCTAGATCCACCCATGTGCCTGCAAATTTCAAGATGTCATTATTTTTTTCTACTGTGTAGTACTCCATTGTATAAATGTATCGTATTTTCCTTATCCATTCTTTGGTCAAGGGGTATTTAGGTTGTTTCCATGTTCTGGCTATGACAAACAATTGAGCATGCTTTGGCTATATATCCCAAAGTGGTATTGCTGGGTCTTGAGGAAGGTTGTTTCCTAATTTTCTGAAAAATCATGCTAATATCCAAAGGGGCTGTGCCACTTTGTACTCCCACCAGCAATGGAAGACTGTTTCCTTTACCCTACATAAGTTATCTTTCAGCATAAGTTATCATCAGTGTTTTTGATCTTGGCCATTCTTATAGGTATAATATGGAATCTCAGAGTTGTTTTGATTTGCATTTCTCTGATGGCTAAAGATGTTGAACATTTCCTTAAGTGTCTTTCAACCATTTTAGATTCCTCTGTTGGAGTTCTCTGTCCTGTACCCCATTTTTTAGTGGATTATTTGTTCTTTTGATGACCAATTTCTTGAGTTCCTTATATATTTTGGAGATCATCCCTCTGTCTGATGTGATGTTGGTGAAGATCTTTTCCCATTCTGTAGGCTGCCACTTTGTCTTGTTGACCATGTCCTTCGCTTTACAGAAGCTTCTCAGTTTCAGGAGGTCTCATTTATTGTTTCTCTCAGTGTCTGTGCTACTGGGGTTATATTTAGGAATTGGTCTCCTGTGCCAGTGTGTTCAAGTGTACTTTCCACTTTGTCTTCTATAAGGTTCAGTGTGGTTGCTTTATGTTGAGGTCTTTGATAAATTTGGACTTGAGTTTTGTGCATGGTGATAGATATGATTCTATTGTCATTCTTCTACATGTTGTTATCCAGTCATGCTAGTATCATTTGTTGAATATGCTTTCTTTTTTCTATTTTTTTTTGCTTCTTTGTCAAAAATCCAGTGTTCATAGGTATGTGGATTAATATCTAGGTTTCTGATTTGGTTCTATTGGTCCTCCTTTCTGCTTTTATGCCAATACCAGGCTGTTTTCAGTACTGTAGTTCTGTAGTAGAGTTTGAAGTCAGGTATTGTGATGCCTCCAGAAGTTCTTTTATTGTACAGGACTGTTTTGACTATCCTGGGTTTTTTGCCCTTTCATACGAAGATGAGCACTGTTCTTTCGAGGTCTTTGAAGAATTTTGCTGGGCATTGCATTGAATCTGTAGATTGCTTTTGGTAATATTGCCATTTTTACTATGTTAATGCTACCTACCCAAGAGCATGGGAGATCTTTCCATTTTCTGTGTTCTCTTCAATTTCTTTCTTCAAAGATTTAAGGTCTTGTCATACAGGTCTTTCACTTGTTTGGTTAGAGTTACTCTGAGATATTTTATGCAATTTTTGGCTATTGTGAAAGGTGTTGTTTCCCTGATTTCTTTCTCAGGCCATTTTTCATTTGTGTAAAGGAGGCCTACTGATTCTTTTGAGTTAATCTTATATCCTGCTACATTACTCAAAGTGTTTATTAGCTGTAGAAGTTACTTGTAGAATTTTTGGGGTCACTTATGTAAACTATCATGTCATCAGCAAATAGTGAGAGTTTGACTTCTTGCTTTCCAATTTGTATCACCTTGATCTTCTGTTGTCTTATTTGCTCTAGGTAGATCCTCAAGAACTATACTGAATAGATATAAAAAGAGCAGACAATGTTGTCTTGTTCCTGATTTCAGTGGGATCCCTATGAGTTTCTCTGTTTAGTTTGATGTTGGCTGCTGGCTTGCTATATGATGCCTTAATTATGTTTAGGTATGTTTCTTGTATCCCTGCTCTCTCCAAGACCTTTCTCATGAAGGATGTTGTATTTTGTGAAAGACTTTTTCAGCATCTAATGAGATGATCATGTGGTTTTTATTTTTTAGTTTGTTTATATGGTGGATTACATTGACAGATTTTTTATTTTTTTGGTTTTTCGAGACAGGGTTTCTCTGTGGCTTTGGAGCCTGTGCTGGAACTAGCTCTTGTAGACCAGGCTGGTCTCGGACTCACAAAGATCCGCCTGCCTCTGCCTCCCGAGTGCTGGGATTAAAGGCATGCGCCACCACCGCCCAGCCATTGACAGACTTTTATATGTTGAACCATTCCTGCATCTCTGGGATTAAACCGACTTGATAATGGTGGATGATGTTTCTGACAAAGAATCAATGAGACAAAAAAGTTTGTTCTTTGAGAAAATCAACAAAATAGACCAACCTTTATCCAAATTAACCAAAAGGCAGAGAAAGAGAATATCCAAATTAACAAAATTAGAAATGAAAAGGGGGACATAACAATAGACATGGAGGAAATACAGAGTGTCATTAG
Organism: Dicrostonyx torquatus; assembly: GCA_028555095.1. Taxonomy (NCBI): domain Eukaryota; kingdom Metazoa; phylum Chordata; class Mammalia; order Rodentia; family Cricetidae; genus Dicrostonyx; species Dicrostonyx torquatus. The sequence continues at coordinate 296,876 of JAQHUG010000044.1, forward strand.
GTCATATTTCGAAAACCTGTGCCCCACAAAATTGGAAAATTCAAAGAAATGAACAACGTTCTGGATAAATATCACTTAGCAAAATTAAATCAAGACCAGATAAGCAAATTAAATAGAGCTATAACTGCTAAAGAAATAGAAACAGTCATCAAAAGTTTACCAACCAACAAAAGCTCAGGACCAGATGGTTGTAGCTCAGAATTCTACAAAAATTTCAAAAAAAACCCCTAATACCAATACTCTTCAAATTATTCCACATAATTGAAACAGAAGGAACATTGCCAAACTTGTTATGAGGCTACAATTACCCTGATACCCAAACCAGACAAAGACTCTACCAAGAAAGAGAATTACAGACCAGTCTCACTCATGAACACTGATGCAAAAATACTCAATAAAATGCTAGCTACTCACTTTCTTACCCAGGTCTTGAAATAACTTTCTTATTTCATTAATCTGCTTTTTTGAAATGTCTTTCCAATCACTGACCATTAATAAAGTAAACATTTGTAGCTCTTGGCTGACATTTCTATGGTTTCATTGTCTTCTGTTTCATCTGTGGAGGAGTTCTGGTCTTTTAGAGTACTGGTTCTCAAGCTTGCTAATACTGGGAACCCATGAATACAGTTCCTCAAGTTGTGGTGACCCCCAACATTTTTGCTGCTACTTCAGAACTGTTCTTTTGCTACTGTTATGAATTGTAATTTGAATAGTTTTGGAGATAGAGGTTTGCCACAGTGGTCTCAATCCACATGTCGAGGTCCACTGTTTTAAAAGAATTATATTGGCTTAAGTTTTCAATTTTTCATGCTAATGTGTTGTGATTTGCCCATCAGAAGTCGACCCTTCTGAAATAGCTAGTAAAGTGTTTGCTTTAGTTCAGATCAGCAGTCTGGGTCCAACACTCCTCCTCTCCACTAAAGTTGTTTTTCCTTTTCTTTTTTCAGGAGACAGAATTCATGCCTTTTCTCTGTCTCCTGAGACTAAAAGGTTCTCAGGGGTGATTGTTCACCTAGTCCTTGGAAGCAGAAGAGGTTTTTCCTGTAATCATACATCTAATGATTTGGTTTAAATATGTGGAGACTCTGGAGAGTGCTGTATGTCCCAAATCCCCTAGTTACAAGCTTTGTGTGTGTGTGTGTGTGTGTGTGTGTGTGTGTGGTGTTTTCTTTTTAAAACTATTGTGATATTATTGCTTTTAATAATAATAATATTTATACCATTATTATTAATTTATTTACATTTTAAAATATTATTTTCTTTTTTGAATCCTTTGTTCTCATCAGATACTAGAGTTGTTATCAGCTCCTTTTTTGTTGGTGTTATTTTGTTTCCATTTAAGTGCTATAGCTTTTTTGAGTCCTCTTCCTTGCTTTCTCTTCTTTTCTGTATCCTAACATTATTTTAGCTATGGTAATATTACAATGACTAAAATAATGTCATACTTCACTGATATTTTCTCTTAAAATACCTTTTTGTTATGCTTCATTTTTATAGTTTCTACAGCTGTAAAATTGTTTCAGTTCATTTTCCCTACCTGAAATAAAGCTTGAAAACACTATCCAGGATATCCCCTGGGAAATTTTGGAATCATTTAATTGTTTTATTTTGTCTAGTGCCCCAAATATTAGTACAATTGTGTTATATTTTAAACTGTCTTTTAGTTTGGTTCAACTATTAAATCTAATCTTTGTTGGATTATTTTATCCTATCATGGAAATTCTCTAGGTAAATATTTTTATAGGTTGATGATTATGAGATCTTAGTGATGCTTTAGTTGATTTTGTTCACTCTAAAGATATGCTTTGTAAAATTTACATTTTATCACTATAGAGTCTCTGAGTTCATGAACATGGCATAGGTATCCATTTGTTTAGGACTTCTTATGATTATTTTGAAAATGCATAGTTTTTAATATACATATTGTCCACATGTTTTTGAAAGATTTTTATCCAAGCAGTTTAATTTGGGATGACTCCACACTACCACTGTGTTTAGTGGAAGGCCTGAAAGTCTAATTCTATATTATAAAGTAGTCTCAAAAAGACAAACCATTGGGGTTAGATTAATAAATGGTGATTGCCAAGGCTGAGGGTGGGAGGAGGGTTTGACTACAAATGGTAGTTTCTTTAAAACTAACAAAAACATGAAGAATTGGGGTAGTTATGGGACTGTTCTATATTTTATTTATGGTGGTGGATATTCGTAAAACTCAGTGAGGATATGAACATTTAGCTTAGTAATAGAGTAGTTGCCTAGAATGTAAGAGTCCCTGAATTAAATTTCTGTCTCCTCATCAAAACATGTTCATAGAACTATAAACCAAAATGAAACATTTTCAGTATGTATAAAAACAAAACAAAGGAAACAATGAATGCAATTATGTTAAGACTACAAATTCTCTCTCCCATTCCATGGAGAAAGGTTTTCATATTTTCTTTAGTTATAAAGACCTCTGCTTGTACTGTTCTAGGCTGCTACCAAACGTGCAGAAATGGGATAATCTTTAGTCATTGGAAAAAGGCTTTGTCTTCTAATATCTCCACTCTGTGTGGAATTCTTTTCCTCTTCCCATGTAGTATTTTTTAGATTTAGTGACCTGAGTTTGACTGTGTATTTTATAGATGGGGCTCCCGATCTGGTTCAAAATAATGGAAATACAGAAGAGAAGTAAGTAATTTACCCTGTATGCATTCTTTCCATACTTTGGTGTCTACAACATGGCTAATTTCCTCTCATTGTCTTTATGTGGATGGTCTTAGTTGGTCTAAATTTTTACATATAATCAGCAGATGTGGCTTTATTTGTGCTTATGCATGAAAATGTTGATGATTTTATCTATTACATATGCGTGTAATTTGGTACATGTCCTTCTATGTCTAATTTTTTTTTGGCTAAACTCCAGTAGGTTAACTAAATTCTAATAGTATTTGGAACATCAAGACATTTCTCCTAAATAGATGGTATACCATTTTAATGCAGTTATTTACTAAACAGTGACGTTTGGTCAGCAAATGAGTATGTATACAAGAGTAATTATAAGATTATATCACCTGATAATATCATAACAGTCTTAATCTCTGAAAATGACTATAACAGAAATAGATTCTTCTTCCTACCTTCTCTTTTTTAAAATAGATTTTCCATACAATTTATTTGGGTTATGGTTCCCCTCCCCCAACTCCTCCCAGATCCTCTTCACCTCCTCACTGCCCCCCCAATCCATACCATTCCCTTTTCTCACTGGAATATAAGCAGGCATCTAAAAAATAACGAAATGAAATAAAAACAAACAAAGCAGAATAATACAAAACTAACAAATGGGAAACAAACAAGAAAAATCACAAGAAACACATAAAGATACTGAGACATACATTCGCACACAGAGGAACACCATTTTAGAGAAAGCAGAAAACATAATATAAAAGCAAAAAATCTGTAAGGTTAAAAAATTCCCAAAGCATTATGAGAAAGAAAAAAAACAACAACTCCAAAAGCATGTTGAGATTGTTTTATGTTGGTCTTCTCGGGCTTGGCATGAGGTCTGCCCTTCTGTGTGGTTTGTATATCCAGTGAGACTCCACTGGAGGAAACGAACTCTTCATTTGCAAGTGGTTACCAATTGGAGGTAGCTTCTGCGTTAGGGATGGGGGTTGTGCCCACCTCCCCTCCCCATCTCACCTAGACCTGTGCATCCTGCCACAGTGTCTGTGAGCTCACATGTGTGTAAGCCCTGCTTTGTCATGAAGGCATTGATTGCTTGGTGTCTTCCATCCCCACCGGCTGTTACAATCTTTCTGCCTCCTCTACCAAGGTTCCCTGAGCCCTGAGAGAAGAGGTTTGTTGAAGACATCCCATTTAGGACTGAGTGGTTCAAGGTCTCTCACTCTCTGTACAATGTCCAGTTGTGGCTCTCTGTATTTATTCCAATCTGCTGCAGGAGGAAGCTTCTCTGATGATGGCTGAGCAAGACACTGATCTATGCGAATAGCAGAGTGTTAATAGGAGACTTTTTGCTGCATCCCTTTAACAGACAGTAGTATTTGGTTTCCCCCAGGTTCATGGCCTATTGTCTTTTGTCTTAGGAGTTCCTATTGCTAGGAATAGACACCATGACCATGACAACTCTTCATTTCTTACATTACTCTGAAACTGTAAACTTGCTTACAGTTTCAGAGCTTCAGGCCATTATCATCATGATACACTTCCTCCAACAAAGCCATACCCATTCTTACAAAGCCACGCCTCCTAATAGCGCTACCCCCCCCATGAGATTATGGGGACCAGTTGCATTCAAACTACCACTCCTATCAAGTCTCAGGTTCTTATCCACATGGGCAGTGAAGGGCATGGGTTACATTTCATTGAGTGGGCCTTAATTCCAGTCGGATAATTGTTGGTTACTCCCACAAGCTTTGTATCACTATTGCACCAGTGTGTTTCGCAACCTGGTTACCACTGTAGATTGGAGTATTTGCAGCTGGGTTGGTGTTTTTCTTTCTCCTCTGGTAGCATGTGGAGTGCCTTCCAATACCACGAAGGTAGACTAATGACTTCTCTGTGTTCCGTGAGTTGTGTAGGTATTGTTTCAGCAATAAGGCCTTATCAGTTTTTGAAGAACAATGAATAGAGTAAGGGTTTGGAGGGAGGAGGACGTCCCTAGGAAGGGAAAATAAAATAGACAGTTATGGATGGATACAGGGAGGAAAGTGAGGGAATGAGAGGGAATATGGTGTAAGACAGCTAGAACTAAGGGCCACTTGAGAGCTCAAGGAAACCTAATACAGTAGCTTCTTAAAATACATATGAAAGAAATATAAATAGATTCACCACATAGCAGAGAAGATAAAGTACCAACTAGACATCTCTTTCCACCTCCAGTGCCCAGAATGGGTTACAATTGAGTTTTGGCCAAAGATACTCTGTGGAAGCCCCCCTCAAAACCCAGGCTATTAACAACTATTGGTTGTTCTCCCTAACTATTCTTTCAGAATATAATGCCTTCTAATTTTCTTTGACAATTCAAAATATGAATAAAAATGATTCTCTCTTCATCTTATGTTTCTCAAAATGATTTTGTACTTTTTTCCTGATATTGAACTCTGAATTTTTTTATGAATTTGTTTTTTCCCTGCATTCTGTTGTTTCATGTTTTGAATAGTCTTTCTTACTTGTGATAGTTCATATTATCCATTGTTTCCTTTACTTAACTTATTTTGAAGTATTAATTTTTATGTTTTGAGGTGAGATTATGGAGTAATTATTGTTCTATGAAACAGGCTATCCTCACTTCCTCCTTCCCTCCTTTGTTTTTTTGTGTGTATTTTTGTTTAACAGTTTTGGAAAGGAGTGAGACTTTGCCCTGGAATCCACCATATAGCCCAGGCTGGCCTAAAGGTTTTCCTTACCCTTCTTCCCTCTGAGACTCCAGCCACATCCCACTGTACTCGTCTCTATTTTGCAGTTTTGTATGGAATTCTATCACATTATTTTTCTTTTAATTATTTAAAAGTCCATAGATTTTTTTTAAAAGTAAGAACAGGTCAGAGGAGATTTTTTATAGTTATGTTTATGGAGTACCTTATATTTTTTCTCTCAGAGTGATGGGTTTATTTATTTATTTATTTATTTATTGAGACTGGGTTTCTCTATGTAACAACAGTCCTGGCTCTCCTGGAACTTACTTAGTAGATATGGCTGGCCTTAAATTCACAAAGATCTGCCTGCCTCTGCCTCCCAAATGCTGAGATTAAAGGTGTGTGCCACCACTGTCCCGGCAGAATGATTTTTTTTAAGGATGACCTTGTCTATGAGGTCTCCTGCTTCTGTTCCCTAACTAGACTTTTGTGTGTAGTTTTCTAATTCTTCCTGAATTTGGAGATTCTAGCATCCTTTTGAAAATCTGCTCAATTTGGGGATTTTGCTTAATATCAGGCATTGTTCCAGAAGGGAGTTTCAGATGGTTACTTTCAAAAAGTCATAAGACACAGAATGTTCCACCCCTTCAAACTTTTTTGGATTCCTTTACTTTCTGCAAATTGGAATCATTCCCATTCTCAACTGCTACTCTCAAAATAATCTAATAATATTTCCAGTGAATAAATGTAAGCTTTATGGGGGCGTTTGAGTTCTGGTAAGTATTATGTGTTTTATAGATTTTCTCATAGATAATGATACCTTATGCGTCTGTATACCTATTATTGATTTAGAGGTTTTGTCCACAGCTACTTGGGATTGGTAAGATACCTGTTCTAAGTATTATTTCAGGTCTTTTATGTGATTTAGTCTGGTTACATTCCTAATCAGTCTGGTGTTTTATGGAATTTTTATATGTGTGTTCCTTGGGATTAAGTCTACAGCCTTGCACGTGCTAGGAAAACACTATTACTCTCACATCTAAACTAACCCACTATAAAAGTCTGTATGTCACCACGAGATGGTGACTTACCAGAAGATTCTAATCTGCATCCATCTGGAGCCGGGGCATCATGGCGTCTCACACACTTCCCTTCTTCCCTAAACTCTGTTCTGTCTACTCTGCCCACCTAAGGGCTGTGTCCTATCTTACAGGCCAGGCATTCTCTTTATTAACCAATGAAAGCACACAAAATAGATAAGAACCCTCCTACACCAACCAGCCAATTAGAACTGGAGGTTCTCTCTTAAATCAGTGTGTATAATTTGTACAATAATCTGTTTTCACCTTCTCGCCAATTCTGCTGGCTGCATCTACTGTCAAATAGTATCC
>JAQHUG010000044.1:303848-319337 GCA_028555095.1 Dicrostonyx torquatus
CCTCCCCCTGCTTCCTTAAGATAGGGCAGGATACCCTGCCCTATGGGAAGCCCAAGGCCCTCCCCCCTCCATCTCGGTCTAAGAAGATGTGCATCCATATAGAATAAGTTCAGCTAGTCAATGAAAGTGCCTTGGGACCACAGCCCATTAGAACAGCTTTGTTTTCCTCTTCATGGGTACAAGATAATAGAAAAACAAAGCTCCCTCCACTGGAGTTTACTCCAAACAGACTACTTCATTGTTTCCTCAGGATCATGACCGCACTGAGCTCCACTTCTTCCTACCCTTTCCAACACTTAGAATCTGCTTCCCTTACACCCACACTTGATTCTCTGAGTGTATACACGTGTTATTTAATAAACACAAACTTTGTTTCTTACTGCCTTATCTTATTCATTTCCCCCTACAGCACAAGTCTGGATCACAGCAACACATGAATAGAGCCCCCTGAGGGAAATTTCTCAGGCTACACAACCAACAGCTTTGGGCTTCCTTTTACACCAACAGAGGTAATGTTCCCCAGCAACAAGCACACCAAACTCTCTCTACTAGAGAAGTCTTAGCATGTGCTCATGTGTTCACACACGCATGCGTAAGTTTCTCCTTCCACTTTTTTCCTCTGATTGTGGTTTTACTTTTCATTTACCCAATGACTAATTATGCTGAATGCCTTTTAGTTTACAAATATGGTCATTTGAGTGTCTTGTTTTGGAAATGTCTATCTGGCCTTGGCCTACATTTAATTTGTATTATGTGCTATTTTGTTGTTAATGTAACTTTTAGTTTTTGTCATATGTATAATTCGTAAATGTTTCCCCCATTCTGGGAGGCGATTTTCTACTTTATTGACACTCTTTTGAAGCAGAAAGATTTTACTCTTCGTGGTGTCCACTTCTTCTCCCTTATGTTTGCATGCTTTAGGTGTTATAAATGAAATCCGTTCCCTAGTCCAAAGTCAATAATATTTAGCACTATACTGTTACTCATACAGTTTTGTCATTCCAGCCCTTAAACATTTATGTTTGACTGCTTTTGAATTGTATTTATGTAGGTCATGTGGTAAAAGTTCAGTTTCAGCTTTTGCTATGTGTCCCCACACCCCTGTTTAATTGGTCATGGGATTTGAATGGGTTTTTTTAAAAATAAATTCTTTGAGATTTTCCATACAATATATTTCGATCATTTCCACCCATCCCCTCACAGATCCATCCCTGTTCCATACGCTTGTTTCTGCAGTAGATGGTGATTAGCACAGAGATCCCTATTAGTCAAAGTGCAGAGAATGAAGCTTTCAGAATGCTCATACCTGAATAGGCTACGTCTCTATCAGACCCCTCTTTAGCTCACCCCAAAGGCTCGGGGATGATTGCTAAGGAGAGGGTGGGAAGAGGGGAAGAGCCAGAGGCGGTAAATAAATGCAAGGAAACAATTTTTCTAGATACAGCAGAACGGCTGTTCATGTTTGTCATGGCGATTATGACAGCGTGCCCAAGACCTGCGAGCTAAAGTGGCTGTAGGTGTAAGTGGCTGATTTTCAAGCTGTGCATCTTGGAGCATTCAGAAATGCAACCAAATAAGTGCTGTTTCTGAACTAGGATTTTAATTAGTAATGGGGAAGGAGGCATATTTGGAGACTAGCAATTCACATGTTGTATGAATGTAATTATTAGTAGGAGTTTTAAGCCTGAAAGTAATTACTAATGATGAATTACATATACATATTTCATTCTATCTATAGGCAAACAATTGGAAAACAGTTCTATTCTAAAAGTCAATCTGGGCATTCCAATAGTTCATTTACTGTTTCCTGATTGGCATCCTGCTATAAAATGCTATTTTTCTGTTCCATAATGTTTCTGTCTAGTGATATATGCTGATTATTGCAGCTGAATTGTTTATCTCCTCTCTAATTTTGGGTCTTTCTGTTGCAATGCCTCTTACAAGGGGCTTGTAGAATTCTACAGGCATTTCTGCCTTCCTTCTAATTTCTCTTCATTTCCTTGTATCATTGCTTTTCATTTACTTTTAAATGTCTTTCTTTTTTAATTAATGTATTCCTTGACAAGTTTGTACATTGTGTAATACCTTATGATCATGCTCAGTCCCCCTTTTAGCCTCCTCCCTGCCCCCCAACCCTGTACTCTAGCCTCCCACTCCTATCCCCATTTAAACCTTGCGACTTCCAGTATTACCACCCTCGACTTTCTTGTCTCATTCTCTTTTTTCCCTGTGTCTTTCCTTTGTTGTTTTTCATGTGTATTATTTATAGGCCACAAACCCACTCATTATTCCTTACTGAGAAGAGAAAGACTTAACTTTCTCATAAAGTTAGCATAAATACCTTTCTCAGGAAAATAGTGTATAATATCTAGCGTTTTGTTATTCTTGAGTATTCTATCCTAGTTGATTTCAAATGGCCACAGATGCAATAACTTCCCACCTGCAAGCTTATCCCCAAAATAACTAAACTTAGTATCAGGTTTCACGTGGTCCTTTTTCGACCCTGAGATTGTGCTCTCTTGTACAATGTGTCTTAGAGTCATTCTTTTTTTTTCTTTTCTTAGAGTCATTCTTAATTCTCTGTCCTGATCTTACTTGCCAGTTATGATGACTTATTTATATTATTGTTTTTTGTGCCGGAGTCACTGCCTTGATATTTTGCCTTGTACTCATAGACTTCTATCCACTTCTCATTTTTATTTGGGGTTCTCATGACTAAACCCCATGTTGAAACGTATCCCTTTGTTTCATTATGAGTAACTATCTTCTCCATTGTATAAAGTCTGTTTTATCTGCAATGTTCTAATCAGTGGATGAAAAGTGATTCGACTAAGCTGAACTGAATGCTGCCTTCCTGGCCTTTGAAACCGGAAGAGATGACAGAGGAACTGGAACAGCTTTGCTCTGTGCTTTTGCAGCATCAGCCCCAGTATAGCTCTTGTTCCAGGTGCATTCCTAGTTCTACAGGTGCGTCTTCCTTGCCTGGCAAGGCTTTGTCTCACTTTCTGTCCTTTTGTCTGTCCATATCACTGTGACTTTAAAATCTCCACCTCTCTGCCTGCTCCCTATTCCAGAAACAACCCAGTGTCTCAGAACTCTTGAGCATCTTTTTCCTATCTCCTATCAGGAGATAGTTTTCTATGACTGAACGGAAAATTTTCTTGAACAAAAGCAAAACAAAAGAAAACGTTCTTTAAGGCAAATGGAGAGATGGTGTTCTAAATGAGTGAGCTGAAAGAAGGGCCTGAGGGCAGACTCACGAGGAGAAGCAAGGTTAAATCAAAACTGGAGACTGGCCCAGGAAGGGAGGTACCACTAAGATGAACAGGTATGTGGTAGAGAAATGGGAGAGAGGGAGAAGCAGAGCACCCGTGCCCTGTGGAGAGCAGAAGAACTGAAGATGCCTCAACAATGAGGAACAAGCTGATAAGGGTGGCTGGTGCTACCACCTGGGGCCATATGATGTCTAGGCCTGGGTTGCTGCTGAGGGCCATGTCTTGATCTATGGCCCTACCACAGCTGGGGTCTGTGTGGTTGTCCATGACCCATGTTACCACTGAAGAGCATACAGATCCTGTGGTCTGGGCCCACACCTGAGGCCATGTTGAACTCTGCAGGCCATGCCGCCAGTGGGGACATACTAATCTGAGTGCCCTGCACTGCCGTGGTGACATCCAGGCCCAAGCTGCAGCCAAGGTCCATGTCTGGGTCCATGGTGGTCTGTGTTGATGTCCGTGGCACATGTCACCAAAAGCAATGCAGTCTGGGTTGCTGACTGAGGCCGTGTTCAAGGGATACACAGCCACTGGGTCCATACCCAGCTGGGCTGCCACCCAGGGACATGGTAACATCCGGGCCCACGCTGCAGCTGAGGGCCATGTCTGGGTTCATAGGCCTACCACTGTGGTTATGTCTCTGGCCCACGTTATTACCAGGGTCCATGGAAGAGCTAGCTCCTTCCCAGCAGCCTCAGCAGGAGAGCTCCCCGCCCCCAGAACTGGCCTCAGAGGCATGGGCACAGGATTGCTGACCCTGGGAAAACTACTGACATCTCACTGACAGCAGCAACAGGAGAGTGGGCCCTGCATGAGGAAAAGCTGATCCCATCCCTCACTATGAGTGAGGGAGAGCTGGCCCTGACTCTCACCTCAAGCAGTCAGTCCCAATGGAGGCCTGGACTGATCAACTCAGCTACCACCCCCACCCACATCTAGGGCTTTGAGTTGGCCCACCCCAACATCTGCTACCCGCTAGAGCACATGAAGGGTTTGGTCCTGCAGAACGATAGCCACAAAACCTCTATGAGTTGGGGCAACAGCAGGATATCCCAGAGAAATTTTGATGAGGATCCAGGACTGATGGTGTACCAGAAGCCAAAGATCTTGATCCTGACCAACACAAAATAAAACTGTTTCAGCAGAAATACTTCCTGGCACACCACAGCTCTTAAGGCCACTACAACAAATGAACATGTGATGGAGAGGCATGAAAGACCAAGGAGCAAAATGCGTTTTTAAAAATCTTCTTTTGGTGAGGGAGGCTACAAGGGTGGAGGGCAGACATGGAAGGCCTGGAAAGTGAGTGGGATTGGCATGTATGTGAAATTCCCAAAGAATCAATAAAAAATCATTTTAATATAAAATCTTAAAAATGCAAAAGAAGTGTCAACAAAGAGAAAAATAAAATAATACAATTAGAAAAATAAGAAAAAATGAAAATATGGTTTCCTAATAATGAGAAAAATATCCCAAATTGCTTAATTTAAGGAGGTAAATAAAAAGTTAAAACATAAAATATAGTTGAAAAGAAAAAGTTAAAATAATACTAGCATAGTACAGAGAAAGAAAGGGTAATTAAACATGGCAAAAAAGAAAAAACAAAGTATAAAGGTAGGGGTGACTAAAAAGAAGTATAATGTGTAAGTAATATTAGGTAAATAATATGAGGAGAAAGAAAATAAAGTATATTTTAAAGGAAAGTGATAATAATGTCAACATACTACTAAACGTATAGTAAGAAATTAATAGAAAAAACACTGGGGCAAAAAGAAGAAAAAAGGATAAGTATGGGAGTGACTGCTAGGTCCTGAAAAACTGTATGTATATGTGCGTGAGGTAGTTGAGTCTATAGACTATTTCTTATAATTTATATTAATACTGACCCTGTATTGGTCAATTGTCCCATATCACCCAGAGCTGTCTAGATTTTAGTAATTCCCTTTCTTTGTGTACAAGGGGCCCCTGCTGGCTACAGTTAACTTTGCAGTGTATTGTCATGACGTGTTCTCCCATCTTCCTGAGACTCATAAGCCTGAAATCATCAACTTTCTTTCTGGGAGGTAGCTCCCTCGTGTTTTGTGGGTATAGGAAGCAATATAAGGACTGAGATCTGTGTTCATACTTTTAAAATCTGCTAAGCATTCAGCACCCCAATAGAGGAGTAGAAGATGAGTAGTCCAGTCCATGTGAACTTCAGAGATCATCGAGTCTACACGAGTGAACCTCATATCAGGTAGCTGGCTCTATAGGTTGACCCACCCACTAACCTTAGGCTCAGAGCAATCCAACTCTATAGTTATTTTCAGTTGATGAAGTTTACTCCCCACTACTGAGGCATGACTACATTTCCCTGTTCAATATAAGGGCAGGGCCTCTTACGATCAGTACTGTTTGCTTCACCCCACCCCTTAATGCCTTCCTTTTTTCCAATACTGCCTTCCAGGGCTGTCTCATCCTGGAGCTGTGGTGGGTTAAATTAGGATTCCTTAGCATGTATGTATATCTGTGTGTGTGTGTGTGTGTGTGTGTAATTTGTTTGCTTATTTGTTTTGCTGATTGTCCTGGAACTTGCTTTGTAGACCAGGCTGAAGTAAATCATGCACCACCACACCAGGCATCCCAGGAGTCCATTTTAAACAATAGCTTCCTATCAAAATACTGTCTCACCAGTGCACCCTGAGGCAGGGAAGTCCTTTCTACTGTGGACACCTCTTGTCAGAAAAAATACTCTACTCCCCTCCAAATGGATTCGAGGCCCATGTATTCTGTGGGATCGTTCTGTAGGTAGGACAGGCAGTCTTTCCATTAAGGCTTCCAACCTACCTTTTCATCTGTCCTATCTCTTCATGTATTTCTAAAGCTCTCCCTCTCTTCCTCTTTGGAATAAAGTCTGGTTTTTTATTTCTCACACTTCCCCAGTGAGTCACAGGAGGTAATGTCTAGTCTTGAACCTTACCAAGAAGTTACTTGATACTCATTAGATTTTGAGTTTAAGAAAGATTTGGGCTAAATTTAAAATTTGTGTCATGCAAGATATGATGCATTTGAGAAGAGATTAATGTACCATAATCAGAAAGCCTGTGTATTTTTAGAATCTTTCCATTCAGTTTTATATATAAAGAAATATGCAATAATATATACTCCTTATTTTCAAAGTTTGGCATTAGGGCTCAAACCTGGACCTTGTCCATGCTAGACAAACATTCTTTCAATAGGCTGTATCCATACCTTAGTCCCTTGTAGCTAATAATTTTAGTCCTTAATGTCTTCTGAAATTTTGTGGAGCCTTCTGATATTTTTGCTTTATTCAGTGTGGTAAAAAAAATACTTTCCAAATGTTTTGACAGAGAAAGTATCATTCCATTAGATTTTGCAATTATCAGAGAAATATAGTATATTAAGAAAAATATATATGCCTTGATTCAGATATTTTCATATTTAAGGTAACACATACATTATGATTATGTTCAAAATGTGCATATATGACAACTAATATATTTTATCAGATAAATTTGTTTTCAAAGGTATATTCTTCATTTTCACTTGTAAAATAGGTATAGTTCTACAAGAGACTCTAACTCAAAAACTGAAATATTAATAAATGATCATAATTTTGTTTACATTTTCCTCTTACAAACATTAGGTTGAGAGAGAAAAATAATTGGATTATTTCTTTTTGAGACAGGGTTTCTCTGTATAGCTTTGGAGCCTGTCCTGGAACTCATTCTGTAGACCAGACTGGCCTTGAACTCACAGAAGTTCACCTGCCTCTTCCTGCTGGGATTAAAGTCATGCACCATCACCACCCTGCTTGAAATCATATTTCGTTTAAACCATAAACTTATTCACCCATAATTTATAGATCTACAAAATTCTGTTAGTGATATATAATCAACTTATAATATGTGTTTCTTGTGTTTATAAGTTAATGAAAGATGGTCTTGACTCAGGCAAGGGATATATTGTACCCATAAAAATGTAACATCTCTATTTGTTGCAGTCTAGAAGTGAAGTATATATATTCCACCATGTATTGTTGCTCTAGGAGATTACCCAACAGTAGGTTCTCCACCTGACAAGCAGAGACACCTTTTTTAAAACATAAACCCTTTGTTCTCCTGCTTAAATGTATTCAATACTTTTTTTCAACTTTTTAAGGATATCTTTGAAATACTATTTTATAAGCTCCAAGGATACAAAAAAACATTTCCTGAATATCTAAAAACTAATTTTGTTCACCTTTTAAGTTACATGTTTTCCAGGAATAAGCTTATAAAGCAGGGACTTTATCTATTATTCATTTCAGGTAAGGGTTCAACAAGCGCTTTAGAAAATAGATGAATAAATAACTATGATTTTGCAGAGTTGAAAACATATTATTTCTTTCAATTTTTGACAAGACACTTGGTTTTCTAAAGAAGTTAGAAATTACTAAACTTTGTTTCCCATTTATAATATTTTTGAAATTGTATCCATACCAGCTTAATAATGAAAAATTATTTTTGAGAACATATTCTGTGCTGGAAACTGTCAGAGGTGATTGATATGGCTGGTACCATTTGATCCTCACAAAACATCATGAGTTATAAGATCCAGCCAGAGCCCCCATGGCACTGAACTCGGCCCTCTGCATATGGAGAATAGTTGTATAGCTTGGTCTGAGGGGCCCCTGGCAGTGGGACCAGGATCAATCCTTGGTACATGAGCTAGCTTATTGGAGCCCATTCCCTATCGTGGGATGCCTTGCTCAGCCTTAATTGCAGGGGTGGGGTGCCTGGTCCTATCTCAACTTACTGGGCCAGGCTTTGTTTTCTCCCCGGGAGGCCTTACCCTTTGGTAGGAGTAGATGGGGGTGGGTTTGTTGGGGGAGACAAGGGGGAGCAGGAAGAGGTATTGGAGGGAAAATAGACATGAAGTTCTTAAGAAATGAATAAAAATATATTCTTTTAAAAAGCCACTGTGTGTGAAGGAAGATTGTCTCCAGCGCCTGTTCTCATAATTACCCTTCTCCACTGCCTCCAGCACTAGAGGAGCTAGTGCAGCTGGATAAACACAGCGGCTGTATGGCCCGTGCAGACCTACTCTGAAATCTCAGCTAGGCTTCCTTAGCAGTTGTGTGGCCTCAGGGAATCTGAATTCTTGGGTACTCAGTCTTCATATGACAGATACGGATAATAACACGTTTGCTGAGGTTGTTTTGAAGATAGCATCTGTGAAATATCTGAATAATAATAGTGAAAACGTAAAATCTTTTCCTTCTGACTGAATGAGGTCATCATTGATTGCTTCTTTTGATTTGTAGGAAAATTATAGAGAAAAAAAGCATGGTCCAGACTTGTCTGGCAAAGCAGCTAAAAATGACTGAGACTTGTGACAAATAAGTAGCCTTGCTTTGCCAGTGTTTCTAACCTTATTTCTGGACCATATGACTTTGTATTTGTTGCTTTGGAAGCTAAAAAAAAAATTTGTGTTAGACAAGGCTCTTTTAGATATTAGATATCAAAAATGCAGATGATAGAAGAAAATTATATATAATCAGAATTGAAACGTGTTTCAAAGAGCACCACATTAACAATGAAAGCAGAGCCCAGTGGATGGTAGGAGATATTTAAAATCATATATCTGATAAGAGACTTAGATATACACTTAATTAAGAATTACTATGACTCAGCAATTCAAAGATACTAACCAAATTTAAAACTGAGTTTATATATATATTGGCTAGACACTTCTCTAAAGAAGATATACAAATAAGTTATATAAGTTATAATTAAATAAACATATTAAAAATACTTATTATTAGTCGTTAGATTCCAAAAATAAACTCCCAGTGAAATACAACATCAGACCTACTTGCATGTCTACAATTAAATTATGTACTAGACAAAAAAAAACCACAAACTTGGATGAAGAGAAATTGAAATCTAAATAGATTTTGGTGATACTAAAAATGGTGCAGGTGTTCTAGATCGCTTAACTTTCTTCACAGTGTTAAATAGAATTATCGTATGGCATAGTAATCTCGTGTGCACGCACATGCACGCACACACACACACATGCACACACACAGGATGCACACACGGTGCTTATGGCATTATTTTTTTTTCTTCGAGACAGGGTTTCTCTGTAGCCTTGGAGCCTGTCCTGGAACTAGCACTTGTAGACCAGGCTGGTCTCCAACTCACAAAGATCCGCCTGCCTCTGTCTCCCGAGTGCTGGGATTAAAGGCGTGCGCCACCACTGGCCAGCTGGCATTATGATTTTTTTTATATTTATTTTATATGTATGGCTGCATTTATGTCTCTGTACCATGTGCATTGAGTGCCCATGGAGGTCAGAGAGGATATCGATTCTCTTCGAACTGGAGTTATGGAGGATTGTAAGCCACCTTGTGTGTGCTTGTTAGTTGTTAATCCATTCACAAAGACAGAGGACTCATAATCATTTCCCAAAATTCTCACATCTTATTATCGCCAAGTGGGGATTAAGTTTCAATAAGAATTTTGGAGGGTGCGCATTCAAAGTAGAGCACAGCCTTTAGAAAAAAATACTTCAATCGCTATCCCTGGGAGGCCTGTTCTTTTCTAAGGTTAAAGGAGGAGGTGTGGATCTGGGGGAGGGGGACTGGGAGGAGGGGAGGGAGGGGAAATTGTGATCTGGATGTATTGACAACAAAAAAATAAAAAGTTGCCTCTTTAAGGAAAAAAATAGAGTCAAAGAGGAAAAATAAGATACTGAAACCGATTCCTGTGGCATTTTTACTTATGGGTGTGCAAAGACAGTGGGTAAGATTTATTCATAATTTGAGTAAGTATGGAAGTTATCAGAGAAAGACATTTGTGGGCTTCTGAAAGATATACTAAATGAATATGACATAAATAATGTTGCTGAGTAGGACAAGTATTCAGGATGTGATTGTGTAATCATTAAAGGGAGCATTGCTTTGTAAGTAGGGAAAGATAATTTTAAAATGCTTTGGAAATGTCAAGTAAAACAGGAAAACTTACAGCTAATGCTGTATATGACTAAGGGTTAAGTATATAGCATTATTTTATTGAGATACTGCCAACTGTGAATATATTATCCAGCTGTCTCATTTCTTTTCATTTATTTGTAGTTTTTGGCTTTTGTGACAGAGTCTCCCTATTAAGGGCTGGCTGTCCTGGACCTTGCTGTGTAGATGAGGCTGGCCTTAAACACAGACTCTTCTGCCTCCTAGAAGCTGAGATTAAAGGCATGTACCACCACCATGGCTTTTTTTAAAATTTATTTTTATTTTCATTTTTTTTACTTCCATTCTTTTAGATAAGATTTGAGATTTAGCCGGACGGTAGTGGCACACATCTTTAATCCCAGCACTCGGGAGGCAGAGGCAGGCGGATCTCTGTGAGTTCGAGGCCAGCTTGGTCTACAAGAGCTAGTTCCAGGACAGGAACCAAAGCTACAGAGAAAGCCTGTCTCAAAAAAAAATTTAAAAAAATGAGATTTAAGGAAAATTTCACTTGAAAACAGAAGACCTGAGGACATTTGCTTATGCATTCACACCTACATACATACACACGCACCCACACACACCCCACGCACACTGAGATATATATAATTATTTTCCTGATTTCTTTTTCGGATAGGTTGCTATTGATATACAGATTAATTTTGCGTGTAGATGTTGAAGCCTTCTAATTCATTGAATTCGTTTTTGGCTTCTAAAATGTTTATTTTTTCCGTTGTAGCCTCATGCTCTCTGAGGAGAGTTTGACTTCTTTCTTTACAATTTAGATTTTTTTTCCTCCTTATTCTATACTGATTGCTCTGGGAATGACTTAACTTTATTGACCAAAAGTGGTAAAAATTGCCATCCTGTCTTATTCTAGATCTTAGGGGAAAATCTTTCAACCTTTCACCTTCATCATTAATTTAACTGATGGTTTATCACTTATGACATTTATTGAGTTATGACAGGTTCCTCTTTACCTAATTTATTGATGATTTTTGTGTTGAAATTATGTTTGTTTTAATCATCTTTTCACGAACCGTTGAAGATATGATTTTTACATTGTGTTTAGCTAATGTATCACATTTATTAGTTTGTGTATGTTGAACCACTTTTATATCCTGATTTAGGCACAATGTATAAGCTTTTGGTATATGGTTCGATTCAATTTTCTAATTTTTGTTGAAGTTTTTGTATCTATTGTCTTACAGTTTTCTTTTGCTTCCTTTTGTTCTTTTATTTAATAACATTAATATAACATTACTTTCACTATTTTTTGTTGTGTCCTTGTCTGCTTTCATTCCAAGATAATGCTGGCCTTTGAGAATAAGTTTGGAAAGATTCCCTGTCCTTCAAATTTTTGGAATAGTTTGAAAAAATTGGCCTTACTTCCTGTCCAGACTTTTGGTCAAATTCAGTAACTAATTTCTTCAATATAGCTTATCCTTCATAGTAAACTTTTAATTTCTGATTCATTTCATTGTTATTGTCCAGTTCAAATTATTCATGTGTTTATGATTCAATAATCATAGGATATATGTGTCCAGGACTGTATCCATTTTCAATTTTTTTCTAATCTGATGGCACATAATTATTCATAACACTCTTAACCATTTACATCTTTGTGGTATAAGCTTTAATGTCGCCTTTATTCATCTCTAATTTTATTAATTTAGTTCTTCGTTCTTTTTATTCACTTAGTACAGCTGAAAGCTTTTAATTTCTTTGTATTTCAAAAGCTAACTTTGGTTTTTATGTGTACTTTAGTCATACTATTTTCTTCTGCTCTAGCATTTCTTCCTACTGCTGCTCTGTATACTCTACTATCGATCTTCTCATTCCTTTAACTAAATCATCAGGCTTTTTATTTGAAATTTCCTATTTTGGGGTGCTTAAAAAGTTTGTTTGTTTTGTCTTGTGAATTTTTATTCATTCTTTTAAATTGAGCTATGCATTTCCCCCACTTCCCTTTTTCCTCCCTTCTTTCCTTGCACCCTTCTCCCTGCACCCCCATGCTCCCAATTTACTCAGAAGATCTTATCTTTTTCTCCTTCTATGTAGATCCATGTATGCTTCTCTTAAGGTCCTCTTTGTTGTCTAGGTTCTCTGGGGTTGTGGACTGCAAGTTGTTTTGTCTTTGCTTCATGTCTAAAAACAACTTATGAGTGAGTACATATTATATTTGTCTTTCTGGGTCTGGGTTACCTCACTCAGTGTGGTATTTTTTATCTAATTCTATCCATTTGCCTGCAAATTTCAAAATGTCATTATTTTTTAAAGGCTGAGTGGTATCCCATTGTGTAAATGTACCACATTTTCCTTATCTGTTCTTTGCTTGAGGGGCATCTTGGTTGTTTCTAGGTTCTGGATATGACAAATAATGCTGCTACAAACATAGTTGAACAAATGTCCTTGTAGTATGATTGAGCATCCTTTGGGTATATGGCCAAAAGTGATATTGCTAAGTCATGACATAGATTGATTCCTAATTTTCTGAGAGATCACCAAATCAATTTTCAAAGTAGCTACACAAGTTTGCACTCCCACCAGCAGCGGAACCCCTTTCTCCACATTCTCTCCAGCATAAGCTGCCTTCAGTAATCTTGATCATGGCCATTTTGACAGGTGTAAGATGGTAGCTCAGAGTAGTTTTCTTTTGCATTTTTCTGATGGCTAATGATGTTGTGTATTTCCTGAAGTCCTTTTGACCATTTGAGATTCATATATTGATAGTTCTCTGTTTATGTCTGTACTCCATTTTTTATTAGATTATTGGTTCTTTTGATCTCTAGATTCTTGAGTTCTTTGTATAGTTTTGAGTTCATTCTGTGGTCAGATGTGGGGTTGGTGAAGCTCTTTTCCCATTCTGTAGGCTGCTGTTTTGTCTTCTTGACCATGTCCTTTGCTTTGCAGAAGTCTCAGTTTTAAGAGGCCCCATTTATTAATTGTTGCTCTCAGTGTCTGTGCTATTAGAGTTATATTTAGGAAGTGGTCTCCTGTGCCAATGTGTTCAAGGCTACTTCCCACTTTCTCTCCTATGAGGTTCATTATGTTGAGGTCTTTGATTCATTTGGACATGAGTTTTGTGCATGGCAATAGATATGGATCTGTTTGCATTCTACATGCCAACATCCAGTTATGCCAGCACCCTTTGTCAAAGATGCTTTCTTTTTTTCAATTTTTTTAGCTTCTTTGTCAAAAATCATGTGTTCATATGTGAAGGAGGGTTCATCTGTATTTCTGTGCTTTGATTGGTTAAATAAAAAAAAGCTGCCTGGGCCATTTGATAGGGCAGGACTTAGATAGGCGGGGAAAAGAAAAGAGGATTCTGGGAAGAAGACTGGGTCAGAGCCAGTCGCCATGAAGCTCCCGCCACAGATGGAAGTACCGTAGATCCGTCCGGTAAGTCAAACACCTCGTGGTGACATACAGACTTTTATAATGGGTTAGTTTATGAGGTGAGGGCTAGCCAGGAAGAGGCTAGAGATAATGCAAGGCAGTATTTAAATTAATACAGGTCTCATGTGGTTATTTCGAGCATAAGCAAGCAACCAGCGGCTGAGCGGGCCAGCAGCTGGAGGCTTGGGAGCCAGGCGCTGGGGAACACAACCCACACCTCTCCTCTAATTACAACACATATGTGTGTAGATTGATATACACATCTTCAATTCAGTTCCATTTGTTCTCCTATTTTTTATGCCAATACCAAGATGTTTTCATTACTGCACTTTCTTAGTAGAGTTTGAAGTCAGGGATGGTGGATACATCTAGAAGTTCCTTTATTGTACTTTATTGTTGCTTTGGCTATCCTGGGTTTTTTGTTTTTCCATACGAAATTGAGCGCTGTTCTTTCGAGGTCTGTGAAGAATTTTACAGTAATTTTGATGGATATTGCATTGAATCTGTAGACTGCTTTTTGGTAAGATTGCAATTTTTCCTATGTTAATTCTATTTATCCAAGATCATGGGAGATCTTTCCATTATCCGATATCTTCTTCAATTTTTTTCTTCAAAGATTTAAAATTCTCATACAGGTCATACAAGTTACCTGGTAGGATTTTTGGGGTCACTTATGTACACTATCATATCACCAGCAAATAGTGAGAGTTTGACTTCTTTTCCAATTTGTATGATCTTGATTTATTTTTGTTGTCTTGCTGTTCCAGCTAGAACTTCAGATACTATATTGAATAGATAGGAGTGAGTGGATAGCCTTGTCTTATTTTCGATTTCAGTGGGATCACTTTGAGTTTCTCTCCACTTAGTTTGATGTTGACTGTCGGCTTGCTGTATATTGCCTTTATTATGCTTAGGTATATTCCTTGTATCCCCGTTCTTTCCAAGAACTTTATCAAGAAGGGGTGTTGAATTTTGTCGAATGTTTTTTCAACACCTAATGAGATGGTCACATGGGGTGTTTTCCTTCAGTTTGTTTATACGGTGGATTACAGGGGTAGATGGGATTGGCAGGCAGAGAGAATAAGTAAGAGGAGGAATCTAGGTTTGAGAGGAGGAGAGAACAATGGAAAAAGACACCTGGGGCCAGCCAGTCAGGAAGCTGCCAGCCAGCCAGACACAGAATGGGATATACAGAATGAAAGAAAGGTAAAACGCCTTGAGATAAAAAATAGATAAAGAGAAAGAGGTTAAAAAAAGTTATAAGAGCTACCGGGACAAGTATAAACTAAGGGCAAGCATTCATAACTAATAATAAATCTCCATGTCATGATTTGGGAGCTGGTTGATGCTCAGAAGAAAGCCTGCTATACAGTATGATGAAATCTCAAAGTAATTCTAATTTGCATTTCCCTAATGGCTAAAGATGTTTGTCTTAGTTAGGGTTTTAGTGATGTGAAGAGACACCATGACTACGGCAACTCATATAAAGGAAAACATTTAATTGGCATGAAGGCATGCAGGCAGATATGGTGCTGAAGAAGTAACTGAGTTTTAAACCTCGACCCGCAGGTAGCAGAAGGAGACTGAGACACACTTGCTCCAGAAAAGTCTCACCTACTCCAAAAAGGCCACACCAACTTATAGTGCCACTTATAGGGCCATTTTCCACTTAAACCACTGCATTTGAGCCCATAGGGGTCATTTTCTTTGAAATCACTACAATGTTGAATATTTTTGAGTGTTTCTCAGACACTTGTATCTCTCTCTCTCTCTCTCTCTCTCTCTCTCTCTCTCTTACTAAGTTTCTATGAACATGAAGGA
>JAQHUG010000044.1:327086-338657 GCA_028555095.1 Dicrostonyx torquatus
ATCACTTCTGAGAACATTCACTTGTCCTTGGTTCACTAATCAGAAGATGTTCATAGTAGTACTTGGTGGATAGCGTGAAACAGAGATGATACATATGTCTGTCGAGTGTTCTTCCCCAAACCTGGCACCCCCCCACTCTAAAACTCCCTAGCATCAGAAGCACCTCCAACCTGAAGTTAGATTAGCAATCCCTGGTTAATATTAACTGCACATCTGTTGTTTATCTAAAAAGGAAAGGAGCCATCCATGATAGTAACTCCAGGTTCCAGCCCAGGGCCTGAAGCAGAATAAGTTTACAATGGAGCGTAGGTAAACTGAGTCACCAAAAAGCATGTAGGAGTCTTTATTTTTGGGAATAACTTTGCAATGTGCAAGGTACATTCCACACTTTCAACTGGGTTATTTTCTTCTTGATGTTTTATTTCAGGGGCGGTTCTTTCTATAATCTAGATATTAACACCAGAGCCACCTCCCATGAGCCTGCCCATCTGTCAGATTCTTCATACACTACCATACCAACCTGGAATCATGGACAAGCCTACTTGGAACCCCAGAGTGACCCAATAATGAAAACCTAACACCCATCCAACAAAGCAAGATGACATATCCATATGAAGAAATGACACAAAGGACCTACCTTGAAATTGTTGTAATTTTTGAGTGAAGACAATAAAAATACATACAGTTGAATGAAATAATAACAGTTCAGGATATGACAATAGACTTTAATAAAAGGATAGTATTTCTGAAGAAAAACAAAACTGAAGTAGAAGACAAGATGAAAAACTCAGGAAGTCAAATGAAATACTCAGAGGAAAGCCTCACCAACAGATTAGAAGGGGTTTTAGTACTCAGAATATGACCGTAGCTTGCACAAGCCAAGAAGTAGTGTCATGGAGTGCTGGTCTGTGATTCCAATAAGAAGAGGGTTCTGTATTATCTGCTCTGCTAGCTTCCTCAAGTTCATTAGCAATTAAGTCACTTAGCCATTGGGACCCTAGGCTGTAAGCCTCTTCTGGAGAAAAGAAAGAGAGGTCTCTGTAATTCTTTCATTCCTATACTGTTCCAAGAGGTATCAGGTAGCTTCAATAAGTGGTCAGATTCTTGTTCAAACCCACCTCTTCATTCTGCCTAGTCACCTCTGTTTAAAGGACACTGGATTTGGGGTGGAGTCTAATACAAAATAGTTTTAAAATGTTAGGTTGTCAATATATGGTCAAAATTACCTCTAGAGATAAGCAAGGAATTGAGTCTCAGATACTTGTAGCACTTCCCCAGGGAGACTTAGTCTGGGTGTGTCTATATGCCTATATAAAATAATACTTCTGAATTTATTTGTAGATAGTGAGGAACTTTCCCATGTTTGTTATGTCTTTAACATTGTTCTTAATTGTTAACTATTAACAACAATCATTTCTAGCCTCTATATTCCCTTCCACTGGTCAGTATATTTGATTCTTTTCAGATTTGAATATAAACTATACTGGAAGGGTCCTTTATTAAATGTTTGCTCTGAAATTTTGGCACTATTGATAGGCAATTGGAATATGAAGTACTAGCTTCATCAATACATTGATGAGTTCATAGTTCAGTGGACTCTCTCTAAACTCCCATGAGGTAATGAACTTTTTCCCATCACATTTTGTCCCATAATGTTCTGACTTACCTTGGGACCAAATAATTTAACCAACTGCCCATGGAATGAAACCTCTGGAACTGTAAGCCAGAACAAACTTTTCAGTCATTTTTTTTTCTCAGATCATTTATCACAGTAGTGAAAAGCGGATGGAGGCACAGTCTATCAAAAAGTCTAAAGTGTTGTAACTGCATAGTACGCTCTTAAAATTGGCTAATTTGCCCTCCAGTGTTTCTTCCCCCAAACCGAGACTAATCTACTATTCTTGTATTTCTGTAACATTCTGAGAACCAGTTTGTTCACATATGCACACTTATTGCTGGGCTGTTTATGGAATTCATGTTAAACTTATTTGATTTGAAGTGAAATTGATTCGTCCTACGAGTACTGTTTTTGTGTTTGTTTATTTATTAGGGGCCCATGCTTACTTTATCAGTTCTTGGTGATTCTCAGTACATTATTCATTTATATTACTTATTAGATTAATATACAGCTGTGTAAATTTTGCAAATTATATCTCATGTTAAAATAGATTGGCAAATTTTCACTGCTACCACATTGAGGCTTTATAGACAGAAGAAAGTCCATAAGGCCTCAACCCTAGACAAAGAACTGCAGGCAAGTAAGGAATTCTGAGAGTGGGAGAAATCGTCTTCCCCAGGGAAGAGCACACCAGTTGGCTTACCAAATAGTCAGACTCTGACAACATACATGCAAGTAAACTTTATACAGATTGAGCAGGTTATACTTAGGAATATACATGTATATGCCGATATGCATGTAATGAAAGTGAATGAAAAGCAGTTAATTTGAAAGAGAACAAGGGATAAATGTGAGGGTTTGAAGGGAGAAAAGGGAAACAAAAACTGTTGTCATGGCATTATCTCAAAAATAAAAGAAAAATTATTTCCAGGTATTTTACTTCATGGATATTGATATCATGAGTTTCTTGGGGGATGGAGAAGTAACTCTGTGGCTAACTCCAGCTCCAAGCATTCTACGGCTCTATTCTGATCTCTATGGGTACCTCCCAACACACACACACACAATCACAATCACACATACAACATACACGCAGACGTACCTAGACATATACATAAATAAAATAGAAGTCTTTTAACTGGGTGTGGTGGCACCTGCTTTAAATCCCAGTACTTGGGAGGCAGAAGCAGGTGGATCTCTATAACTTCAAGACCAATCTCAGCTTCATAGCAAAATCTGTCTCAAGAAAGAAGAGTTTCTTTTATAATGCGTTATCTTCTTTGGTGGTGATGTATAATCTAACTAACTTCAGTACAATTTTAGAAGAAAACCGTAGATGCCTAGATTTTTTTCTTATGTGGTTATGTTGTTTGCAGATAACCAGCTTGTTTTTTTTTTCATCTTGAATCTTTTTATTTGATAATATTTGTCTTGTCTGATTTACTCCACTGATTTTTCTATACTATGTTGACTTTCATATATAACACCAGCAAATGGGTAGGACTAGTAAGACGAAACAGGGAGATGTAGACTATTTATATGAATGGTACCTTGATTTACTGGTTTAAACATTTCCTATGGACTTAGTGTGAGAATATTGTAACAAACTGTGATGTCAATAACTCATATCACCATGTTCTGTCTTGAGTATTCTCTAATGTTTTACAATCATTTTTAAGGGTAGTGCTATCAAATGAACATAAAAATATTTAGATCTGTCAGGCACTTGGCAGGCAGAGGCAGGCAGATCTCTGTGAGTTCGAGGCCAGCCTGGTCTACAAGAGCTAGTTCCAGGACAGGCACCAAATCTACAGAGAAACCTTGTCTCGAAAAAATAAAAAAAGATCTGATCACTGTAAATTAGAACCAAATTGTTGTGTCCTTTATTTTAATTCTTGTTTCTTTGTTTTTTCCAGACAGGTTTCTCTGTATAGTCCTGGCTGTCCTGAAATTCATGCGGTAGACCAGACCAGTCTTGAACACAGAGAGATCTGCCTGCCTCTGCCTCCCAAGTGCTGGGATTGAAGGTATGCATCACCCCTCGGCTTCTTTATTTTAATTCTAAAAATTATTTCAGTACATCCCAAGATAGCATTAATTTTTTCTAAATATACAATCCACTGAGTCTTTTTTCCTAACAAACTCTAGATGGTGAGCTATTTATTTCAATCTTTCTTTAAAACATATTCAAATTTATTTTTAAAAACAACGGAAAGATTTTAAATGAATGAGGAAACTCAAACACAACCCGTCACTTAAACACCCTATACAAACACCATCTCATGTGCTGAATGAATCTGATCAAGAGTGCAATGAGTGGATCAAAAACTATCTGTACCATTTTTGTACAA
Organism: Dicrostonyx torquatus; assembly: GCA_028555095.1. Lineage (NCBI taxonomy): Eukaryota > Metazoa > Chordata > Mammalia > Rodentia > Cricetidae > Dicrostonyx > Dicrostonyx torquatus. The sequence continues at coordinate 331,056 of JAQHUG010000044.1, forward strand.
TATTCTCACTTCTTATTTGGTTGATTAAAGCGAAACCATTCATGTCACAGTGACACATTCATGCTGCTTGTTTTTAATTTTTATTTTTTAGTTCAAGTCAGACAAGTTAGTAATTTTTCACTCTAAAAGATTAGAACATTTAATCAACATGATTTGACTGACAGTTCTCGTGATGAAATACATTCAAATTATATCATTAATTTTTAATCTTTTTGAAGTTTATTGATTTGAAAATGTGAGATGACTGTATGTTGTCAAAGATTCATATTTACATGCTAAATTTATTTTTTTCTTTACATGCTAAATTTATAATGAACTAATTTTAAATGAAGAATTCTAACATAACATGACATTTTATATTTTTACATGTAAAAAATGTTGATTAGTTTTACAGACACAATAACAATAATAATATCAACAGCAATGAGAATGACAAGCTTTGACAGTTAATTTATGTGTATTATTTCATTAAATTTTTATTGGGTATTTTTATGTTGAGGAAAATCTTTTCCTAACTTGTTTTATTCCAGTAAGTGAAGATGAAGTAGAGGGTGTCAGGGTTGGTTTATGCTTGCTTTAACAATAATTTAATTTGAGCTTTGTAAAATAGAAGTTAGTAAAAGAAGGGGAAGCAGGAATGTATTCTGTTCCTAGTCTGTTTGTGCTTTGAAAGTAGGAAAGAAAATTTTTAATTTTCAATAACTCAATTATTTTTCAAAAACATAATCAAGATTTATAATAACTTCTGGAATCTTGCTTAATTCTATGTGCTTTGTTAAAGGTGAAAATATAAGACATGAAGATATTTCTTCCAATATCTTATTAAACCTTAGATGTAAATTATGTCATCGGAATAACATGGAATATTATATGCATTCCACTAAAAAGTCATAATGAACCACACCCATCATATCAAATGCACAATTGACATTTAGAGTTGATTTACTTGACAAATTTGCCATTTCTCCTCTGAGTGTGAGGCCAGTCTGTTCTACAGAGTGAACAACCAGAACTACCTTGTTTTAAAAAACAAAAACAAAAAGATAAACTTTAATGTGTCACATTTTATAATTGCTTGCATTGAATGTAGAATGAGTCTGTAATGTATTTCAATCAACAGAATGTGGTAAAATTTAAGAGATTTTGCAGATAGAGCTAAAGTCCCAATCAGTTGATTTTGAGTTAACGGGAGATTATTCTCAACACACTTTGATAAAATCAAGTAAATGCCATTTAAGGTGAAATTAAGGTCCTTCAATGGGCATGGGAGCTTGCCTGCAATTCTTCAAGAAGAATGTGGGTGTATATTTCAAAGTGTTTGATGAGAATGAAGCCTAAGCAATGCCTTGACTGCAGCCTCAGGAGACTTTGACTGGAAGACTTAGGGAACTATGCTTGGGTTTCTAGTGTATGGAAACTGTGAGATAATTAATATGTGCAATTTTACTGTCGGAATTTTATTATGAGGAAACAAAAAACAAATACCACTAGTGCTAGGAATGTGAGTGAAAAACAATAAATTGATTCGTTTTATAAGCACTAACTGGCAGACATGTGTCCTTTACCATACTGTGGCCTTCCTTAATTGTCTACCATAAGATGCTACTTCAAAAACAAAGTCCAGATTACCAGTACTCTTAAGGAAGCCTCGGCAGGGTCACTGAAAAGAATCACAATCAAGCATAATAAACTCATTCTCTAAAACACTACTATTGGTTTTTAAGAATGAAGCATATGATGACTCAATAGTTTAATTATTAAGAGTGCTTCCTCTGCAAGTATGACAACCTATGTTAAAACCCCAACACATATGTTAACAGTCCAGCATAATTTCATATACCTGTAATCCCAGAACTGAACAAGTAGATCCTGAGAGCTCACTGGGTAGCCATCACAGCCCTAATGACAAGCTTACAGTTCAGTGTGTCTCAAGGCAATACAGGGGAGGTCAGTGGAGGAGGATACATGATGACCCATTCTGAACTCTACGTGGGCACACATGGGTGCTTATATCCAAACACTAATATGAATGTACCACACATGCATACACCACACACACACCCTTTCACACACACATAAAGGAAAAAAACAGCTGAATGTGGTCATGCGCACCAGTGATCCTAGCACTTAGGCTGACGCAAGAGAATTATGAGCTCAGAGGAAGCTGTCTCAAATTATAATAATCATAAAAAAAGATATTCACTAACAATGGTGAAACTCATAACAGATACTAGAGTTTGTTAGGTGGGAAATAATCATATTATAATAACCAAGATTTTAAAATTGGATTAGAATCACTGAAAGGATAATGAAATTAATATTTTTCCTCAAAAAATAATGAATCTTGAAGATGAGGAAATGGCTCAGTGGTTAAGTGCTCTTGCTCAGAACCAAGGCTGGGTTGCTGGCACCCACATGGGGGCTCACAAGTATCTGTAACTCCAATTCCAGGGGATCTAGTGTACTCTTCTGGCTTTTTCAGGCAACACACACACATACAGAGAGAGAGACACACACAGACACACCACACACAGACAGTGCATAGACATACATGCAAGAAAAATAAAAATAAATATTTTCTTAAAAATTGTTGAGCTTTCTTTGTCCTTAAATGTGCTCAATTTTTTACACATCAATAAGAGTGTTCTGAGTTTAACATAAGGTGATCAAAGAAAGGAAATCACAGTCAAATCCCACAAGTTTTATTCTTCATACAAACACATTTTCACTTTACATCTTTTCTTCCAATCTAAACACATAATCAGGAGCAGACTATAACTGTGAAGATGCCTTGTGGCATGGAGTCTTAGGGTCTTTTCCATGTCTGAGAAAAAATTACAAGCAAATCACTTCTTGGCAACATTTTAGGGAAAAAAGAAAGTAATTCATAGAAGAATAACCGTATGTTCTGGCTTATAATTGAGACTGTAGTTCACATTGTAATGTGTTGTACCTATGTAGAAATACCATACTAATGAGTCACTAGTCTCTTTTTTATGTTGAATTATCTTTAACAGGGATAAATTCTGCAGAAACAATAATTGTCTCCAATTTTGGGTCTGAAATTGTTATGAACCTTTGACAAAATACATCAGCAGACCAGACTACATTAAAAATTCAGTTGTAGCTCAGAATAGAACAAAGTTAACTCATCTACTCATGAATGATGCCAAAGACTTTGACACTATTTCAATTGTTCTGATTCACTGTGTTAACCATTATATGACTTGATTTTACCATTTTATTGTAATATTGGTTGTAATGCTTTGTTTCATTTTTTTTGGTTGTGGAGTTTACTGTATACATCATGAACTTCTTGTCTATCTTCAGGTGTTGCATTATTTTATACAAAAATTACAACTATACATTCTATTTCTTATTTTTTGCGTTTTAAATACTATATCATTGCAAATGTGATATTTACATATATTTATTTATATATTAGTAAGTTATATATTTCCATGTATTAAATTCTTTTATATTATTATTCTTAGTTATAGATAAAACTGTGTTTTTAATTTTTTTATTCTTCCCTCATACATTACATCATGCCCACAGTTTTCTCTGCCTCCACTCCTCCCAGTCTCTTTCCCCATGATGCACTCCTCCTCCATTTGCCTTAAAAAAAAAAGCCATCCATCCAGAGACATCAACAAAACATGACATAATAGGTTGCAATAAGACTAGGCACAAGCCCTCATATCAAGGGCAGATGAGGCAACACTGTAGGAGGTAAAGGGTCAGAGATACTCCCACTCACTCCCACTGTTAGGAGTCTCACAAGAACAGCAACCTACACAACCATAACATATACAGAGGACCTAGGTGAGACCCATACATGATCCATCCCATATAGGACCCATGTTTGTTGCTTCAGTCTCCGTGATACCCTGTGAGCCTGGTTAGTTAATTCTGTGGTTTGTGTTCTCATGGTATCCTTGACCTCTCTGGCTCCTACAAGACTTGAATAACTCAAAATCCTAACATATGTGTATTTCCCATTTCTGGCATTATTTCGGCTTTATTAGATTTCATATAGCTGAAGGACTTTTTTCATATAGTGTAGGTGTAGTGGTCATGAGTTCTGGCATTCTACCAATATCTATTATTTTGTCATCTTAAAAGAGGCTTATTGATTTGTAATTTGTCTTGGGTTTATTTATTAGTACCTTTGTTTTGTTTTGAGAGTGTCTCACTATGTAATCCAAGATGTTATTGAACTCGTGCCTTTAGACTACTGAGTGCTTGGATTACAAGTGTGTGTCATCATGCCCAGCTGACCTGTAATTTGAGCATCATGTACCTTGCCAATTTAAAGTATAGAAATCAATGGTTTTCAGTATATGAACATAACTGTACAACAATAACCACTATCATCTTTAGAAAATTTCTTCATCATAAAAGGGAGACCCAACTGAGCAGTGGTGGCACACACCTTTAATCTGAGCACTCAGGAGGCAGAAACAAGTGGATCTCTGAGTTTGAGGCCAGCTTGGTCTACAGAGTGAGTCCTGGTCTACAGGGCTACACAGCGAAATGCTGTGTCCAAAACTAAAATAAATAAACAAAAACAGACAAACAAAGAAATGGGAACAAACATTTTCCACTTTACCCACATTCTTCCAGGCTTACTGACCCCTAATTAACTTCCTAGTTCTGGAGATTTATTTTAATTTAATACACTTCATATGAAATGGAATCATAGAGTATATGGAGCTTTAAATATGGCTTTTACATGTAGCAAAATTCTATCATTTCATACACATTTAATGTATATCAGCATTTCATTATCTTATGGATTTATATACTCTTCTATATAAATATACTACACTTCATTTATACAATAACTAATTCAAAGCTACTTGTTTTGTTAATACTTTATAGATATTGTGAAAGAGCTATGACATAAGGCTCAAGACTGGCTAAGAGCACATTCTGCTCTTAAAGAGGACCTGAGTTCAGTCCCCAACATTTGTGTTACAGAGCTTACAACAGCCTTCCCAGCTCCAGGTATTTGATGTCTCTGGCTTCTGCTGGCACCCACACTCATGTGCACACACCAATGCACAGAAGCCCACACATACACATAATTATCAATAGAAATTTTTTATGAAACCTCTGGCAGGACTCTGGCAAGGGAAGCAGGTAGACTAGCTCCAGATCTTCACCTCTTCCTCCTCTCCTCCCAATCCAATCCCCAGTTTTGTCCCAAGCTTCCCCATCTCCAGAGAACCAAGTGGATCTTTCCCTTCAAGCTTTCTTCCCCCCACTCACTACTTTACCACAGCCCCAAATTCCACCAGGCATAAAAGAAACACTACTCCAGCTTAAATCATATATTGAGCCTCACACACTCATCATGGGAATCTCCAATGCCCACTTTCACCAATAGACAAGTCGTGTAGACATAGAAATCTTGCAGCTGAGTCACAAGCCAAATGAACCTAATAGATATTTTAAAAACATTTCATCCAAACAAAAAAGGTATTACCTTCTTCTCAGCACCTCATGGAAATTTCTCCAAAACGAACACATACTTGGACACAAAAAACAAGTCTTAAGAGATAGAAGAAAATTGAAATAACCCCCTGCATCCTACCTGACCATCATGAATTAAAGCTGAATATCAACAACAGCAAAAAGAGGAAGCTTACAAACTCATGAAAACTGAACAACTCTCCTCTCTACTGAATGAAAAATGGTTCAAGACAGAAATTATAAAGAAATTAAAGACTTTCTACGATTGAATAAAAATGAATTACACAACATACTTAAATTTATGGGACACCAAGAAAGCTGTTCTAAGTGCCTACATAAAAATATTGGAGAGATCTCATACTTACAGCAATACACCTGAAACTGAAAAAAAAAGGGTAAAAATCGCACCTAAAGGAGTAATAGCAAGAACTAATCACACTCAGGACTGAAGTCAGTAAATGAAACAAAGAGAGCAATGCGAAGAATCAATGGAACAAAGATTTGGTTCTTTGAGAAAAATCAGTAAGATTGGTAAACCCTTACCAAAATTAACTAAAAGTGGAGAGAGAAGATCCAAAGTAATAAAATTAGGAATCAAATGGGGAACATAACAGCAGACACTGAGGAAATCCAGAGAATCTTAAGAATAAACTTTAAAAATATGTATTCTACTAAAATGAAAAGAAAATTTTAATAGTCGAGATCGAGGAAGAACAGATTATAAGAGCAAGGAAAGAGATATCTTCATCGAGGAAGCCATTATGGGGTTAGCAAGAATCCCGGCTCTAGAAGAATGCCAAAGAACCCACAGGGATGACACCAAACGTAGGCAACAGAGGAGAAGGTGTCTGAACTGGCCTTACCCTGTAGTCAGACTGATGATTGTCTTAAATATTGTGGCTGTTTAAATTAAGTATTGCCCAAACCAGCTATATTTAAGACATACAATTTAATAGAAAGGGAACACAAACAGATTCACAATACCAGACCCTGGAACCGTGCTTCTCCGAAGCCACAGGCAGACCCGCTATCGGCAGAGAGAGAGCTTCCCACGTGAAATCTACCCTTTTATACCTAATTGGGACCTGATGGTCCAACCCTGAGTAATTAGCTAACGGCTAATTAGAGGTGGAATAATTAGCTAATGGCCAATGGCGGGGTGTGGTTATTAGCCTGATAGGCTAGGACCATTCCCCTTCAAAATATCACCATAGAACCTTTGTCCAACAACAGATGGGAACAGAGGCAATGACCCACATTGGAGCACTGAACTGAGCTCCCAGTTGAAGAGTAGAGGGAGTGAGAGTATGAGCAAGGAATTAAATACCATGAGGGGTTCATCCACTGAGACATTAGCTTGAGCTAATGGGAGCTCACCAACTCCAACTGGGCTGCGAGTGAACAAGCATGGGAGCAACCAACCCTCTCTGAAGGGGGTTGACAGTTGGGGCAGACTGGGGGACCACTGATAGTGACACTGGGATTTGTCTCTACTGCATGTACCAGCTTCTTGGGATCCTATTCTCTTTGGATGTAAACCTTGCTCAACCTAAATATAGTAGGGAGGGCCTTGGACTTTCCACAGGGTGGGGTGCATGTCCCTCTCTTAGGATTGGAGGGGGTGGGGTGGGAGGGTCTGTGGAGGGAGAGGGAGGGGAGTGGGAGGACGAAGAATTTGTATTGGTAAGATTTTAAGTAATAATATAATAAATTTTAAAAAAATCTAAAAGAAATGGACAAATTCCTCAATACATACTACTACCAAAGTTAAATCCAGGTCAGATAAACAATTTAAGCAGACCTATAATCCCTAGTGAAATAGACGTAGGAATTAAAAGTCTCCTAACAAAAAAGAAACAAAAAACAAAAAACAAAAAACTGGATTATGTTAATGCAGAGTTCTACTACATTCTGCAGAGGGATATAATGCTTTCTTCTGAGCTCTGCAGGCATCAGACACACATGGTGCACAAACACGCATGCAGGCAAAACACCAACAGCCATAAAAATAAATCTTAAGCCGGGCGGTGGTGGCGCACACCTTTAATCCCAGCACTCGGGAGGCAGAGGCAGGCGGATCTTTGTGAGTTCGAGACCAGCCTGGTCTACAAGAGCTAGTTCCAG
>JAQHUG010000044.1:360097-374109 GCA_028555095.1 Dicrostonyx torquatus
GGGGAGCAGGAGGGCCGGGAACAAGGGGAGTAAATGTAAAATTTTCTTGTAATACTAAAAAAAAAAATGTGTGAAAAAAATAAAAATAAAAAGACGAACTTCATTTGACTGAGAAAATGTATGATTAATGTAGCGCAAGTTATTCAACAGACAAAATGTAAGGAGGAGAGAAGGCTGGACTGAACTTAAAAGATGCAGCCTTTTTAACTGTCAAATTTAAATTAGACTTTAAATTACAGATTCATAAATGCTAGCTGGACACAATAGCATCCCTTTCAGTAAAAGTAATTTAACGTCAAATCTCACTAATGACAATTTTCTCTCATTCATGTAGTCAATATTACATATGATTTTTTTTCAAATTCATCCTGAAATGATTTGCCCTTTCAAGATGTTATGTGTTTAATAATAAGGCAAAGATACACTTTAAAATGATAAAACTCTTCAATGAAATATCAAGGAAGAATTTGCCTGAAATTCTGAATCTGTTAGACAATTTTTCTGTGCAAATACATTTTTATTTGATGGATAAAATTTTGAAGATATAATCACTAATAATCACAATATTAATTCTCTGAATTTTGCTTGCTAGTAACTATCTTTATTTTACAATAAAATAATAATGTGAGTGGAAATAGTAAATGAGTTTTTAACATTTGAACTACATTCTGTATTTGTAGAAGATCAGCTAATTATTCAAAATATCTTCCTTATTAAGATCAGAAATGCCACATCCATAGACAAAATGAAACAATAATGTTCTCTTGTGATCTCACATAAAGCATCATTGCAATATTTTACTGAAATCTTTGTTATTGTTATGAATATTTTTCTGTCGATGTAGAAATGTAAGAGCATAATACTTTACAGAGTGTTTGTCTTCGTATGGAAAATAAGACAATGAAGCGTAAGGAATACACTTATACCATCATCTTTAGGCGAGCATCATTACTCTAAACTGTACAAGGACCAGTTTTAGGATTATCTCAATATTGTGCAGTAGTCATAGCTAATTTATCTGAGAGCTTTAAAATTTACTTTTAAACTCATAAATAAAATGAGCCAATTGCTAGACATAATATGCAAGTGGTAACTGTTACTTAACGACTATTTTCTTGTCATCACTCTTTCATTCAAAAATTTCATTCAGAAGCAAAACTTTAACGTTCAACAGATTTTATAGGCAGTATGCAGAGAATGCCTTTCTTTTTCCACAAAGATAGAATGTATTTACTAAAAAACTGAATTTGATGAACCCACTAAAAGTAATCTTAAGACTACCAGAAACCAAGACTCATTATATCTCCTGAAACTGATAACAAAAAAAGTAAAAAAAATTAGGTATATGATAGTAAATTTGGTGACTAGAAAAATTGGCGCAGAAGGATCATTTAAAATGTCTTTAGACTTCCACTGGTTTTGAACAAAACAAAGATATTTGCACTATGCTCTTTTAGAGTTATTGCCATGGTATTTGTTTTTTGGGAATTTTTAGACAAGACCTCATGTAGCCTAGGTTAGCCTCAGGAATTATTAATGCAGCAAGAATAACTTTAATTTTTTTAGATTTCTTTTATTTTATGCATGTTTTGCCTGCATGTATGTGTGTGCTCTGCATGCATGTCTGGTGCTTCTTTTTTTTATCAGACATAGACTATTATAGAAATGTGCAAGAGGTCTAAGCGCAGAGAGTAAATGACCATGAGTGTCCATCGCCAACTGATAAATCTATAGCCCAGTCTCTACATCTAAGGCTCAGGGAATATTGTCGATGTTAGGGGATAGAAAGATTGTAAGAACCAGAGGACAAAGACACCTGCTCTGAGATAACGACCTCTATATGTGACAGCGAAGCTGCACCCATGAAATCTAAACAACATGGTCACCTATGTAAGACCGGAACAGTGACACCAGTTGACATACTAATGTGGATAGGGAAGTCTCACAAGGCCTCACTCTTAGATAAAAAGCTATAATCAATTAATTATTGCTAGGGAAAGATACCTAGTCTTCCTCAGGGATGAACTCCCTAACTGATTATTCAATAACAAGTGATCAGTCCTAAAATCATATACATATGAGCAACACTAAGTGGACCCAGCATGTTCTGTTTTCCACGTGTGTGCCAATAATAATTAAAGAAGATGTCATGAATTTGAGAGGGAATAGAAGAACACAGGAGAATTTGGAGTGGGGAGAGGGTGAGGGAATGATGTAAACATGGCGCATGAAAATCTCAAAAAATTTAAACAAAACAAACATTGCTAAAGATGAAAGTAAGAAAAGACACTAAGGAAAAACTTAAAGTCATACCTTCCTTATGGTGGTGGTTCCAGAAATTTTTCACCAACACGACAAAATTTGGTAGATGCCTACATATACATACATGCATATTTGTTAACTTGTGAGGTTAGCGTGCCTATGTCCATTTATTGGTATTGATATCATACCATGGTTCTACAGAGTCTTGATTTGAGAAGACACGGGACCTCCCTACACATTCGCTTGCAGCTGTATGGGCGTCAATAATTATTTCAAAAGCAAAGTTTTGTCGGACTGAGGCAATAGCTCAGATAGTACAAACTCTTCCTGTGCAAGCACGAGGGGCTGGGTTTAGCCCCTAGAACACACCTTTGAAAAGCTCGGTGTAAAAAAAAGAGAAAAAGCTCGGTGTAGTAGCACAGACTTGAAAGCCAGGGATGAGAAGATGGAAGCAGGAGTATCACTGGGACTCACTGAGCATCCAGTTTAGCCTGATCTGCAAACTCTAGGACAGGTGAGGGACCCTAACTCAGAACACCCCGAGATGGACAACACGTGAGGAACAACAGCTGAGGTTGACCTCTAGCCTCCAAGTGCATCCACACTGGCACACACAGGTGAACCTGCAATACAACCCCCCCCATAACATTTCCTAGTAGGCAATTCACTGAGAATTTCAAAAGTTACTGGTTTGAGCCGGGCAGTGGTGGTGCACGCCTTTAATCCCAGCACTCCCAGCACTCGGGAGGCAGAGGCAGGCAGATCTTTGTGAGTTCGAGACCAGCCTGGTCTACAAGAGCTAGTTCCAGTGCAGGCTCCAAAGCCACAGAGAAACCCTGTGTCGAAAAACAAAACAAAAAAACAAAAACAAAAACAAAAAGTTACTGGTTTGATTCTCACTATCAAAAACCATCATTTCAAAAGTTGGAAGATGAATTTTTGTATACCAGTATTGAATATTATTAAAATAATTAATTGAATGTTTTTTCTGTGCTCAAAAACTTTTATGATGAGCAGCTTCCTAAGTAAAAGTATTTAATAAGTAGGAATGAAAGCATTAACAAAAAAAAACTGTGGAGAATAAATGAGTACAATATAACTGTAAAAACTCCCCACGAGGGGCTACAGAGATGGCTCAGCAGTTAAGAGCACTTGCTGCTCTTTCAGAAAACCCAGATTCAGTTCCTAGCACCCAGGTAATAGCTCACAACCATCTGTAACTCCAGTTTCAGGGGATGTAACACCCACTTCTGGCCTCTGCTGGCACCAGGCATGCACACAGTGCACTTAAATATGGACAGGCAAAATACTCATACATATAAAGTAAAATATATTTTTAAAATTCAAGATGAAATGAAGTCAGACAAGACTAAAACCAGAGTTGGGATAGACGTAGAGAATCTTTTGTTCAACTCAGTAGCTGAAGAGAAGAGCAAGTCTGAAGCCGCTGTGTTTCTATAGCTTGAATAGTGGCCAATGTGAAATAACGGCAGCCGTATTTACTCTTGCAATACAAATGATGGGTATATAAAATACAAGTTTTCCGTCTGGAGATTTGGCATTAGGCAAGAGAGAAAAGCTATCTTGAAGAGACAGTGCAAAGAATCGCAGTGAGCCCAAGGACTGCTGCGGCTTTCTCTGTTGAGGAATTTCAAGGGCAGCATACATTTGAAGAAGAGTGTGAAAGCCCAAAATCAAACTCACAGGGCAGAGTCCTGGAGAAGAGAGAACTGTACAAAGCACTTAAGAGACCTACTGGAGTCCTATGCATGCAGGCAGGTGAGGAAACTACTTTCATTCCTGGAAAGAATCCCTTGAAGAAAACAAAACCCAGCTATTATGGCAAATAGCAATGCCTGTTTTCTACTACTGCTACTCCAATAACAACAACAATACTAATTTGTAACCATTTTATATGGGGTGACTATAAAGGTATATTAATTACAAAGTAGACCTATCAGGTAATGGAATAGGTTTGCATCTTGGCTTCACTGATGAATCTACACATCTACATATGTGATATGATGTGATCATATGTGCCCATGGCCTGATTTGAACTGTTTGTAATGATATTGTGCTATAGTTACATAAAATAAAGCTAGTGATAAGCTCTATGAAATTTGCAACTTCATGTGAATCCATATTTCAGATTAAAACATTTGAAAACCAGTATATCTTAGTGCTGGGAAGTCCTCATGTGACCAAATATACTTACAGTTCAGGAAAACCTGAAAATAAAGTAGAAAAATATTTGAAGAAAGAATTGCTTAAAATTCCTCTAATTTGACAGAAGCTATAAGTTGCAAACCCCCAAATTTCAACAAATCACAGACACAAGAAACATGAAAAATGGTACCAATATGAATATCAGAATATCAGGATCAGGTTGTTTAAAAACAGCAATTAACAAAAAATCCTTCACAGTGTCCAAGGAGAAGAGATTAGAGATACAGAAGAACATTGATAAGTGTGACAGAACATTTCTTTTAAAATGCAATGTAAAAGCCAAAAGAAAAAGAAAAAAATTCAATTCCCTGGAAACCCGCAGGCCACTCCAGCCTGGGAAGCAAGTAGGTTAACTGAAGCTTTTCACCTCTCCCTCCCCTCCACAGACCCAATCCCCAGGCTCACTCCCAGCTCTGCAGTAAACTACCTGGTGCAGCCTCCCTTCCCTCCCACCCACAGCTCCAGCTGCTCACACAGATCTTCCCCTCCTAACTTCCCTTCCCCCACTCATTGCTTTATCTCAGCCCAGCTCCAGCTGGCAGTCCCTGCCCTGAGAAGCCTCAGGGCACCCCAGCCAGGGAAACAGATAGGCTAACTCCAGAGCTTCCCATCTCCCTCTGTTTCTGCGAGTCTGATCCCCCCCATCCCCAGCTTTGTAGCAGAACACACGTGCTGTGGCCTCCCTGTCCTCTCTGCTCCATCTCCAAGGTACCACACAGATCTCCCTCCTCACTTTCTCACTCTCTGCCCCTATCATTTAGGCAAGACAGTAGCCTACATCATTGGAAAAGAGTTTTATGAACTACACGTGAGATAGAGGGCTAATATAGAAAATATATAAATAACTAGAAAAACTATATATCAAGAAAACAAACAAACCAAACAAAAATTGGGTACATATATAAACAGAAGATTCACAAATGAGGAAAATCAAATGGCTGAGAAACACTTGAAAGGTCCAATATCCTTAGTCATCAGGAAAGTGCAAAACAAAGCTACTTTGAGATTTCATCTTACACCTGCTAGAATGGCTAAAATAAATTAAACAAATAACAGCACATGCTGGTGAGGATGTGGAACAGGAGTACATTCATCAATTGCTGGTGGGAGTGAAAACTTGTACAGCCATTATGGAAATCAATATGGGGGGTTCTCAGAAAATTGGGAATCAGTCTACCTCAAGACTTAGATATACCGTTCTTAGGCATGTACCCAAAGGATGCTTAATCATACCATACTTGCTCAGCCATATTCATTGCTGCTTTAGTCACAATAGCCAGAAAATGGAAACAATCTAGATGTCCCTTATCAGAAGAATGGGTAAAGAAAATGTGGTACATTTACATAATGTAGTATTACTCATTCATTAAGAAATGAAATTATGGGCTTGGTGGTGGTGCATGCCTTTAGTCCCAGCACTTGGGAGGCAGAGGCAAGTGGATCTCTGTGAGTTCAAGGCCAGCCTGGACTACAGAGTGAGTTCCAGGATAGCCAGGGCAACAAAGAGAACCCCTGTCTCGAAAGAAAGAAAGAAAGAAAGGAAGGAAGGAAGGAAGGAAGGAAGGAAGGAAGGAAGGAAGGAAGGAAGGAAGAAAATGCTTGGAACTAGAAAAAAATCATCCTGAGTGAGGTAATCCAGACCCAGAAAGACAAACCCACACAGAGTAACACACATACAGGTAATTACAGATAAAAAGGAAATCTTAATAAAAGAAGCAGAGAAAAAAAAAGATGTTCTCTTTTTGAAAGAGCTAAATGTAAATATCCTATTGCTTTACTTAAGCACATGGACAAATGAAGTAGAGGACAAAGTATTCTTGAGGAGGCAATTGAAGTACTTAATAAGAATAGGTTATTGGTAGTAGGAGGATGGGCGGTCCAGTAGATACTTTATCTGTCCCTATATTTTTCAGTAGCTGTGGCCATAAACGATGCACTATTTAGAGTCTGAAAACAAACTCATGGCAAGCTAGTTTCAGGAGCCATAACGATATTGCATGAATCAAATGAGTGTTCCAGTTTAGCCTTGTGGATTCTCGGAGAACATATAAAATTCTGGGTCAGGGAAAAGGCAACAAACATCAAGATTGCAGTCGAAGATTTCTCCCGATTGCCACATGAGTTTCTTGCCTTTTGAATGTCTTTCAAACAAACATGATGAAATATTCTGTCGTGGATGTTCTTTTTCAAGGATGTTTAGATAGCAAACAGCTTTAGAAGATACAAAGCCACCTTGAGGAGCAGAAGGAAGATGTTGTCATTGACCATAATGAAGTTAGTATCTTCTTCAAGGACTGATGTTTGGCACGTTTGCCCACAATTCCTTTAAAAGACTGATGTTGGACTGGCAAGATGGCTCAGTGGGTAAGGGCGCTTGCCTCCAGTCCTGACTACCTAAGTTTGATACCCAGTAGCCACACAATGGAAGGAGAGAACCAGTACCCATAAGTTAACCTCTGTCCTCCACACATGTAGCATGGTGCTTCCACATGTGCTTAGGATCCCTCAGCTATGGTGAATATACTCAGCCTGCTCAGTGTCTACGTGGACATTGATCTGTCTAGAATACCATCATGGGAACTGGAATGTGTTTCAGTCACACCCTAGTTTGGATTGCTCTAACAGAATACCATAGAACTAGCAAACTCAAATGTTTCTTTCCAGCGGTTCTGCATTCTGGAAGGTCAAAGGTCTAAATACCAGAAAAAAATCAAACGTTTAATGAAGGCCTTCTTCTTGGTTTACAGATAGCCTTCATCCCATGTCCTCACATCTTCACGTCTCTTCCCAAGGAGAGAAAGGAGGCAGGCTTGAGAGCAGGGCAAATTGTATCCCGTCCCTTCTTCTAAGGTAACTCATTTTTATCATGACAGCTCAAATGCCAGGAAATTTGCCTCTTTGCCAAGACCCTACCTCTTTACATGATTTTCATGTTGAGAGTTTGTCCCACATTTTTCCATCTATAACAGGAGCAAAGTGGGAGGGGGCACAAATACAACCTGAAGTCTCGTATTGTCCGCATGCCATGAATAGCAAAACCTTGTTTCTTGCCTTCTGCCAGCATTCCTAAAATAGTGGCAGTCTAACATGATGAACTGAAAGGAGGCTAAAATCTCAGACCATGCATAATTCTTTCTAAAAATATATTATATATATATATTAATTGTACATTGTACTTGGATTCAGTGTGTTATTTCTGTTTACACATGCAGCAGGAACTTTTCAAATTTCACTTCTGGATTTTTTAGCTGTCTTCTGTGTACCCTTCTCAGTCTCTAAAACTCACTAGCTTCGTTTCAAGTTGAGATTTTAAAGTTCAGACTATGAGGGACAATGTGCAATGCTTGCCTTCCTGTGCTGCCCTATTTTTTACTCTTGACGCTTTCTACTGCCACGTATGCTGCTGCAATGGGTCCTCAGTAGGCATGGGACTATGTGTCCATCTACCATCCCCGTACTGGGATTCTGGCTACCTTGAGCTTGCCCAGGTCTTGTGTATGCTGTCACAACCACTGTGACTTCATAAATGCAACTTCCCTGCTGTGTTCAGAAGATCTCATTTCCTTGAATTCATCAATGACCTCTGGCACTTACAGTCTTTCTGACCCGTCTTTCACCATGATCCCTGAGCCTTAGAGGCACGGGTGTGATATAGATGTCCCATTTAAGAGCACTCTGCCATCTCTTATTCTCCGCATGTTGACCAGTTGTGGGTCTCTGCATTAATAACCATCTACGTCAAGAAGAAGCTTCTCTGATGAAGGCTGAGAGGTGTACTAATCTGTGGATTTATTAATAAGTCGCTAGGTATCAGTTTAATACTATGGTACTGACCTCCAAGCTTCATTGCTACTAGCTTTTATAGTGCTGAAAAATGTTATGCGCATGACCAGAGGAGCTCCAGCAGTGAGCCACACAAGTGGCTGGCCTGCTAAGCTAGGCCCACCGGTGCAATAATGGCACAAATGTTATGCGAGTGGGCCAACCACTTTCTGTTTGAACTTAAAGCCCACTCCGCAGCATGGAAGTCATACCAGGCACAGTTACTGGGACCAAGATCCTGTAGCTGGATAGAACATAGGCTCCAAGGGAGGCTTTTCTCAGAAGAACCACTTAAGTAGCTTTGTCTGATCTGGTGGAATGGAAGCGCTAAAGAGTAGATACATTATAATCATGCAGTCTTCTAATTTGTAACCTAGCATAAACCTAGAATAATATTTTTTTATTTATTTTTGAGAATTTTATGTAAGTGCTGTGTTTACATAATTTCCTCCCTGCCTTGCCTCTTTTCAACTTTTCCTATCTCATCCCTGTTTTCCTCTCAAATTTATGACCTCTTTTATAATATATTATGTATTATGTATATATACTCATATATTATATATAATTATAAATATGGTTGCTTCTGTGTATATTTTTTTCAAGACTAATCACTTGATATTGGATAACCATTTAGAGGGCTTATCCCTAGGGAAGACTGATTCGTTCTTTATTGTCAGTGACTATATTTACTATATCTCTTCATCTAGGGGTGGGACCTTGTGTGATTTCCCCCATTCACCCTGGCATGTCAGCTTGTATCATTGGTCTCGCCTCATTTAGATGAGCATATTTTTTGAGATATTGTGGATGCAACCTTCCTGTCCTGATCCTGTGGCTCTTCTAAACTTTCTGCCCCCTTTTCCATGATGTTCTTTAAAGCTTGAGTGCCGATGTAGTATTGTAGATGTATCTATTAGGGATGGGCACCCCACAGTCAGTAGTTCTTTGTATTTCGGCTAGTTGTAGATATTTGTACTGGTCTCCTTTTATTGAGAAAAGAAGGGTCCTTGATGAGTGGTGAGGGGCACACTTGTAGATGAAAATAGGGATAGATATTTAGAATGCAGCTGGCACTTTAATGGCCTACGAAAACATCAGTTATTAAGTTGTGCCCTCGGGTGCATGACCTCAGCAGTGATGGGTAATTGGCTAGATTTACAGTACCAGGCATGTGACTGAGCAGGCCCACAGTCCCATGAGATGACTTTTGGTTACTCCCAAGGTATAAGAGAGTGGCTGACACCATTTGAAAAGGACTAGAAGGCATGGCCTTACTGGAAGAAGTGTGTCAGTGGGAGTCATTTTTGAGGTTTCACAGGCCATACCGGGTCCAGTATGGGCTCTCTCAGTAACAGAACTCTCTCAGTAAGCACATCAGGTTGTAGCTCACAGTTACTTCTCCAGCACTGTACATGCCACCATTTTCCCTGCCATGATGATGATGAACTAAGCCTCTGGAACCGAAAGCCCCCAATTAAATGCTTTCTTTTATAATAATAAAAAAGATGTCATTGTATCATGTAATGCTGGGCTTGCTTCCAGCTAAGTATCATATGTGCTTTTTTGCCTGCAGTGAATGACTTTGGTCATACAGAATATCATGGCAAAATTGTAGGGGCCCATTATCTCTATGGACCACACAAAAGAGTGCATTCTAGTAGTTTAGATAAATAGCAATGATATGGGATTCTATCCTTGTGGTATTCCTCCAGTGGAGTTAGCAGCCCCTACCAGGCAATGGGACATTCTTCAGGGAATGTTTATACTAACTCTGCTACTACTGAGGTCCTCTCACGCTGGCGACTCCTAACATGATGAAGAAACTGAAGTACTTGTCCACCGAACCAGTCAGTTGGGTTCATATATAGCATTATATGATCAGCATGAGAACCGAACACCATGTGGTCCATGCTTCTCACATCCAATAGTTCACAAACAAGGTGTAGGTGTGGGTGTTCCACAGTGCTACAGACACCACAGATGAGATACCAGCAGTATCGTGGTGTTCCCCCATGCCATCGGTAGGGCCCTGTTGCTGGTATTATTTGACGTCAGGAAAGTCCTGGTGGCCCTTTCTGGCTATGTGGGTCTGAGAACAGATAAGGGTTTTTCTCCCCTATCCCCTTCTCTTTATCTCTTACATGCTTGCAAGACAGGCTGGTATCCAGAACCGTGGAGTTATGCAAGACTCTCTCATGTTCCTGCAGGCCTAGAAGCTGCTAGAATCACTTCCTTGTTGGTAACATGAGCCCGGGAATGGCAGAGGCAGGAAGAGTATTTTCACTCCTGAGACTGGTATGAGTTGGCATATGGCTGGTCATGCCCTTGATTTTTGGGGGGTAAATGCCCTTACCTCCCGATTATGTCTTGTGTCTGCATTTATTTCCATCCATGTGACAACATCTTACTCCCTCTAGTGCAAGGCACCCTGCCAGCTTCGGTTACAGTCACTCTCCTAAGCTGAGCTGGTTTTTCAAAGCACCTGCCTGCTACGCCAAAACTGTGGAATGTCTCTGATGCTTCAGAGATGGGAAAATTCAAGGTTTTCTCCCTATTGAAGTCAAACTCAGACAATAGATAGCATCGCAAGATGGCTCCAGGTTCCAGCACCTTAGGGGGTTCACTGGAGATGATGTGATACCTTTTTCCAAAGGAGGACTATCATAGAGATAACCAGGCTACTTATCTAAGTGTTCTGCGAGTCTGTAAGGATTGTGAAACTTTACAGTAACTACAGTGTGCGGAGTTTGCACTCATTAAGTTTGCTAGGACTCTGTATTCCACCCTGCTGCTTTCAAAAGGGAGACACCCATGCCCCCTAGCTGTGGAGTTATGGTGTCAAATGCCAGGATACTGTGTGTCATTTTAGGTTGATGTCCTAGGTCTCTGCATGTTAAAAGCTTTCTTGCTGATATTAATTATGTCCCCATGGTTATGAAAATAAATATACAGTTACATTGTTCTTGCTTTGTTTCTTTATGGAAGAAATGAGTTATAGGCATCTCTATGCTGCTATTGTGAATACTGCTTAGTCACAATTTTTGACGGATTTCTAGAACATGTTGGATGACTATTACTTGGCTTAGGAAAATTCATTTCTGTGGCCATTCAGCCTCTGGGATTCTATTTTCCTGACCTCTTTCTTGGGACTAAAGTAGCATTTTTTTAAATGAGGACAGATATAGGAACTAAAGTAAGGACAAAGAGGTTTGAAAAGTAGTTTTAAGGGAGAGATAGATAATAGATGACCTGGCCAGGCGTGGTGGCACATGCCTTTAATACCAGCACTTGGGAGGCAGAGGCCGGTGGATCTCTGTGAGTTTAAGTCCAGCCTGGTCCACAAAAACTAGTTCCAGGAGAAGCTCCAAAGCTACAGAGAAACCCTGTTTCAAAAAATCCAAAAAGAAAAAAAGAAAAAGAAAGAAAAAAGATAATAGATGCCCTTCACTTTTCTGTTCAGATAATTCACACAAGCCTGCCAAAGTAACAAGTGTCTTTTTTGACATTATAATGAAAAAGATAAAACAAAGCAGTATTCATTTGGCTCCCATTTCTTCTGTAAGTTATCTTTTGGGAGCCTAAATGCAATGAATAGACATATAAGATAGCTTTAGCTTCAGAACACCTAGAACTTGGCAATTCATTGTTTCTTCCATTTTACTTTGAATGTTTTCAAACATCTGAACTAATTGAAAATAGAACTAATTGCAGGGAAAGGCCATATAATCATCACTTAAAGTCCAGAAATTAGCATTTTAATATTCAAGCCTTATTAAATATGCATCTATTTTCTATTTATCCACCAATTCAAATTGTTTTGATGAATCTCAAAGTCAGTTTTAAATATCAGTGTACTATTCTTCAAACACTCCGGCATTCACAGCTATAATGCAAGATTTCTTTAGTGTTTTCTTCCCTATGAGGATGATTAGATTTCTGTTGTAGTCTACAAATAATTAATACCAGCTCGGAGATTTTAAGGAGCACCCATTTACTGCAACACACATGGAGTTCAAAAGTTCACCATGACATAGCTGGAATCGAATTAATAACAGGGTTAAAGCAAGGGACCATGTAGACTGAATCCTCATCCAGAAATTTGGGGGAAGAATTTGCTGGTCTATTCATGGTATGGGCTTAATTTAGTTACTTGTAACTGTTGGCATAAGGTGCCTGATTCCTTACTACCTAGAAACTAAGGGCTAGTCTTAGCTCCTAACAACCACTTAGATTACTTACCGTGGATCTTTGTTCATACCTGGGGCTTTCCATTTAGCGATCAGCAACTTCCCTTGTACTTGGATCTCTTGTGCTTTGAATTTGTTTGAGTTCTTAGGCTCTGACATTTACACACAGATTTAAAGGTATCACGAGTACAGGCTCACCTATATTATCACTCTTTTTCAAAGGCAACTATGTGTAATTCTACCTATTCAACAGGGTTTCTATGTCATTTTCCTAGGGATTATATCAGTCGCATAACCGAGACTTCAAATTTTGCCTTTGATTTGAAAGATATATATATATATATATATATATATATATATATATATATATATATATATATATNATATATATATATATATATATATATATATATATATATATATATATATATATATATGGTGCTACATTCCATAAGTTTCAACAAATTCGCTTACCCCATGAAGCTGCAGAGTCATAGAAAAATCATATATTTGATGTTGCAAGAAAACTGTCAAAACATTTCCAAAAGTGGTTGTGCCACTTTATACCCCCACTAAGAAACAGAGTTTGGGTTGCTTTGAGTCATCCCTAACATTTTATGTGGTTGAATTTAATGTTAGCCTTTATAGCAAATTGTAATCATCTGTTCCTGTGGGTTTGTTTCTTATTTCTTTGATGGTTTTTTTGTAAATGGTTTCAAATGCTTATTGGTCATTTGTGTGCTTCTTTGTGAAGTGTCTGTTCAAATATTTTACACATTTTAATTTGGGTCTTTTGTAATTGAGTTTAAGGACTTATTTACACATTGCGCATTCCAGTCTTGATTCAATTACATGTTTTTGCAAATATTTCTCCTAGTTTGTAGTTTGATTAGTAATTTCCTTAATGATGTGTTTTGATGATCAACTTTAAAATTAGATGAAGTCTAATTGATTTTTAAGCACAAATGCCACCATGGGTCAAGAGGGAAAAGATGTCCGTTAACAAAAAACAACATGGTACCCGCAGGGACAGGAAGTAGCTCCAGGGATGATGGATTTTTGTGCCATTCTGTGGCATATTACTGCTTGAAACTACCAGTTAAAATATTCATTCACATGTACAAAAATAACAGGGTGCATGTTAGGTTGGAGGAGGAACTGTTGCGGAAACCCACATCTCCTAACAGTCATCTAAAGAAACTTATTAAATAACTGCTGTCCTTTTGTGGGTGTGTGCTATGTGCATGTGTTTGTGTGAATGTGTACAAGTAGATATGCATGCATATGACTGTGTGCATGGGTCAGAGGTCAATGTCATGTGTTATTTATTATTTTATTTATATTATAACATTTAATATAAAGCATTACATTATAATATTTTTTTTTCTTTTTTTTTTTTTATTGATAAAAGAAAAATTTACATTTACTCCCCTTGTTCCCGGCCCTCCCGCTCCCCCACCACCCTCCCCCTGCTTCCTCACGATGGTGCAGGACACCCTGTCCTATGGGAAGCCC
>JAQHUG010000044.1:380220-394402 GCA_028555095.1 Dicrostonyx torquatus
GTGAGTTTGAGACCATCCTGGTCTACAAGAGCTAGTTCCAGGACAGGCTCCAAAGCTACAGAGAAACCATGTCTCAAAAAACCAAAAAAAAAAAAAAGAGTGAGGAAGTTAACCTACTGTTACTTTGTTGGATTAACCTGTTATTGTATACCTAGTAGTATTTGTTTATTAAAACAACATGCACATAACATTCATAGTTAGAACTGTAATGTCATTTGACAGACTGTTTCATTAATCAGTAAGGTGTGATCTTCTTTCTGCCTCCTGATGAGTTTCAGTTTGAAGTCTTAGATATTAAAATAGTAATGGCATCTTGAGCCCTACATCCATCTTTTACATAAAATAATACCTTTTGTGTGAGATACTCTTTGGTGGTGAAGTGTTTTTCTTGGAGACAGAAAACAGATATCGTTTTTATCAATTTATTTTTGTCTTTTTTCTGTCATACATGCATATGTGTTTGGTTTGTTGTATACATGTGAGTGTATGTATATGCATATGTATACTCCGCTGTACATGCATGTATGGAGGCCAGAGATTAGCACTGAGTATATTCTTTTACTGTGATCCACCATGGTTTTTGGACAGAGGATCTTTGTCTTAGTTAAGGTTTTTATTGCTATGATAAAACATCATGACTATAAGCAACCCTAACCCTAACCCCCTAACCCCTAACCCTAACCCCAACCCTAATCCCCTAACCCTTTGTTATTTTGGCAGGCTTTGTGAGTTATGGAAATGGAAAAGTTGTTACAGTTATTGTAGACTGGTCCTATTTTGGAACTCCTAATAGTGAGGAATTGGGAATGCCTTTGACTCTTTTACTAGCTTTTGGGACCCTACTATTCTTGATGGATCACCTTGTCCAGGCTTAATACATTAAACTTAATACAAGTTTAGTCTTACTTCAACTTGATGTGCCATGTTTTGTTGATACTCACAGGAGACCTGCATTTTCCTGAACAAAAATGGAGGGGGACTGGCTTAGGGGGCTGGGAGCAGAGTGGATTGAGGAGGAGGGACTGGGAAGAGAGGTGGGAGGGGAAATTGTGACTGGGATGTAAACTAACTAAACAAACAAACAAATTTTTAAAAAGAGAGAAAGTTAGAAGTAGGGTGAGGCTATATAATCTCAAAAGGTGACCCAAAGGTGTCATACTTCCCCAGCAGGGTTACAACACACAACACTAGCTGAAGACCAAATGTTTCAGTTACTAGAACCTATAGGAAACATTTCTCATTCCAACCACCACAGGCTGCATGTTAGCTTACTAAAATCTAAGTAATGATACCCTAATTGTAAAGTATTTCCTAAACAGAGGACACAATCTGAAGAGGAAACACTTTATGGACAGTCACTCATCTTTAAAACATGCTCAGAATTAGCAGATTTGATATAGTGAGATATGTCTATGCACATATGGTGTATGTAACAACACTATGAATATGAATGTGGATAAATTTAAAGAGATAGTACTATTGATTTCTCCCAGTATGTTTGCCTTATCAGGTTTTACCTTATCTTACAATGTTGTTCCATCATATAAAATGGTAAATTGGAGCTGGAGAGATGGCTCAGCCATTAAAGATTAGGCTCACGCTGACCGGTGGTGGCGCATGCTTTTAATCCCAGCACTCGGGAGGCAGAGGCAAATGGATCTCTGTGAGTTCAAGGCCAGCCTGGTCTGCAGAGTGAGTTCCAGGACAACCAGGACTGTTACACAGAGAAACCCTATCTCAGAAAAGAACCAAAAAAAAAAAAAAGAAAGCCGGGCGGTGGTGGCGCACTCGGGAGGCAGAGGCAGGTGGATCTTTGTGAGTTCGAGACCAGCCTGGTCTACAAGAGCTAGTTCCAGGACAGGCTCAAAAGCCACAGAGAAACCCTGTCTCGAAAAACAAAACAAAACAAAACAAAAAAAGGAAAAAGAGTGAGTTGGTATGAGGAACGAACTATTTTACACATGTGTAGAAATATCCCAGTGTGAAATCAAGTAATTTGTACAATTAATATGTACTACTAAAAAACTATTAAGAAACAACAGCACCAAATCATTCATTTTAAAAAATCAAAATAACAAAACTTACAAGTTTAAACCATACTTTCTAAATAATATTCAAGGAATCAGCAAAGGAATAAGGACTTGAGGAAATAAGATTATCAATATTTTAATAACACCAATTTAAAATATATTCTGTAAAATACATTTATCTGACAAAATCTGTCAAATTTATGAAAAATGAAGGCACAGGCAGTTATTAAAAAGAAATCCTGTATGTAGCCTATGATTAAATTTTAAAGCCAGAACCTCCCGTCGCTATCTCTTGCTGCTTCCTTTGTCAGTGAAACACTAGACTTAGAAGGGAGTGTTATCATGAATAGATCCTCCAGATTCTAGATACTTCAGCAAAAGCAATTCCAACAGGGATTAGTATAAAGTTTTATGAAACAAATCATTCATAAATTGCAAAACTCTTCATTACGAGTGCCTGTTAGGCTATTATGAATACAATTGCAATTAAGGGTTCTATGTCTAGTTTTTAAGGAGTAATTGTTTCTGCTTTAGGCCTAGCTAAGTAAGAAAGACAGAGTTGAAGCTAACAGGATCTTTATTTGTAACCTGGGGCACCGAAACAGAGATATCTCCTTGTTTTCTGTGGAATTCTGGGAGAGTAGAGGCTAAATTTCTGGGTGGAGTAATTCCTTTCATCGTCACTGTGAACCAATAACTAACAAAAAGCAGCAGAGCTGAGGAAGGATTAATTCCATCTCATGGTTTAGTGGCAGGCATGGAAGCAGGTGACTCCATGGTACTGGGAGCATCAAGGGGCTTGTGAACCTGAAGACATGCTTCCCCAAATAACCCAGTGACTTCAGTGAGGGCACACTTCCTAAAGGCTCCACACGCATCTAAAACAGCATAACACATTTGAGACCAAATATTCAAATACAAGGACCTTTAGGGGATATTGTATATTCAAACAAGAACATTATATGCATTCAGTCCAACTTCAAAAGCCCTAATAATCTAATCTTTTTTTTTTTTTTTTTTTTTTTTGGTTTTTCGAGACAAGGTTTCTCTGTGGTTTTGGAGCCTGTCCTGGAACTAGCTCTTGTAGACCAGGCTGGCCTCAAACTCACAGAGTTCCTCCTGCCTCTGCCTCCCGAGTGCTGGGATTAAAGGCATGCACCACCACCGCACGACCTAATAATATAATCATTTTGTGAAGATTTATTTATTTATTATGCATATATACAGCGTTCTGCCTGCATGTACACATGCAGGCCAGAAGAGGGCACCAGATCTTATTACAGATGGCTGTGAGCCATCGTGTGGTTGCTGGGAATTGAACTCAGGACCTCTGGAAAGGCAGCCAGTGCTCTTAACCACTAAATCATCTAACATTAATTTTTCAATAGTGTCTTAATTGCCAGAGTGTTTTCTGAGACTCCTACAATGTTTTATTTTATTTTATCTTTAAAAGCCAGGTTATATATACTTCTACTATAAAATGTCCCAGGGTAACAATTTTTCTTCTGAGATGAAATATAAAAAGGTCACAACAGATCAAAGCACTATTGAAAAATTAACAGGACAGCCAGCAAGTCACGCAGTTCCTTGCCTAAAACCTGGGTATTGTGATTACATCATCTAGGCTCCAGGAGGTTTGGGTAGCTCGACCATTCAAACTGTTAGTTACCCATGGCAACTCCAGCCCCCTTGGATCAGCTCTACTCAGTGCTTGTAGCTTTTCGTCTTACATGCTCCTCGGTTCTGCCACCTCTAATGTCTTGAGGGGTCCTCTCCAGCTTTGGCCTTGACCTTCGCAACTGCATGCACATCAGGAGCTCCAGGGAGAAAATTATACCCTGCTATATGTCAGCTGACCTCAGTGACTTTCTCAGACCTCAGCACAAGTCCCTTTGTCCCCATCACCCTTGCATCCTACATGCTTGCAAACTCAGCACCACATGGAAGGCGCCAAGCTCTGCCCTCTCAGCTTGCAGCCTGGCGTTTATGGTCACATCTGGAGCCGCCTTTGTGAGCTTTGGAGCTCAACCTTGTGAATTCCCCCATGTGGCAGCGTGCCCTGGAGGCAGATTTTTTTTTTTTTGGCAGGGATTTTCCTTTCAAAATGAATTTAGAATAAATGGAATTTTCTTCTCAAGATGTAATTTCTATTGTCACAGGGTAGAGTGCAAGGTCTCTTCCTCCAACTCCACCTTTCTCTTGTGACAGGGTCTCATTGTGTAGCTCTGGCTGCCATAGAACTCAGACACGTGTCTGCCTCTGCTTCCTGAGTACTGGGGTTGAAGTCTTGCACCACTATGCCCAATCTCTTCGATAATTATAGTCGCTCTGTGGCCTACCTGTTTTTCTGCTACATCCACAACTTTTACCTTGTTCATGTTCCTTCCCTTGACAAACTCCACATTTATTACTGCTCTGCTTTATATTTGAATTCTCACTACAAGCATCACAAAATGAATAGACAAAGCTATGCTATATTGTCTGAATATAGCATTGTCCACATCTTTTTTAAGATTTATTTATATATTTATATATTTATTAGACCTCTGGAAGAGCAGCCAGCAGTCTTAACTGCCGAGCCATCTCTCCAGCCCGTATTGTCTTAAAATATTTTCTTCCAAACAATTTACTCATTACTTTTAAATTCAGTCTCAAGGTTTCCGAACAAGAGTGGAATAATCCAGATGTTTTGCTTAAATACAAGATAAATGACCTTTACCTCAATTGTTCAAAGCATCCTTTTTCCTCTCTGGAAACTTGATGTGCCTGGCCTTCAGTGTCCATACTCCTATCAACATTCTCTTTTTCTGTACTTCTACCAGAATCTCCCACCGAAAGTCTGCTTACAGCATCCTGGGATTTCTTTAGCTTTCACTTCCAAATTCTTCTACATTCCTCTCATGAACTGGTTCCAAAAGCCTGCAAACCACATGGTCAGGATTGTCAATGCAATAGCTGTGCCTTTTAGAACCAAGAGTCTGTGCTAGTTACCTTTCTCGTCACTCTAACCAAAGATCTAACAAGAGGCAGTTAAGGGAGTCTTGTTTTTTTCTGGGTCAGATGGTGAAGGAAAGCAGTTCATGGTGGTGGGAAAGATGGAGCCACTGTTAGTTCCAAGGAGGCAGGAGTACAAAGAAACTCATATCTCAGTGGTCAGTGAGGAAGCCCCAAATCATTTGTTAGAGTATGTTTTGTCATCACTGTTTTCCCTACAGTGTATCAAGTATAATGATAAACACATTTCATGTAAAAAGATTAGTTTCCTTGTTATACAGTTATTAGAGCTATGATTTAGGGTGATTAAATGACTTTTCTATTGCCATTCAAATAGTAAGGGACAGAAATAAGATGCAAAGAAATTTAGTTTGACTGAAAGGAAAAGAATGCCTTCATGTTACTTTGAATTAGCTTTTTTATATGTTATCACTTATTTTAACATGTACCTGCACCTTTACCTTCTCTGGCACATAAAAACTAATGTTCATTGAATTAATAAATGAATTTGTGATTATTTACTACTCTAATTTTTTTCTTTTGGAAATAACAAAATGACTTTCTTCTGTGCGCACAGTAGAGAAATAATGTCTAAAAATATACTAAGACAAAGGCTCCTGCCTGAAGATTTAGAATACCATTTATGCTCAATTTAATTTGCTCACTGAAGCTGGGGATTGGGAGAGTTAGCCTACAATTTCTTTTGCAGCAATTCTATTTGCCTAATCATAATATAATTCTGCTTGGAAACAAACATAGCAACCATAATTAAGCTTTACTTCTAACTTCTAATTGACTGTAAACCAATAACAGCATGCTTTCACAGAGCAAGTCCCAGAGAGCACACATAGCATTCCAGAGCATTCCATTCCCTTTGCCACGGAGTCACCTGTGGCTCCCTCCTTACTCCTCCTGTGAAGCCAATTTTATTCTCATGTGCCTTGCTTGCGGTTTCTCTTTTAGACTGACCTTTTCCCGAATCATATTCCTAAGACACTGCATGAATTTTGTTATTTCCTTTCCCACCTGGCTTGCCAGCCTTGAAATTATTAAGGGTATTCTGTTCCTTTTCTCTTGCCCATGCAGGTGGTCAAGGATTAAAAACAAATTGCCATGGATTTAGCCATATGGGGGATAATTGAAATGTGTCCATACACACTGACTCAAAGCCTATCTGTAGTTGGTTGAACAAACAGTAAGAATCGTCAGAACACTGAGTGGCAGTTCAAGAATGCTATATTTAGTGCTGGAAACACTGGATTCTACTCCACACTCAGAAATACATTATTTCTACTATATTAGACAAGTATCTTAAACTCAGTGAGCCTCGGTTCACTTACACAAAAGTGAGTAAGTCAAGTATGGTAGACTTCACATCCCTCTGAGGATTTTTGGCACTTGTGGCAATGGAAACACTAAGAATGGTGTGTGTGTTTGTGTGTCTGGTATGTGTACTAATAAAGAGTTATTTCCTTAATAGTTGTTTATTTCCTCCCCTAAACATCTCTTAAGGCAACACTTGTAGCGACTAGAGTTTTAAGTAATTCACATGTTTTTACGTAATTAAAGGTATAATATGAAAGAAAGCAAACAAAACGAAATCTAAAATAAAGGTAAGAAGTGCCCTTGTGTTTTTGATAATCCCGGAGGATGCAAAACAGTAGTCAAATGCTATCAATCACGTATGTTTTAGGAACATTGAGAAAGTTAATATAGCAAAGATCCTGAGGCACTTTAAACGCTCAGTAAAATGTCCTTGGGATTCTGGAAACACTGTATTTATTTTCATCAAACGGCCTTCATTATTTTTTGAAGACTTGTAAGCCTGGAAAATTTTAATTTGCTTCTCCATAAAGTTATTAAAATCAGTAAAACCACACAGTTCTCAAAATAACATGTTACTTCAAATTCAAGGATCAATTTTCTCTTCTTTCAAGCATGAAAGTTCTGTTTAAATTTGTTTGGTTAATGGATTTTTTTTCAATGCCAAAATCATTTCCTCATCTTCATAAAGCATTATGTCACACTGGCTACCCAGCATGATAACTAATTAAAAATTACCAAGGGAGCCTGTGAAACATCTTTATGGATAAATAATAAATCTATAACCCGAATTTCAAACTCAGTAGGCAGGTATAGGGCACATGATATAATTTGCTGACTGGAGAAGATGCATCCTCTTATTATTGAAACAGATAACAGTCAACAGCGTGAAGGCCTGTATGTGCTACAGGAAGGCAGGGCACTGCAGCCACTGGCCAGTCAGCATTTGGAGCAATGCTGGCCGCGGTCATCTAGTCATTTCAGATGGAAGGTTTTCCCTGTGAGTTAGTGAAAAATTGCTTCAGTCCTTCACTTCACATTGAAGGCAGAAACTTAACGTCTCCGAAATTTTAATTTACTTAAAATTTTGTATGTGGTGGATGATGGATTAACACTCATTATGTTTGTTCTATGAGTATATAAATTTCAGGATGACCACTTGAGTCTATCTGTCCAGTTATTGAATCAAATGAACTGCGTGATGCATCTAATCGTGTGGGAAATAAGCTTGCTTAATTACTTATTCATTACAATTGTGGTCGAGTGTGAGCAGGTGGACTGGGACTAAAGTACTTTGGGTTAAAGAGCCCAACTTTGCAACTGAAGTGCTATGGCATCGTAAATATTCTAACTGATCTCAGAGGGCCCCAGTCTCCTCACCTGCAAAAGCCGCCCCCCTCTCCTCTCTGTGCGAAGAACACCTCCACATCCAAAATGTAATCAAGTGAATTTATTCCAGAGTTCATGAAACTTTAAATACCTTTGTGGTGTGTATTCTCATACTCATTTTATTCCTCAAAGCTGTTTAAAATAAGATGCCATAATCAATGAATGAAAATTCACACATAGCATAAATATGTAAGCATAAAGAATTTAGTGACTTTTTGGTGTTTTAATATATGTATTCATTTTTCCCTACTGTTTGGATGCTTCAAAAAGTAATTGTCAATAAAATTTGTTAATTTCAAATTTACTCATCAGCGAAAACAAACAAACGAGCCCACCCATAATTGTGCCTTGTCAAACAAGTGACTGAAAGTATTTTAAAATTAGTTGCTGAACAAGAATAGAACATTGATTTTTCTTTATGCACATTTAAACAAATGTGTTGTATGCATAATTAGCTGTGAAGAAAATATTTTAGAATATTTCATACTGGTAGCTTCTATCTTATGAAAATGTGAAGTTTCTGAATATGTCCATCATTTTAACAAGAACGACTTTTTTTTTCCATTTTTCCTGCATAAAGATTTAGGAAATGTTCAAGTAAATGATATAATAAAGCAAAAAATGCAGTAGCTGTGTAGATGCCCTCTATGATGAATATATTGCTGACATCACAGTCTATATTACAGTGAATAGATTTTATATGGTTTTTAAAGCAGTTGATGTACATTATCAACAAGCATATTGGCATATGAAATTGAAATTTAGAACACTGTTATTTACATTCACTTTACTAGATACTACTCAAATGAAGCATACAAATTCTCAATTCTAAAAATTATAAATTTCTTACAAAAGAAATTAAATGTAGGATGTTAACAAGATGTCAGAATAGGAAGTCACCTGTATGTAGCTCCCACAGTACCAATTCTGTGTCCATTTACAGGCAAGTCTCATTGTTGGAATTAAAATAAGAAGTCATGAAATTCCAGTGAAGCTCAAGACCTGAGGGTATTGTTTTGAGGATGCAGATGAACCCGGAGTTAGCAGATTATTTCCTGCAGGTTCAATTCCAGAACTAGTCTGCTTCCCGAATTGCTGGGCTATCTCCTTGTCTAGCTCAAAACTCCCAATAAAAGCATTTGTTAAGAGATGCAGGAGGAATGGCACACAATAATGCTTGGTAAACACTTGCCAGTCTGTCGACAGGAGTCTCAACAATTGACCCTACAGGAGCTTTATAAACTTAACTCCCACCCCTTCCCCCATAATCTCAGTTTACATATAGCACAAGAACTAAGATGTGGACTTGAGGATCTGAACCCCTGAACCAGCCTCGTTGGCCTTTGTCCTAGAGCAAGATCATGAAAGTGTCCTGTGTTTTCTCCAGCTCCTGTGCTGAAAGCTTGTGATTTTTATCCTATATACATAAAACAAAACCAAAATCTGCTAAGAGAAATGATCGTCTGAGTCTCTGTAACAAGCTGCGTATGGCGGTGCATGCCTTTAATCCCAATTAAAGGAAAAAAGAGGCAGATGGAACTCTGTGAGTTTGAGGCTAGCCTGCTGTACATTGAGTTCCAGCTCAGCCAGAACAACATAGTGAGAGAACCTTTATCAAAACAAAACAACAACAAAAACCTTGCCTCTGCATCCATGAGCCTCTGTAACAAGCTCTCCAGCTTTCCTCAGAACCACAGTAGATGCCAAATGGTCCCAACTCTTAATTTCAGTATCACTAGGGTGTAGCCAGGAGTGATATTGATGAACTTTTCAAAGATGTGTCAGTCTCTGCTCACTGGACAGCTTTGCTGGCCTGTATCCGACAGTAGACTCCTATTTCTGTCCATTTCTAGTAGAAACAAAAATGATGAAAGTTAAAGAACACTGAACCAACACATATCTGTACAAATATGTAACTCCTCAAGAAAGAAAGCCTATAGAGATAAATAAAGGAACTATGGAACAGCCAATAAATCTTTAACAAAATGTAAATAGCAAATATTTACCTATTAAGTATTAAATAGAAATGTATGAAAATCTCTTCTCAAAAGACTGACTGGATGAAAAACAAGATCAAACAATAAGCTCCCTAGAAGTGACTTGCTTTAGCTTTAAATATACAAAGTTAGAATGAAAAAATCTTATCCAAGGAAAATAGTAATCAAAAGAGAACTGTGAGATCGTGAGGAGGTAGGGAGAAGAAGAGGAGCGGGGATAGTGATGATAATGATAACGAAATAAGATTAAAAAAAAAAGGAGAAGATTTTCAGGGCTGAAGAGATGGCTCAGTGTTTCAGAGCACTTGGTGCTCTTACAGAGGACCTGGGTTTAGTTACCAGCATCCACATGGAGTTGACAGTCATTAGTAACTCCAGTTCCAGAAAACTGAACACACTTTTCTGACCTCTAGACACACATGTGGTGTACATACACAGGTACAGCCAAAACACTCCATAAACAAATAAGTCATTACAATTTTAAAAATAAAAAAGGAGAAGAGAACCAGATAGAAAAAGAAATGAAGAGTTTCCTGAGCTCGTGCTTTCATACACAAAAAAACCCCCAAAAGGCGTAGCAAGAAGTCAAGAAAGTTTCTTTACTCTAACAGTAGACTTTCTGCAATGAGAGTTTAAAAGTTATTTCTACTTACAACTTGTAGCACGAATTCTAGTTAATCTTAATAATAAAACCCAGTGTCAGATATGAGGGGCTGAAAGCTGAAAGATCAGAGAAGCAGAGCCGCCAGCCACTAGTTCTTACCTCTTCGAAATCCTCAGACCGGATTGTGTATTCTGTCTCTGCAAGTCCTCACCTCAGATTGAATCCTGAGCTCCTGTCTCCTCCAGCCTTAAATCCTCTTCCCACCCAGCCATATTGCCTCCACCTCCCTAGTGCTGGCATTAGAGGCACGTGATCTCAACTGCTGGAATCAAAGTTGTGAGTTCTCTTTCTCTTTTAGACTGATTCACTCTCTGGTAGCCTTGAACTCACAGAGATATATCTGCCTCCCTCCTCTCTCTCGTCCTGGGATTAAAAGTATGTGCCACACTGCCTGACCTCAATAGCTAACTAGTGCGGCTAACTCTGTATTCTGATCTTCAGGCAAGCTTTATTTGTTACAACACAAACAAAATCTCACCATAACAACTTCATATGAAAATAAAATACTTAGGCCGGGCGGTGGTGGCACACATCTTTAATCATCTTTAATCCCAGCACTCTGGAGGCAGAGGCAGGCAGATCTCTGTGAGTTCGAGGCCTGGACAGACTAGTTCCTGAACAGACTCCAAAGCAACACAGAAACCTTGTCTTAAAAAACCAAAAAAGAAAAAAAATTAAGAAAATAAAATACTTAGAAGTAAAACTAAATGAAGAAAAATCTAGATCTATATACTGAATTTTATATTGATAAAAATTATAGATAACACTTATAAATGGAACAACGTACCATAGTTTTATGTGCATTGATGTTTAGCTTACATGTATGTCTGTATGAGGGTGTCAGATCCTCAGGGGAGTGGTGACACAGGCCTTTAATCGCAGCACTCGGGATTAAACTCTTTGAATTCGAGGCCAGCCTGATCTACAAGAGCTAGATCCAGCACAGGCTCCAAAGCTACAGAGAAACCCTGTCTCGAAAAATACCAAAAAAAAAAAAAAAATAGAGGGTGTAGGGTCCACTGGAACTTGAGTTACAGGCAGTTGTGAGCAGACAAGTGGGGGCTGGGAACTGAATGTGGGTCTTCTGGTAGAGCAGCTAGTGCTCTTAAACACGGAACCTCCTCTCCAGCCCCATATTTATTTATTTTGAGATAGGATTTCTCTGTGTAGTTCTGGCTGTCCTAGAACTCACTGTGTAGACCAGAGTGGCTTCAAACTCAAGATGCCCACTCCCTCTGCCTCCTAGCACTGGGATTAAAGGCATGTGCCACTATGCCTGTCAACATCACACATTCTCCTATTAGAAACGTTACTACTTCCTCAAACATCTACAGAGTCAATGTAATCCTTATGTAAATAAAATGTCATTTTTGTGATGATAGAAAGTAATTCTAAAATATGTATAGAACTACAAAACAAAAGTAAATGCAATCTTGAGCGAAAGGAAAGATTGATAGATCATATGACATGACTAAAAAAACTGACTTAAGGCCGGACGGTGGTGGCGCACGCCTTTAATCCCAGCACTCGGGAGGCAGAGGCAGGTGGATCTCTGTGAGTTCAAGGCCAGCCTGCTCTACAAGAGCTAGTTCCAGCGCAGGTTCCAAAACCACAGAGAAACCCTGTCTCGAAAAAAAGAAACTGACGACTTAAAGGTGTAGTAATAAGCCAGGTTTACTCACACAGGCCTTAAATTCCAACAATCAAGCAGTAGAAGCAGGAGAGCCAAGAATTCAAATACAGAATGATTAACATAGCAATACCCATTGTCTCAAATGGGGAGTGGGCCTGGAAACCAAAATGTAAATGTACTGGCATAAAAGCAGACATACTGCCCAGCGTGGTGGGATATCACTGTAATGCCAGTATGTGGTAGAGGCAGGAGAATTATGAAATAAATGGATATCTAGACTACAGAGGGAAGCCCTTTCTAAATGCCACATATTGCCCTAAAAGATCACAAAAAAAAGACTGAAAAGTTGCCAGAAAACAGACTAATTGGAATAAAGAAGGTTGAAAGCTTATACATAGACCTGAGCCTTTACATACAGTTGATTTGGGACAAGAGTTTCATTAATGCCAGTAAACAACGAGCAGCTTATTTAATAAATTGTTCAAATAATTAATTAGGCATTTAATGCATAATCTACTCAAAATGGGCTCGTGGCATAAATGCAAATCTCGAAAATGTTAAACTACAAGAAGAAAATGTTCCCTTACACACTACTGGTGGTAATGTAAACTGGTACAGTCTGTATGGAAATAAGTTGAGGTTCCTGAAAAAAATCTTAAACTAGAACTATAAT
Organism: Dicrostonyx torquatus; assembly: GCA_028555095.1. Lineage (NCBI taxonomy): Eukaryota > Metazoa > Chordata > Mammalia > Rodentia > Cricetidae > Dicrostonyx > Dicrostonyx torquatus. The sequence goes on from JAQHUG010000044.1 coordinate 392,924, forward strand.
GTGATATGATCCAGCTAGAACATTCCTTGGTGTGTTTCAAAAGGTTCTGAGGCAGACACATCCCAGAGATACTTATATATACATATTAACTGTTACATTATCACAATAGCTAGTATATAGAGTCAGCATACATGTCAATCTACAGAAAAATATGTAAAGAAAATGTCCAGGTCCATGATATGATATCATGTTGCTGTAAATAAAATAAAATTCGAGTATTTGTGGGGAATTGTATGGAACGTGTTAGCCATGCACATATGGCCAGTACAGTTGGGAAGGTAACAGGATTCAGCAGAATTCAAGTCATTTAATGGTAGATGGATATGATCAAAACATACTATACAAATGTATTTAAATGTTTAAAAATTGTTTTTGGTTTTTCAAGGTAGGGTTTCTCTGTGTAGTCTTAGGTGGTCTGGAACTTAGCCAGGCTGGCCTCAAACTCAGAGATCTACCTGCCTCTGTCTCCCAAGTCCTACGATTAAAGGTGTTCACCACCATGCCTTAAATTTAAAATATTTAAAAAACAAAACTATCACATTTTCTCTCAGCTGAGAGTCTCAGCTTCTAGAGACATGTGTGTATATATTATGTATGTAAGACATGAAAGTAGGAAGAGGATTCTGAGTAAGGAGAAAAGTCTAAACGGGTTGTAGCAAAGTCACTTAGTGAATTATATGTAGCATAAAAGTAACAATGGTACTTTGTATTATAAAACAGTAATTTTAAAATGACAAGAGAGTCCCATGTGGTGGCATACACCTTTAATCCCAGCAATTGGGAAGCAGAGGCAGGTGGATCTCTGTGAGTTCAAGGCCAACCTGATTTATATACTGAGTTGCAGGACAGCTAGGGCTGTTACACAGGGAAACCCTGTCTCAAAAAAAAATCATAAAAGACATTATCTGATAATCATAAGAGCTAATATTATTAAAATGAAGACAATATTTGTTAGACATATAGAAAAAGAGAAAAATTGTGTAAGTATTATTGACAGGATTTTAACTTAATACTACCTAATATAGAAAATGGAATAAAAATTTTTGAGAAAACAGAAAAAGAGGCACCGTACAATCTAGTAAGGCTATTTCTAGGTGTGTGTACAAATGTACCAAAATTAGTATCCTGCAAGGCTGTCTGCACTCCTTGTTCACTGGAGCAGTAGTCATAACAGTTAAGATTGGAAGCACCCTAGTTATTCATCATCAATTGAAATAATAAAGAAAAGGTTTATATATTATATTATATAATATACATATGCACATGCTTCAAAATATTATTCAGCTTTAATGAAAGAGGAAATGTGCCTTTCCAGCAACATGGATGAACTTGGGGGACATTATATTGAATGAAATAAGATAGGCACTAAATGTATAATCTACAAAGAAAAATGTGGCGGTAGACACGTAAAAGCTGTCTTTAAAGCATTCGCCATTACAAGATAGCGCAGAGTCCGTTTCAGTTTGGCGGTTAACGGCT
>JAQHUG010000044.1:420299-465161 GCA_028555095.1 Dicrostonyx torquatus
GTCCCCACTTCCTGCTGCATCTGGTTTCTCTTCCAGGACTTCTTCCCTGTTTTCATCTTTCACCTCCTCATCTTTATCTTTGTCCTCCTCTCCATCTTCACCTTTCTCTAAATTTTGGATGTTTTCTTCTAGCTTATTATCTTTACCTTCTGCTGCCAGTGCTTCTTTCTTTTCTCCTCCATCTTCTTCAGCATCTTCATTCACCTCTTCTTTGACTTCCTCCACTTCCATCTTTTGAATGGGTGCCTAGATAAAACAAGGAAAAACGAGATTGTAAATTTAGAGCTGTTTTCTCTTGCATGCTTACATCAGATTATATCTGTTTCATGAAAAGCCTAATTAAATTTCTTTTGCCTGAAAGTAGTTTTTCCATGAAACAACCATGATATAAGGAAAATATTCTAAACAATATCCAAGTATAATATCTTGATAGAAAGCATCACAAATAGACGTCTGAAACCATAAATTCAGTAAAGCTTGTCTATATAAACAATTTTCATTACAAATATGATGAAACAAAGTAAATAAATAAAGGATGTTGATTTATTTATTCTGTCATAAATTTTCAGTAAGATGTGGAGATAAAGAAGTCCTTGGGAAAGTAATGCTGTTTTTTCTTTTGAGACAAGGTCTTGCTACACAGCCCAGGCTGGCCTTGAACTCAGTGATTCTCTGACTTTCACCTATCAAATACTGAGTGTGGTAGTTTGAATAAGAGTGGCCACCACAGACTCATATATTTGAATGCTTAGTTCTCAGGGAGTGGCACTGCTTGAGAAGGAGTAGGAGGTGTTGGCCTTGTTGCAGTAAGTTTGGCCTTGTGGTGGGGCTTCGATGTTTTAGAATCACAACCCTGGCCCAGTGTCACTCTTCCTGCTGCCTTCATAGAACTCCCCACTCCTACCACTACAACTACTGCCTGGAAGTTGAACATTCAGCACCACTCAGCACCGTTAGCCTGCATGCTGCCATGCTCCTGTCATGATAATGGACTAATCCTCGGAAACTGGAAACCAGCCCTAAATCAGCCTCAATTAGATGTTTTCTTTTGTGCAAGTTGCTGTGGTCATGCTGTCTCTTCATAGCAATCAAACCTTAAGGTCCTGGGGAAACAGGCATGCATCACCAAGCACAGTTTACATTTGTGCTTGGGCATGTGTGTGTGTGCGTGTGTGACAGTATCTCATCATGTAGCTCTGGCTGTCCTGTATATGTGTGTGTATGCATGAGACAGTATCTCATCATGTAGCTCTGGCTGTCGTGTGTGTGTGTGTGTGTGTGTGTGTGTGTGTGTGTGTGACAGTACCTCATCCTGTAGCTCTGGTTGTCCTGCGTGTGTGTATGTGTGTGTATGTGACAGTACCTCATCCTGTAGCTCTGGCTGTCCTCTGTGTGTGTGTGTGTGTGTGTGTGTGTGTGTGTATGTGACNGTGTGTGTGTGTGTGTGTGTATGTGACAGTACCTCATCCTGTAGCTCTGGCTGTCCTGTGTGTGTGTGTGTGTGTGTGTGTATGTGACAGTACCTCATCCTGTAGCTCTGGCTGTCCTGTGTGTGTGTGTTTATGTGACAGTATCTCATCATGTAACTCTGGCTGGCCTGTACCTCACTCCTGTCACTCCTGCTGAACAAGCTACTAGCACACTTGTGATTTTTACAAAACACAAAATTGCTAGGAAATTATGTATGATTGCTTATATCTTAACATATATATATATATATGTATATATATATACATACACACACGTTTGATTTGACATCTCACTTTAGGAATTTTACTAGAATATGTAGTAAAGTAGGATATTTTACTAGTAGAATACCTAGTGTAGGATACATTAAATATATATATTAAAAACACAATTCGTGGTTGGCCATGTAACACCGCTAGAGTGCTTGCATCCATGAAGCTCTAAGCTGGATCCTCAGCCTGGCATAAATCAGGTATGTGTGGCAGTGCAGGCCTATAATCATAGCACTTAGGAGGTGGCAGCAAGGAGAATCAGAAATTCCAGGTCATTCTTGACTACATAACAAGTTTGAGGCCATTCTGGGCTACGGGACACCTTGTCTGAAAAAAAATTCTACAATAGTTTTTTTACCAACTACATCCAAAGTGTTTTTCTGGAGAAAGAAGTTACAAAAAAAATCCATGTGTTAACACAAGGAACTGGAGTTTGACCTATATTTAATAAGAGTTATAGCTGTCATAAGTCATGTTTACCTGCATTGTTAAAGCAGTAGCAGCGCTATCCAACTGCTTCTGCCACCACCACTTGCAATGCTCCTTTCTGCCACCACCACTTGCAATGCTCCTATTTTCAATTTAGATGCCATTACACCACAGAACTGCTATTCATTTACTGTAAGATTGCTTTCGTGGGCAATGGTAAGTTTTTGAAGATACATCTGTTAACGTTTCAAGATACCTCCACAACTTTGGCTTCTCCATTTTCAGCGTTGTCCATGTTGCACGCCTCCTGAACATCTTCGGGCTTGCTTTCAGGAACTGTTATGGCACCTGCATCCTTCTTTTCTTCCACTACAACATTTGTGGCCTTCATTTTCTGTCCAGCAACACAAAAATCACAAAAACACACAATTTAGCTGCCATGTTAATTAAACCACCAAAGTTACATTAATAGCTGATAAAATAATTTATGGAGAGTTTTAGAATTCTACACATAAATCTGGTAACAAGAAAATGAATGCATGAGTCTTTCTGTGTTACTCCGAAAGCAGCATTAAAAATAAATTCTGTTACCCTGATATAAATGATAGAAATCTGCTTTTACGCTGACTACAATGAGAAATAACAAGTTAGTGTTCACTTTTGTACACTGAGGTCTAATACCCAAGCATCAGGTTAGACCAATAAATTGAATGTCTCTTACCAAAGTCAGTTTATTGCTGTCTAGTCTAATCATTAGCAATAGGGTTGTGTTAATTATAAAGTCTCCATTGGTAGTAATTAAGAGAAATGTCATGTTAGTAAGAACATCATCTTCGACACATCTAGAGGAGACTATCATGGGATGCAGCTGTTCTAACCACTATATGTGTAAGCTATCTGGTTCCTTGACTTTTTTTTTGTTTGGCTATGAAAAAGTTCTTCACTTAAATGTATACACAGCAGGAAGCTCATTTATTTAAGATGCCAGAGAAATCTACCTGAATACTAGATCTTCCACATAGTTAAAGTTCTCTTGAGGAAAGGTATGACTCTTTCAGATTCTGCTTTCATATATGAAAAGATAGTAGCAGCCACTACACAGGGACACATTATAAGAGTCAATTGAGAAAATGCCTATGGAATTGTGTTAGAAGTTATATGCTGCACCATACAGAAAAGCTATTATTCTGTTAACCAATGAGAAACAGAGATCTGAGAAACAAAAACAATTTTCAAGTGTGTCATAATACAATACCCAACGTGATTTATTCCTATCCTTTTTCCCCATCCTCCCTCTCTGTGCAACCTGTAGAGGAACAGTTCGACAGCTAGCATCAATGTGTGAACCGACGATGGATCGAGAGCATCAAAAAACCACTTACAAATTTTTAAATGAAAAATACCAAAAACAGCTTACAAAAATGATCATCGTTGGTTGTGCCTTCAGTCAGAAAATGGCAAGATTAGATGATCTCAACAATTCTTTTATTGTCCAGGGCAGAGAGCACACAGACACGGTTGCCCCACTACCACAAAATATGCGGTGGAGTTTCCCAGACTTGGGGAAATCGCAGGGATCAACACATCAGGAGTGCGATGATGAGCCCCTTCCTGGGCAAGCCACCTTAGTGATCATGGCATCTCCCCTGCTGGGTAAGTATTCAAATATTCTTGGGGTGCATTTTCCTTTTTGTGGGGGAAGGATTTATTTATAGTCTATCATCTAGGGAAGTCAGGGCAGAAACCTGGGGACAGGTGCTGAAACAGAAGCCATGGAAGAACAGTGTTTACTGGATCGCTCTCATCGAGTATTCTTTATAGCTTTAATCTTTCCTGATTTCTGTAATTCAACCAATTGTTAGGGAAAAATTGTGTAATAAAGCAATTAAAAGTTAACTTAAGCCGGGCAGTGGTGGCACACGCCTTTCAGCCCAGCACTTGGGAGGCAGAGGCAGGCGGAACTTTGTGAGTTCGAGACCAGCCCGGTCTACAAGAGCTAGTTCCAGGACAGGCTCCAAAGCTACAACCCTGTCTCGAAAAGCCCAAAAAAAAAAAAAAAAAAACACTTAAATAAGCCGGGCGGTGGTGGCGCACGCCTTTCAGCCCAGCACTTGGGAGGCAGAGGCAGGCGGATCTTTGTGAGTTCGAGACCACCCTGGTCTACAAGAGCTAGTTAGAGGACAGGCTCCAAAGCTACAGAGAAACCCTGTCTTGAAAAACCAAAAAAAAAAAAAGTTAACTTAATATTGATTTTATGTCTCTTTCAGCCTGTCATTAGGTATAACATCCAAGCACAGACATCTATATAAAACCATCTGACTCCATTTAAAGCACTTCCTGAAGTAGGATCAAGTATTAGTTGCTGCTATTATTATAATGAACTACTGGGTTACTGAAGTTTATGGCCTTTGTTTTCCCAGGAATATTGGTATTTTAGAGACTAAATCTTAAAGGCATATACATTTAATGTGTCTACCTACCAACATTTTTCTATTTTACATTTACAGTATTGTGTTGTAACTACCAAATAAAAATGCTAAGACTCAGCTGCCAGTCCCAAAACACAGACAAATGCTCACCACCCAGCAGAGCTATAGGTATGGTGCATTGTATTTCTGGGTAAGCAAACTATGAAGAAAACAAAAGGATCCATTGTGTGCATGTTTACAATTTATTTCTAAAAAAAAATTTTCTTCATGCTAGAATTTTAATATTTACCCGTGGAGTTGATGCTCTTTTCGGTTTCAACTCTGGTGTAAAGGGCACAGGCATCTGCATCAGAAAATACCATTATATAAGAAAAAAGAAATCATATTTGAAGAAAGCACTAGCAATGAAATCTATGAGCATGATTTAAACTAAGTACTAGGGACAAAAAAAAACCTTTTCTTTAATGCATAAAGTTTCTCCCATAACCATTCCAAATAAGCCTTGAATTAAACATAATATTATGTAGGATTCCCTGATTCTAAAACCTCCATTACATGACACTTAAGCAACATTTTACAAAGACCACTTACAGCAGACAGTCGGGCTGATCTTCTCTTTGGCTGGAAGTGGAAAACAAAACAGTCAAAAGAATTATGAATGTACAAATCTGGAATTATTTTTATTGAGAAAATATTTGGTGTAATACTGTATAAATATTGGTAGTAAGGAAGTGATTATAAATTTGGTTAAGAACTCTCAGTAAATACATCTGACCCCCTGGGGCCCTTATAAAATCCATGACAAGCTTCTTTCACTGAACTAAGTCAGCAAAATTGCTGTTATTGAGAAGTACGTTTTAAAATGAACATACCTTTCTGCTCGCCAACTGACCAAACAGAATTTAAGCCTAAGAAGGTGCTCTCTGAATCTTATATCATAACAAGCACGGTAGGACCCTAGATTCCAGAAAGTCTGTCATTTTTATTAATGTACTTTTGAGAGAGCATTGACACACACATCATCTGTACTCATTTCATACAGATATAATCACCAGCACTGAATTTGACATAGTTGTATGTTTTTAGTTTCTAAAATGGGTGCATTTCTTCTCAGAGAAACTCACAAATTAAGGACACTCACCTCCTGACTCGCATCGCTTGCAGCCTGTGTAGAGGGAGAAAAATAAAAAGACATAGGGTAATCAATATAAACACGGAGATCAAAACATATAGCCGAAGGATTAAAATTACGACTGTGGCCACTTGTTACTTTTTTCCTGGGTTCCCGCTCCAGCAACCACGTGTTGTTCGCCAGCAGCTAGCTAGTCCACATCTGCTGTTTTGGTAACATGAAACGTATACCAAGTTGCAAGTTCATACTCAAGACCCTTTTACAAAGAGTCGGTGTAACCTTTTAGTGTAAATAACGTCTCTTAAAAACATTTTCATTTTGAAATCCACCTGCTCTAATGTTAAAGCCAAAACACAAGGGTTGGGGCAGGACGAACGAAGGCGGAGCTTCTTGCAATTTCCCTCTCTTGCCTTCTGTTTGCTATGCAATTGTATGTATCTGACCTGCTCTGCTAATTATGGACTATTTTCCTCCCCAAATCCTGCATACAAAACAACCCCACCATACTTTCAAGAAAGAATGTCTTTGTTCTAACGTCAACGTTTTATTCGTAGAAGCAGGCGGAGGATTTTAAAACTTCCCGCCACTACCTGCTACAAGGTTGCTGTCAGCTCTGCAAAAAAGCAAGATCCATTGCACAAGCCTAAAAGAACCAGGCGGGAGCCTCGCCGAAGGGGGTGGTGATTAGAAACAATTGCTTTCGGTATCGGAGTAGCCCTTTAACCTGGGAATTAGCAGGCTATGATTTTACCGATTCGTACAGCCCATAACACTGAGGAATTCAGCCTCATTTCTATGTTCTAGGAATACGGAAGGCGGACGGATTCACAAGAATATAAGAACGATTATAAGGCTTTTACATTAACACAGTGTTTTACGATTTCACCAAGCAATGAAACAGCACTCCATTTTAGTTGTAAGAGACCCGGGAGGTAAAAAGGAAACACAAACACTGAGCGTCAACTTATTTCCTATCTATGCGGAGACAAGAATTTTGAAGTGAAGGTTTACAGGAGACCTGTAGCCCTTGGTAGCTCAGATCAACTCCCCAATGTCTAAAGTGAACAAATCTCATGGCGCCCTACCATCCAATGCTGGCTGTAGTTTCTCGGACGCGGCTCTCTAATCACCTTTCCACCTTTAACTAGAGAGTTCCGAGAGTGCCAAATCTTTCAGATCTAAAGTTTCTAATTACAGCGGTGAATCTCTCCCTTCTCTAGGACAGTTTGAAGTCTGCGCCGCCTAATGGCACAGTATTACCATTGCATAGCCATCTGGCATGACAAGAAGTGGAGGAGGGAAGAGGGGGAAAAAAGGAAAAAAGAAAACGGAAAGAACAAAGGCAAAAAAAAAAAACCAAAACAAGAGAAAGCTGGGGCTTTCGTTCTCCCAAAAGAGACAGTTCCCAGAGAAAACCTGGAGGTAGAGGAGGAAGCTGGCGCTGGAAGTGTGGTTGGGAGAAGAGTTCTCCAATAGGGTAAGCGGAGGAAGGGGGGTGGGGTAGGAAGCGACAGCACAGCGCTATGGCTGTTTGTAATTCAGCATGGAGACACCTCTCAAACGATTCTCTCCCTTAAACAAAACAAGCTAAAAGTGAACTACCAGTTGCACACGAGACCTTTCGAAACCAAACACAGACGGCTCGCTACCTTTCCCTCGCCTTCCATTCAGAACATCACAAAATCGAACTAGAAGCCAAAATGCTCTTTCAAAAAGATAGAAATCTCTGCCGTAGGAAATATGTATTTCGGCAGCTAATCTCCCGTCTATCTTCCCATTTCACTTACCTTTCTTTTGGGCATTGTTGCAGCTCTCCGCAGGAGATCCTTAGGCAGGAGGGAAAAATGCCGAGAGCAGTCTCCGTCTGACCGCTCCGCGAGCGACTGAGTTTTCAATGAACTAATTGCAGCACGATATGTTCTCGCGTCCCCCCTCCCCCTAAAAAAAATCTCTCGTTATTGGCAACATTAAACACGCCAAGACGCAACCAAACTACGTGAATGGTTAGCCGAAGTGGGAGCCAGGTTGGAGTGACAGACTGTCAGGCCAATCAGGGGAGGTGGCCGGCTCGGAAGGCGTGGCCCGCGAACTTGCCCGAAGCCCTTGTACGCTGCCGGCTTTGACTGCCTCTGGGGTGCCGGAGTCCAGGCACTTAGCAGGCGCCTAGTACTCCAACGTGACCAGCAGGAAATCCAGTTTTTTTTTTTTTTTGCCTTTTCACCCTTTTATGTTTTAACGACGAGCGAAAGCTCAAACAGTTGTTTTTTTCCACGATCTCCAACCCCCACCCCTTCCTTCTTCGCGCGGGGTGGCGGGCCCTTTTGAGACTGGATTGAGTCAGAGCTCCGGTCTTTCCCAGTTGGCTAGAGGGTGAGGTTGAAGTGACAGGAGCACCCGTTTAGAGATCAGAAAAAAAAAAAAAGAGTGGAAACGCTTCTGGTCGTGAGAACTTCCCGCCAAAGCTGAACTGGTCCCGGCTTTAGAAGGGTGCCAGAACTACGCGCCTCCCGCAGGTGGAGAGTAGCAATAAATGTGGGACCTGGAAAAGCAGGACGCTCCTGCAGGCCGCCTGCCTTCTAAAAGAACCATTACCCGGGCTGGAGGGAGTCCACCAAGAACTGAATGGGGCCACGCGGGAAGTCTTTAATAGCAGATTTCTACCCAGAGGGAAATAGTTGACTTTAATGGTTTTTTAATTCAAAAGTGATATTTAAGATTACATACAAAGCAAAACAAAACCATTCCTTATCTTCATTACTGAAACTTGAGGTGTCGCCTTACTTTTTATTTGATTTTGCTAACGAAGTGCCCCCTAAACATATTCTAGTCTCAGGCAGTGTTTAAATGGTAGTTTACTGTTTTGAGAATCTTCCATTTGTCTTCTGGTGTCAGAGTCTGAGACCTTAAACGTTTGGAGAAAATAAAGAATATAATGCCTAGAAATAAGTCTGGTTAAAACAGAGTGCTGCTAATTGTTACTAGAAGTAAGCAGGCAGGTCTCCGGTCTCCGCAGAGGTTTTGTTTTTTTTTTTTTTTTTTTGAAACGTTTGCTTTGCTGTTGTTGAAAGAGCTATTTGTATTTAAATGTGCTTCAACAACAATCTACATTCCCTAAACTGAAAAGCTAATCAGGAAAGAAAATTAACCCTTTAAACAGTTACTTAAGAATTTAGACCCTGGCCTGGTGGTACTAGCCTTTAATCCCAGCAGAAGCAAGCCAGTCTCTGTGAGATCAAGGTCAGCCTGGTCTACAAAGCAAGCAAACCAGAGCTACCTAGTGAAAGCCGGTCTATTTATTACCTGGTGATACAATTCTATTTATGCTCTCCTAGGTTAAAGAAAAATAAACAGACTGGGGCTGGAGAGATGGCTCAGCAGTTAAGAGCCCCTGGCTGTTTTTCCAAAGGACCTGGATTCAGTTCCCAGCACTCACATGGCAGCTCACAACTGCCTGTAACTCCAAGATCTGACACCCTCCCATGCGGGCAAAACACCAATGCACATAATATAAAAAGAAATAAGCTGTATATTTTATTTATATACAAGTGTACTTTATTAACATAAACTATATTAATATAAAATATATCATTAATATGCATAAAGAAAGAACAGACTTCCATTTAAAAGAATTCTAGCCAGGATTGGTGGTGGCAATGTAGCAGTGAAATACTGAGATTCAAGCCACTCTAGGCTCCATAAACATTCTGCCACAAACAAATCAACCAAGTAAAAAAACCAAAGAAAACCAAACCAGCAGGACTGCTCTATGATCTGTTTAATCTAAACTGCACCCTGACGGAGCCTTTCATTTTGAGTTTTGCCTCTTCTTCCCTAGCATTTGGCGTGTGGAGTTAAACAAACCACTTTACACTAGGACCTACTGAACCTTCGCCCCCACCTTCCCATTGCATTCTCAGTCAACTAGACAAATCAGACAGGCACATTTAAATGTGCTTCGTTGCCTGCAGTTATGTGTCCTCTGCCCAGGCTCTGAATGGGTTTCTGAGTTACCTTTATGGTGAAAGCATTGTTGGAGCAACCTAGGTGTGTTTCAGTAATTTAATTTTTCTGAGAGAAAATTGGTTTCAATATATAAATTGTCTCATAAGGATAAGGGAAAAATGAAGAGAATGAAAACGTGTTAGGACTGGAATCCATTCATTCAGCAAATGCTTATTTACCATTATTTTGTGGGTAGGATTTTTGTTTTTGTAGAGTAGCTTATAAAAATGCAAACCCCTGCGGCATGCAAAGTTGCCGTGCAGAGTTTCTGCCCTTAAGGATTTTTATAGCTCTGTAGGATTGAGAAAACAGATGCACACGTATCTGCAAATCAAAGTTGCATGTATTATATGAATGGTGAAGTTGATATTTAATAATATAGCGGGGGCGGTGGTGCGGGGTGGGGGTGGGGAGGCTCTTTTGAAAACTGAGGTATTTTGAAGACCGCCTTTGTTGAAGAAGTGGTATGGGGCTCTGAACTCTTGTGGAGATTGTGACACTGTAACAAATGCAGAGGCAGACAAAGTTTGTACTTGTTGAGAGAACACATCTGCCCAGGGCCAGTAAATTGAAACAAATGGCCATAATGAGCTCGGGGAGGTAAATTTCAAACTGGAGACAAGGTGAAATGTACTTAGCAGTCAGTGAAATGTGTGGCCAACTCCAGGGTTTGTCGGCTCCGCTTTGGTCAGTCTTTTTCTCCTTGGCCCCCAACCTGTTCAAACTCTGTTTTGCTCTTTCGGATTGCTCAAGTGAGAGGGTCCATCTGTCTAGTTCTTCACCCCACCACCCCCATCATTCTTTCTAGCAGTAAACAAGGTGGGTGTCCTTTGTTCCAGTCAATTTACTTGAGCTCTTGGCCTTTGGGGCATTTTTACCTGAGTCTTCAGCACTTACAAAATGTAGCAAATCTCCCCCAGCAAGACTTGTTTACCAAAGTGTTTCAACCCCCCAAAGCCTTCCCTCTTGCTCACGCTAAATAATTTAGATTGAGCCACCATGTTGCGTAAGCAAACCTGCTTTCTTTTTCTTCTTCTTTTTTTTTTTTTTAAATGTAGCTGACCCGGAGCTCTACTTACATGAAGCTGTCTTGGAACTCACAGAGATCCATCTGCCTCTGCCTCCCAAGTGTTTCTACTAAAAGCATGAAACACCATACCTGGCCATGCCCAACACTGACTGGACATTGGCTCAAACTTGTGGTTTTGGAGATGGGACTTATTCATGTAAGGCAAGCGCTCTACCACTATGCGACCCCTCCAGCTCTCACACTTGTATGTAATTATTTTTCTTGCTTAAATATTTTCAGCAATCAGATGCCAGGTATCTGCTACAATATTTACTATATTTACAAATTATTTTTAAAAAAAGAAAGAAAGAAAAGAAAAAGAAAACAGCAATTAACAAATGTCCTTGCCTTCCTATTTGAAGATTTGAAAGTAGAACTTATTTTCACTACCAGCAGAGCTTCTGGCCAATGAGAAAGGTCATTTGCAGTTTTATTTGAAAATCATTCTGCTGGTAATGTGTGTGTGTGTGAGAGAGAGAGAGAGAGACAGAGACAGAGACAGAGACAGAGACAGCCTGTAGACACGTACCACAGTGAGCATGTGAAGGTCAGAGGGCAATTTGACAGTCAACAGTCAGGTGTTGTCTCCTTCCACAAGTTCCGGGGATTGAACTCAGGTCCCTAAGCTTACACAGCAAGTTATGTTTACCATAGGAACCATCTCCCTGGAGGTTTGTTTTAGCTTGTTTTTATACAGCTGGGTTTTTTGTTTGTTTGTTTGTTTTTGGTTTTTCGAGACAGGGTTTCTATGTAGCTTTGGAGCCTGTCCTGGAACTAGCTCTTGTAGACCAGGCTGGTCTCGAACTCACAGAGATCTGCCTGCCTCTGCCTCCCGAGTGCTGGGATTAAAGGCCTGCGCCACCACTGCCTGGCTTATACAGCTGGTTTACACTTGCTTCCTTTGCTATAAAAAGTCACATTTCTTTTTCTCAGTTACTTGAAAGCTAAGAAATTTTATTTTATATTGTGAATAACTGTCCAAGTAAATAGTTATGCTCGTTTCCCTCACTTAATAATGACAATACTATCAATCTGGAATTATGTGTTTTCATTATTTCAAGGAAATTAAATATATTCTTCGAACTCTTTTTTTAGGGTTGACTAAGTGGAAATGAGACAATCTTTTAAAAAATAAATGTTCATTAAATATTCTACTCGTTGGACTGCATACTGTTTAGTATACTTCGTAATGTATATAGGTTTCTGCTTCTGATTAAAGGGGAAATGTAATTATTTCCTGGTCCTTTTCGCATTATCTTCAAGTTCTGATGAAGTGCCTTTGGGGCTTCATTTCTTCAGGTTAAGGCCCATGCTGGAGACTTTTTTAAAATGATGAAATGTGTTAGCTCTGTAAGTGTTTTGTTTTATGAAAACTATGAATGATTATTTAACTCTTAAAGCCGAAGCCATTGCTTTGTGAGTTTGTGTTAACTTTTGCTCACAAAAGGTATGTCATTATATTTTGCCATCTCAATGTTGTCTGAAACAAAACAGGAAACTGTCCTTAAAGTATGACTTTTGCTTTGCTTCCATTTCGAGAACTTATCTGAGTCTTCCCATCTGCTCCCCTCAAGCAGTTGCTCACACAGGTTGTTAGAACTTGTGTAACAAACAAAGGGATTCCAAGGAGAAGAGAGGAAATCAGCCCGACTGAAAGACTCAACTCTGTCATGGCTAATGATGAGGCAGGAGTTGCCATTCTCCCACCAGTAGAGGAGTGCGCTTCTCTTATCATGACCCACATTTAATGTATTTAAAAGGATTCTATTTTATGCCTCAGATAGATGAGGCTCCCCTTTTGATTTGCAAGTCATGGTGTGAAATTTAACATCTTTTTTATGTGTTTGGTGGCCATTTGTATTTATTTGGTGAGGGTTGTTTGACAATATTCTTTACAGATTCTTTGTTCTATTGTACTTTTTTCCCTCTCATCTTTGAGCTATTTCGCATTTAATTCACACACAATTATTCTAAGTATGGGGTTTACCATGCTAATTCAAAACATAAATGCAATGTGTAATGATCAATTCAGGTTAGTTATTATCTCCACCTCTTTGTGTGTGTGTGTGTGCATGTGGTATCCCAAAACTTCCAACTCCTTTCTTCTAAGGTTTTGGAGCATATACAGGCAAGATATTGTAAGCTATAGTCACCCCACTATGCTTTTAAGCAGTAGCACTTTTTACTCCTAAGTATAGGTTGGTTGCGGCGAGCCCCGACCAGCGGGAAGAAAGCCACTGACACAGGATCCTTCTCCGATCACGGTTTATTGAAGCGCTGCTTGGTTGAGGGAGAGCTGGATGTGAGGGGGCCCCGAATGCGGTTGGTCTCCGGCTTATATACAGGTGGTGTGGGCGTGCCCTGGGTGTGGTACGCTAGGCAGACGGGGATTGGTGCATTGCTGTTGCTGTGCAGATCGGGCAAGAACAAGAGCGCTGACGAGCCGTTAACCGCCAAACTGAAACGGAACTCTGCTCTATCTTGTAATGGCGAATGCTTTAAAGACAGCTTTTACGTGTCTACCGCCACAGTTGGTAACCACTATCAAATCTCTCTCTAGACCAGCGGTTCTCAATCTGTGCGTTGTGACCAGATATCCTGCATATCAGAATTTACATCATGATTCATAGCAGTATCAAAATTACATCTATGAATTAGCAAAGAAATGACTTTTTGGTTGGGAACACAACAAATTGAGGAACTGTATTAAAGGCTTGAGCCATAGGAAGGTTGAGAACCACTGCCACAGACCTTCTTAGCCTCTCTTCTGCCCAGAGCTGTTATCTGCTGTTCTACTTTCTACTTCTATGAGATTATCTCGTTGCTTTTCTATTGGTATGACAAAACACCATGACAAATGTGACTTATAAAAGAAAACATAAAAAAAGCGTTTTATAAAAGAAAGCATTTAATTTGAGGCTCACAGTTCCAGAGGATAGTAGAGAACATGGCTATCATGATGGGAAACCTGGCAGCAGGCAGACAGGCCTGGCACTGGAGCAGTAGCTAAGAGATCCCATCTTGTGTCTTGATTCATAAGCAGTGGCAGAAAGAGAGAGCTAACTGGAAATAGCTAGGCTTTTGAAACCTTAAAGACAGCCCTCAGAGACACACCTCCTCCAACATAGCCATACCTCTAACCCTTCTCAAAATATTCCCCCAACTGGGGACCAAGCATTCAAATATACAGGCCTATGGGGCTTATTGTCATTCAGTCCACAACAGAGATAAACGTTTTTAGCTTTCTCATAAGAGTAAGATCATGAAGTCTCTTGAGCTTTTGCTATTTCTATTTTTTTTTCTAACAAGAGACCATAGTTTTACATAGTCTTACCATTTTTGCTTCAGGATTTCTGTTATATTTTCTTCTCAAATAATTTTCCTAATCATAGTTCCCTTTAGAAATGACGGAGTTTAGGGGCTAGAGAGATGGCTCAGTGGTTAAGAGCACTGGCTGATCTTCCAGAGGTCCTGAGTTCAATCCCCAGCAACCACATGGTGGCTCACAACCACTGGTAGTAGGATCTGGTGCCCTCTTCTGGCCTGCAGGTACACATGCAGAGCAATCATACATAAAAATAGAAAGGAATAAAATTAGCTGGCTGGTGGTGATGCAAGTCTTTAATCCCAGCACTCAGGAGGCAGAGGCAGGCAGATCTCTGTGAGGTTGAGGCCAGCCTGGTCTACAAAGCAAGTCCAGGACAGCCAGAGCTACACAAAGAAACCCTGTCTCAAAAAATAAAAAAATAGAGTTTCGCTTGCTTGGAGGTAGGGAAAGTAGTATTTCCTTCCTTCCTTCCTTCCTTCCTTCCTTTCCTTCCTTTCCTTCCTTTCCTTCCTTTTTTTTTTTTTTTGAGACAGGATAGCTCTGATTGTCACATGCTGGCATCAAGCTTGTGGTCCTCCTGCCTCAGCCCCAAGTTCTGGAATTACAGACGTACAGCGAAATGATTTGGCTAATACCAGTGTTTATATGGAAATGTTTGTTCAGTTCTCTGAACACCCCATTTGGGTTAGATTTATTTATTTTTATGTGCATTAGTGTTTTGTCTGCATGTATGTCTGCGTGAGGGTTTCAGGTCTGTAACTGGAGTTACAGACAGTTGTGAGCTGCCATGTGGGTGCTGGGAATTGAACATGGGTCCTCTAGAAGAACAGCCAGTGCTTTTAACTGTTAAGCCATCTCTTCAGGCTTTTGTGTTTGTTTTTCAAGGCACAGCTTTTCTGTAGCTTTGGAAACTGTCCTCAAACTCACTCTGTAGACCAGGCTAGCCTTGAACTCACAGAGATCTGCCTTTCTCTGCCTCCTGAGTGCTGGGATTAGAGATGTGTGTTACCACTGCCCGGTCCCTTTTAGGCTAATGGAGTAGTAGGATATAGTTTTATTTTTCAAAATGTAAATTAGTGTTTCAGCTTAGAATTTCTGATTCACATGTTGGAAGCTGTTATCCATAGTGGTGAAATCACCTGAGATTTTTACTAGAGTTATTTTCAAAGTTAAGTCTTCAAACTAGGTCTCCTACTTCAATTTTTGCTCTATATTTGTTTCTAACAAGGTACACACACGCCTTGTCACCTCTTGTGCTTAATTAAGTACTTTCGTGGCTTGACAGCATTGTGATTTACTTTAACCTAGTAGAAATTGGATGAAAAAGCTTTTTAATTATAAACAATTATCTGCTTGCCACCAAGAAAGTGTGAATTAGAAAATGATGTATTTCCTTGTATTAGGAAGATCTATACTAGGAACGAGAGAGAGGATGGCTGTGCTTTAGACTGGTTCTTGGTGTATGTTTGGCAGGTAATAATCACAATGCTATCATGAAAGAAGATTGGAATGTAAGTAAGAAAAGAGGAAGAGCAGAAAATTCTACTTTTTTAGTAATTAGGTCATAGCTCATAGCGTCACTATTAGAAGATTATTGGTAATGTACTTGCTAGTTTTATTCATATTAAAATAATAATAATGATAATAATTTCAATTTATAAGGGGCTACTATGGGTTAGTTACTATTATAAATATATGAATTATTTTTGATTCTCAATTAACAAATGATTCAGTTAGTAATAGAAGAAAATAGAATTTAAGCTAAGATCAGTTTGACTCCAGATCGTCAACTTTTTTTTTTCCCACTGTATTTTAATTCTTTTCATATTTTTGTTGTTGTTTGTTTGTTTAGAAGTTCTGCTTTTGGATAGTGCTTCAGAAATCTATTGTTATAAGAAAATTCAGCCTATAAAATTTTGCTAATGTAATTAATTTGATAGTTAGTTAATTATGTTTGGCTTGCTGTCAGGCAGTTTTAAATTTTCAGTTCCCCCCCGGGATGCAGTACCATCTTGCCTCCAACTGAGAAATAGTTGGAAGATCAATGTTTGTAGAATGTACTTATCCTGAGCACTGCGTAAGTCATGTCTATTCATTCTACAAATACTCACTGAACACGTATCAGGGCCGAGCAAATTTATTAAACACTGAGAATAGAAAGACTTGACTCTGGTCCTTAAGAACCTCAGTTAAGATAACCTAGAGACAGAAGTGTTTATAAATACTACAAATTACAATCTAATCTGATGTTTGATATGATGGACATATGTGCAAAATAATATGGCAATAAGAATAAGAAGCAGTTAATAATGTCTAGAAATGGGCTCAAAAAGGATGCTTTATGGAGAAAAGGACAAAATGAAAGAAGTGGCTATTCCAAGTAAATGAATGGCCAGTAATACTTTTTACTCATTATAAGAAAATAATCTGTTAAAACATTTTTTGATATAATTATTTATTCTTCCTGATACACATGAAAACAAGTGCATATTATATATTTGCCTGAAGTTTCTTGTAATTTGCCTGTGTCAAAATGGCCTCACTCTGACTGGTATTGCTTTATTCAAACCACCAACATGGTTCCCTGGATTCCATGCAACTGTGCATGATTTTTATATAACTGGACAATTCTAGTATTCATTTGGGGTATGAATTTCTCAGTCAATGGCTGAGTCGGATGGCTTTTTTTTTTCATTCTTCAGTAAAGAGAGAGAAAAACAATTGCCTTGATTGCTGTCAGGTCGGTCCTTGCACAGGAACTGTCTTGGGCTGAGAGGTAATTTATGAATGCCCAGGTAGAACAGAGAATGTGTCCTTGACTACCATGTTAGGCAAGTAAAGACACGTATGGATCAGCCAGCTGATGTGTGGTGTAATTCAGCCTCTTTATTTATATAAGATGTTGACTAGCCAAAACAGGCAAAAATGTGGAATGCATGCTTTATATATATGACACATAATTTCAATGCTATGAAAAATCAATTATCTTTTTAAT
Organism: Dicrostonyx torquatus; assembly: GCA_028555095.1. Classification (NCBI taxonomy): domain Eukaryota; kingdom Metazoa; phylum Chordata; class Mammalia; order Rodentia; family Cricetidae; genus Dicrostonyx; species Dicrostonyx torquatus. The sequence goes on from JAQHUG010000044.1 coordinate 437,423, forward strand.
TGAATAGTGTTTTTTTGTTTCTGTTGTCAATTCACCTCAGTGTATCAATTAAAAATTTAAATATAAAAAATTAGAATTTTAGTAAACTGAATTTCTATTATTCATACATATTCCTTGTAATATTGACAATGACTTTATGCATAGGTTAATATTCAACAAAGAGTAAAATCAAAAGCTAGTTTTTATGCATATTACATAGAAATTAACTAAATAGTGAACTTGAGTTTACTAGAGATAATGCTATGTTGTGCTTCCATTTCTCAAGTGTGTTATTGTGCCATTTGGTTACAAGAATTGACTATAGCCAGCTTCAGACCTGCATGAATTTGGAAATTATATTTGATTTCTGAGTGAACTTGAATGTTACAATATTTATTTATTTAATTTTTGGTTTCTTTGGTGATTTAATTATTTTAAATTTGTGATAATATTACTTGAAAATGTGTCATTAGACGTATTTTGTATCATTAAGTACCACAGAGACAGGCAGATCTCTCTGAGTTTGGGTCTAGTTTGGTCTACATAGTGAGTTCCAGGTCAGGCAAGTCTGTGTAATTATACTCTGTATCAAAAGATAGAAAGTAAGCTGGGTGTTTGGAAGGAAAAAGAAAAGTGAAAAAAATCAGGATGAACCTGGAAGCAAAAGCATCTGATTCCATACATGTGAAATCTCAGAAGGAACAACTACTAGACAGATAATAATGACAGATGCCTGGGATGGCTAAAGAGTGGATTGATAAGGTTGAAGAGTATTGATGTTCATGGGAATTTTTTTCCAGAGGAAAAAATATAAACTTGTTGAGGTGATTTTTAGATAACCTTTTTATTCTGAGGACTACTAGATCGTACTTTTAAAGGAATGGATTATGTGGAATCTGAATGACATCTTTTTTAAGTCCTAGAGATTGATGCTAAGACCTTATCGTTGCTAAGCAAGCACTCTGTGCCCTGTGCCCGAGTTGAACCTCTATTCCTTATTTCTGCTTTTTAGTGCAGACTGTCCTCAGACTTGCTCTGTAGGGCAGGCTGGTCTTACAATCAGGATACTACAATCTATGTCTTACAAGTACTGTGATTAGATTGCAGGTGTTCAGCACCAGGTCTTGTTGAAATAATATCTTACTGAAAAATTTTAAAAAGAAGTGTGATCACTCACATCAGAATTGTCTTTTCTAGTATTATCATATTCTTAACTTTAGGATATGTTAATTATGCCTAATGATGGGTTTCATCAAATGAAAATAATTTAAATAAATAGAAAGCAGAGATTGGCACAAAATTGGCACAAAAATTGACTCTACTATATGTTGTCTACAAGAAATTTATTTCAAATTAAAGGATATGAGTAGGTTGAAAGCAAAATGATGGAATAAAACTTTTTAAAATAGATATTCATTTTAAAAAGCAGCCAAAGTATTTTATCTGGAGATAGAAGGAATTTTTATATGATAAAGGATCAATTTATGAGGAAGACAATGATGCTACATATGTATGCAACAAATAACAGACTCCCAAGATAAAATCGAAAAGCAAAAACAGAGAATAAAGAAGGATTAGAAAGACTTTATGTAACACAGAGTTGAGAGATTCAACTTGCCCCTTTTACAACTGGTAGAACTATTAGACAAAATGTCAACAAGGACGGTCATGTATGGTGGTGCATGCCTTTAATTCCAGGATTCAGGAGGTAGTGGCATGTGGATCTCTGTGAATTCAAGGCCAGCCAATTACATGATGAGACCTTGTCCCCCCACAAAAAATGAAAAAAGAAAACTACCACCAACAAAAAAAGTCAGCAAAGATATAGAAAAACTGATCAGCTCACTCATTTGCCTTACTTGTTTTTATTCTTTATATCAAATTTGTGGTCAACCAAAGTTCAGAAATATTGAATGGTTATTTTTCAGACATAAGCACATTATTCTATTTTTGAGTCAGGGTCACAAATGAGTGATCTTCCTAGCTCTGCACCTCTGTGCTGTGATTAGAAGCTTGCAAAAATAAACCTCACACCCAATATAAACAAGTCCTAAATTTTAAAATTATGTATTATTGTAAGTAATGAAATGATGCTTTGTTCTGTCACTAAATCGTCCCATCTAGGCAGGTATCAAAACATTGTCCCTGAGCAGCTCTCCAAAGATGAGAGAGAGAGGCCCATTTTTCTCTATCTTCCAATAAATAGGGTATCTAAAATGGTCTGCCGTTAGACATGGCAGTGAACATCCCAGTGCTTAGAAGGTGTTGGTAGGGGTATCAGGAATTCAAGACCAAGCTTCACCGTATTACAAGATTGGGGCTATCCTAGGCTAGATGAGATCATGTCTCATGTGAGGCCTGCATGTATGTGAGATTATGTAAAGAGTTTATCAACTAAGCCATATAAAATGTTCTTAAAAGGCATTCACTGCCTGGACAAACATGCAAAATTGACACTACTGAATAAAGCAGGAATATTATTGATTTCAGAAAAAAAAAGGTTCTATAATCATTTACTTCTAAAAATAGTTACTTATTTTTCCAGCATTTTTTTTTGTTGTTGTTTGGTTAATCTGGGAATTAAATTTGCTTCCATGCATGCTAGTCCTGATGCAGTTCTAATACTGAACTCCACACGTCCCCAGTCCCCTCTAGAGATGTTTTAATGAAAGGGCTACAGTATTGCTTACAAATAAATTATGTCTGTTCCTCTAGAAGTATAGGTTTCAAAATATGATATCCAGGATCTCTGCTTTTGACTGTGGAGAGTTAAATAAGAGATTCACACAGAGAGTCTCCGCATGTAATAGAATGATGTAAAGGAGACTGACAGAGAATTCAAGTGATAGCTAACTAAGTATGTAAGCAAGACTGTAGGATAATTTCATGTCTCCTGATTACTATTTAACTCACCTTGAGTATTTATCAGTGTATATATATATATATATATATATACACACATATGTATATATAGTGTAAGTGCACATGTGCATGGTGTGCATTTTGAGTACTGGAGACAACCTAAAGTGTTTTTGTTCAGTTGATTTTCACTGTACTTTTTTGATAGGACCAGGGTATCACATTATCCTGTAACTTCACCAGGTATTCCATGCTAACTGTCCCTGGAATCTCCAAGGATTTACTTTTCTCCACCTGCCATCTTGTCATCATTGGCACTACAGGCACGTACCAGTGTGCCAGGTCCTCATCCTCATACTTGCAAGGCAAATGCTACAGACTGAGTTATCTTTCCAGACACTTCTTTTTTTGGGTTTTTCGAGACAGGGTTTCTTTGTAGCTTTGGAGCCTGTCCTGGAACTAGCTCTTGTAGACCAGGCTGGTCTCGAACTCCAGACACGTTTTTAAAACTTTTATTTTTCTCTCACACATTATGTTCAACCATAGTCTCCCTTCCCACCACTCCTCCCAGTTCCTCTGCCTTTCTCCCTTCTCCCACAGATCAACCCTTCCTGGTTTCCCTTACAAAGGAGTAGGCCTCCCACAGCTATCCACTGACCATGCCTATTAGATACAGTAAGATTCGTCACAGCCAGGCATGGCAGCCCAATAGGAGGGAAAGGATCCCAAGCACAGGCAAAAGAATCAGAGATAACCCCACTCCATTGTTGAGAGTCCTACAAGAAGAACAAGCTGCACAACCATAAGGTATATACAGAGGACCAAGCTCAGACCCATGCAGGCTCCGTGATTGCTGCTTCCGTCTCTGTGAGCCCCTGTGAGCCTTGCTTAGTTGATTCTGTGGCCCGTGTTCTCCTGGTGTCCTCAACTTCTCTGGATCCTACAATCCTTCCTCCCTATCTTCTGTGTTTCTCCTCTGACTCCAGCTGGGGTTTGGCTATGAGTCTCTGCATCTGCTCCCAACAGTTGCTGGATGAAGCCTTTCTGATGACAACTGGGCTAGGCACTGGACTCTGAATAAAGCAAAATATTGTTAAGAATCATTTCATTTACCTTTCCCCCACCCCCGGGTCATATTTAGTTCTGTTCTGGGTCTCTGGGCTGTCCTATCTCTGGTTCCTGGCCATCTAGGCAGTGTCAGGTGTGGGCTCCCTCTTGTGGCATGGGCCCATTGAACCAGTTAGGGATTGGTCACTCCCACAAGTTCTGCACTACCATTGTCCCAGCATGTCTTTCAGGTAGGAGAGATCATATACAATTTTTAAATAGTTAAACATATTTATAACAAGGCTATAGATTTATGATAGAATACTTGCCTAGAATGTATGAGGCCCTCAATTCAATCTGCAAAATCAAAAGAAAAGACAAAAAGAAATAGATAATCAAATAAATATACTTATGATAAAGGCACATTTTAAAAATTATATGTGTAAGTGTTTTGCCTGCCTGCATGTCTTTGTTACACATATATGTATGCCTGGTGCCCACAAAGAGCAGTAAATGTCATCAGATATTTTGGGAATGGAGTTACAGACAGTTGTAAGCTACTATGTGGGTACTGGGAATCCAATCCTCTGGAAAAGCAGCAAGTGTTCTTAATTGCTGAGCCATCTCTCCAGTCCTAGGCAAAACATTTAACACAGGAATTAAAAAAATGACTCTCCAATCTCTTCAAAACCAATTTATAAATAAACTTCATTTTATGGATTTAAATACATGTTTAATTTATTAGTATACCTAAATGTTTTGGTTCGTAGTTAAAATATGCAAGCTAAAGCTTAAGGGAATATATTTTAATATTTATCATTATAAGTATAAGGCAATTATGTAAACAATGCCTCTGTTTTGGTAGTAAGTGGAAAAGCTTGTTGAAAATTGCTTTTATCAAGGTGATCTCAGCTCTCAACTCTACATTAACCTTGGTAAATGTACAACAGCAGCTTGCTACATAGTCTTTAATTCAGGAACATTTATTGTTTTTAAAGATCATAGTTCCAGATGTAAGATCAAGAGAAATCTCAGAAAATGTACTACCGTTTTCTTCAAAGGCCATATACTAATGTGTAAAGGCAGATAATGGTGTACAAATTTTCTGAATAGACATTGTCAACTATTCATCTATAGATTGGGCTGTCAATTCATTGTACAGTTTGGGTTTCATTTATGGAGTGCCTCATACAAGGTTATATGTAACTACCTCCTAGTTATTCATATCCAATGAATTATTATTTCCAACCACTGGTGTACAGTTATAACATTTTCAGGATACAGGGTCTCTTGAGTTTAAGTGGCATCTGCCATCCTATGTCATTCAGATTTGCACGGCAGTGTGTCTATTTAGAGGTGCTGGATTCCTAGGATATGCATATTTTGAAGTAGACTTTTCCCCTTAATTATGCCTATTGCACCAGACTTGAGTGTTTTTGTTATTAATTTGATTATTCCAAGCTGCGATAGCTACCTTTGCAGACAGATAACCAGAATCATCTTCTAATTAGTCCCTTGGAATGAAAATATGTCCTTAATTCTACATGTAGGAGCCATAGTCAAAAATTCCAGTTGAGAACCCAGACAATAGCTGGCAACACTGACTTATATACAAATGCATAAGCCTTGAAATGATTATTCCTCTAGTTTTTTTCATATTTCCAGGTAAGGCCATATTTGGGAATATATTTGGAAAGAAATAGCCATCAGTTCTGGGACTGGAGACATGACTCAGCAGTTACAAACACTGGCTGTTCTTGCAGAAAACCCAGGTTTGGCTTGCAGCACTCACAGAGTGGCTCAAATCCTCAGTAGTTCCACTTCTATGGGAGCCTGCACCATTCTCTGGCCTCTGTGAGCACTGCACATTTGGAGTATACTTATATATCTACAACCTGCTGGGGGAGGTGCTTGTTTGTTTTCTAGCCACCTAGACTCCCAAAATAATCACACAGAAATCTCTGTTAATTGCAATGCTGTTTGGACAATAGCTTAAGCATATTTCTGGCTAACTCTTATATCTTAAATTAGCCCATTTCTATTAATCTGTGTATCACCATGTGGCTGTGGCTTACTGGTGCATCTGTCTCTTGCAGGCAGTTACATGGCTTCTCCCTGACTCTGCCTACTCTCTCTCTACATCTTTGTTTGGATTTTCTGCCTGGCTTTACTCTGTTAAGCCATTGGCCAAAAGCAGATTTATCCATTAACCAATAAAAGCAACAAATATACAGAAGGACTTCCCACACCAGCAACCAAAACATACACACACTCACATAGATAAAATAAATCTTATAAAAAAGCAATCATATCATTTCATTTCTACATTCTTCATGCACAGAATTATTAGGCAATCAGAAATGGTTGTTCTGAGTCTTGAAGTTTTGAATGATTTTTGCACTTAGCTATAGTTACTTTAAATAGAATTTTTTCTTACTTGTAAGTGGAATGTTGCTATAACAAAGCATGAAAACATATGCCTTTAGCTTTAGGTCTGGGAAGTAGTCAGAAGATGGAAGGAATAGAAGGGACTAGTAGAAAAATCCTACAAATATTTGAAAAGGCTGTTTATGAAGGATTCAGGGAAAATGAAAATTAAAGGAAGGGTAGCCTCTTTTGCTACAGCAGCAGAAACCTAGTAACCAAGCTCTATGCTAACATGGAAAATAGGGTATAAAGCTCACAAACTTGATGCTGTAGCTATGGAAACACTTAGGTAAAGTATGGACAGTATCACCTTGAGTTTTTGCCCCATGTGATACAATCCAGAAGGAGAGATGTGAGATAAAAAATGAAACCTTTTTTATACAGAATCCAGGACATGGTGAGTTTGAAAACCATGCTGTTTCTCTTTCTCACCCTCTGCAGACAGTGATTTTCAAATAAGAAAGGATTTCAGGGCAAAGATCGAATGAGAAAGATATTACTGGGTCTTTTGTTAAACCTCAGAAAAGAAGTGTGCTAGTGTCTCTTAATAACTTTCATGCAGACAAAAGTCCTAAGGATCTTAAAGACTTTATATATCCTTTTTTCCCCCTAAACAATGGGATTTCTAAGGCATTTATGGGGGTATTCTCACAGTGGTCTCACAGGGAACCTGAGCAAAAGAATATTAAAGAAATCTCCTTTGGTTATGGCTGTTGTCTAATTGAGTGGATTATAAGCTGTGCATAGAAAGACCACCAAAGTCTTCAAGGTTGTACTGCATCAGGTTGTACTGAAATATAGAGAGATATTACAAAATGGGGTGATCTGAGCTCTCGGACTATTATAGGAAGAAGCAGTCTGAGAAAATGATTCAATTGGATTAGCTGCAAATATAAGGATGCTATTGTTTTGAACGAGGATTTCACATATCCCGGGCTGTCCTGGAACTTGCTATGTAGCTGAGGATAGTTCTAGCTTCTGTTCCTTCTGCCTCTACGCCCTGACTGCTAGAATTACATCTGTGCCTAGTTTATGGAGGAATGGGGGTTGAATGCAAGGCCTCCCTTCTATTAGACTAGCCCTCTATCAAGGTCAGGTAGACTCTGCAATTGAATGTTGGGTGCACAAAACAAAAATATTTAGCTTTATGGTTTCATGTCAGGCAGGTCTCAAGGAAGTGAACCCAAAGAATCAAAATTGAGGATCTTCATCTCACCTAGACTCGACTTAGATAAAGAGATCTGGCAGTTGGACTGCTGCCAAAATGTCGATGGACTTTGTAGTCTTGGAGGAGGGGATCAGTGTATTTTGCATGGGGGAAGGGTGATCATTACTGTAGACTGAGGAGATTGTAGACAATTGTGTTTTCTAGTGTGTTGACATCCAGTCCTCTGGGCTCTTTTAAAAATGTGACTTTGAGCCTGGTGGTGGTGGTGCACGCCTTTAATCTCAGCACTCGGGAGGCAGAGGCAGGCGGATCTCTGTGAGTTCGAGGTCAGCCTGGTCTACAAGAGCTAGTGCCAGGACAGGTTCCAAAGCCACAGAGAAACTCTGTCTCGAAAAACCAAAAAAAAAAAAAATGTGATTTTGAGTATTTACCTTCCCCTTCCTCCCTAAGAAGCACCCTTTCCTTTTCCCATTCCATAATAAAATTACTTGTACCCTGATATTCTTCTCTGTTTTGTACTCCAACTCCCCTATCCTTGAAGCAGTCCCATTTTAGCTTCCTTGTTTCTGTAGTTACTAGATGCTGTGTACTCGTGTCTGAAGATTTGGAGCTAGGAACCTCCAACAAGAAAAGAACATCCTACTTTTGTCTTTCGGTGTCTGGGTTACCTCATCCAATCTGATCTTTTCTTGTTCCTTCCACTTACCTGCAAAGTTCATCATTTCATTTTTCTGTACAAATAAATAGTATTTCATAGTGTATATGTGCCACATTTCCATCTCTGATAGCAAAAACTACACCAATGAAGTCTCACTCTCATGACTGTTCAAACAGTCACTGAACAAGGACATGTCACTGAACCAGTGGACATGCCAAAGTGGACAGGGAAAAAAGCCCATGAGGTCTCAACCCCACACAAAAAATTATAGGCAACTGAGGACAGTGGGGAGCAGGAGAGGCGGTCTTCCCCAGGGAAGAGCAAACCACTGACGTGTACAGTTCCAAATGGACAGGCCTAAAAACACACATACAAGTAACAATACATGTGCTGAAAAGGTTATATTAAGGAATAAATATGTGTGTGAAATTACATATATGCGTGCGATAATAATTAGTGAATAAGGGGACCGCGAATTTGAAAGGGAGCAAGAAGGGATATATGGGAGTGTTTGGAAGAAGGAAAAAAAACAGGAGGAATGTAATTGAATTACAATTTCAAAAACAAATGAATCAAAAATTGTGACTTTGCAGAGGGGCATAGTGGTTCACATCTCTAACCCCAGCACTTGTGAGGCAGAAGCACGAACGCCACGCATTTGAGGCAAGTTGGAGGTACATATTAAGTTCTAGGGCAGCTAAGGCTATATAGTGAGACCATCTCCAAAATAATAATAATAATGATAGCAAAATAGTAAAATAAGAGATGTCATTGGTGACTCGTCCATTAAGAGGTGGGCAGTCTGTGTTCCTTCTCATCAGTCTTAGTGGGGTTATGATAACCGCAAAGAAATGCTATTGGATTCGAAGTTCTGGGACAGAGAAGTTGCTAAAGCTTTTACTTCATGGCTCTCTAGTCATATAGTTTTAGAACCCAGTCACCAGGCTGTGCTAAAATTCAAGGAGCTACTTGAGAAAGTTCCAAACTTGTATTGCGGCTGATAACCGGAGCTGAAAGAGAGCACCCTGCATGTGAGTAGCGCTTCAGACGGTTGCGATTGCTAGCATTGAACCATTGAGTCATCCCAGCTAAGACCCCAGATGCCGGAGCAGAAACAATCCATCTTAGACATGTGCTTTCCAGATTCCTTACACTAATTCAGTGTGTAAACACAGTGAATGAGTTGGAGATTTGAGTGGTTATATAGAATATTAACCAGAATAGCATCTTATAATCCTGTTAAAAACTTCCCCTCATTTCTTTCTTTTACTGTGTGTTGAAGGCATGTTAAACAAGGGGTCTCCCACTGAGCTTTATATCTGGACCTTCCTTTACTTTTTGTTGTTGTTGGTTGTTGTTGTTAACTTGTAGATGGTTCTCACTAAGTTGCTTACGTTTTTTTGTTTGTTTGTTTGTTTGTTTGTTTGTCAAGACAGGGTTTATTTGGAGCCTGTTCTGGAACTTGCTTTGTAGACCAGGCTGGCCTCGAACTCACAGAGATCTGCCTGCCTCTGCCTCCGGAGTGCTGGGATTAAAGGAGCACACCACCATCACCTGGTGTTGAAATCATTTTATATGTGGCATATCTTGAGTTTGTTATTCTCGTGCCTCAATCTCCCAAGTACCTAAGATTCTAGGCTTGTTATACTAGGTCTTCCTAGCACTCCTTTCTAAATCAAGGTCTAGCCAAGTATAATGGTCCTTTTTTGTTTTTTTGTTTTTGATTTTGGGTTTTTGAGACAGGGTTTCTCTGTATCTTTGGAGCCTGTCCTGGAACTAGCTCTTCTAGACCAGGCTGGTCTTGAACTCACAAAGATCACCTGCTTCTACCTCTCGAGTACTGCTGGGATTAAAGGCGTGCGCCACCACCTGGTTGAGAATTCTTATTGAGGTTTCTTAAGATTCTTTTTCTTTTTTGAAAATCTATCTATCTATCTATCTATCTATCTATCTATCTATCTATCTATCTTATATTCATGTTTATGTATGTATACCACATGTGTGTAGGAGACAGTGGAGGTCAGAAGAGGGATTTGAACTCCAGAAACTTGAGTTATAAGCTGTGTGAGTTGCCATGTTACCATGTGGATGCTAGGAACCGTGTTCAGACCCTATGTAAGAGCAGCAAGTGCACACAGCTGCTGAGCCATCTCTCCAGTCCAAGGATTTTGTTTTGTTTTTAATTTTGGAAGTAATACTGTTATGAAAAAGTCACTATTGATTTTACTGGTAGTTTGTTAGATATATGTCTGGCACAAAGTAAAGTTGTCAAACATGTCTCTCATTTTCAACCCTTTTAACACACTTAAATGTTGGAACTCTAATGAGCATTTGTGTTTTATCACTAGACACAAAGGCAAGATGTATTTTTATTTTAAAAAAGCCCTAACTCTGGATATTCTTATGGGACCTTTATTTGGGATTCACTGATTGACACAGTAATATTCTTCTGACACCTGAGACACTACGTTGTGCAGGCTTCTAATTTTCAGCATCCAAGAATATCAGCAACAACTAAAGAAATCAATCATTGGGAACAGAAATTATTTTTTAAGTGCCATTGGATTGCCACATAAAGCTCTGGAGTTTCATATTTGTTTAAGTTCGGTCTTTGCATTGGTATATAATGTCAGGAATGTACAGCGGCAACAGAAGCCACACATAATTAAAGCCATATTAAGCAATAGCAGAAAAGCTGTCTTTAAGGGGTCCCACGCTCTCCCCTCTAGTAATCCGCTTTCTATCAAATAGCATAGCTATTTCAAAAATGCTGCCTGAGCAAGTCTCAAGTTTTATCACCAGATTTTAGTTGAATTCATTTATTACGTAGTCTGACTCACATCAGTTTATTACCTGATGGAAGAAAAGTGAAGTCCAAGCTCACAAGACAAAAGGTATAGACTTTAGAAGTGTGAGTCTGCCTTTTTATTCTTTGTTATTTTTCTCTTCATGACACGTGCTGCTATTATAAAATCAAGGCCACCCTTAGGCTCACTCCTTCCAATACTGTGTAGCTATGCTTTTCCATCTTTGTTATAGCTTGTCAATCTAAGAACTGAAAATTTTTTTGTTCATTTATCTGAGTTTTGGTCTATAACATTAATATTAATATTTCATTATAAATACTTCACATTCTGTTTTCTGAGACATCCTTTTACTCTTTGTCCCTACATTATACTACCTCCCTAACTTCTAGATGGGTGTACGATTTATTTCCAGATGACTACCAAATGCGAAGAAAAGCTGAATCACATGCAACACAAAAAAAAGGAAGCTAGAGTGTGGGAAAGGAGACAATTAGGCATCATCTGGGAAATCTTCATGACAAGAAACGGGGGTGACTGAAGTCCAGAGACTTTATAGCAAGAACATCTGGAACCCTTGTTCCGTAATGTGGCCACTATAGCCCCTTTTTCTACCAGCCAAACTGTTTAACGCTGTCCCTGTTTCTTTATAAAGAAATTCATGAGACTATAAGTTTTTGTAAGGTTTAGACTTTTGTCAGTTTTGTTTACTGATGTGTCTACAATATTGTCTGACAAATAGCAGTGTTTCATTTCAAATTTTATTGAAATATTAAAATCAAGACAGTTTCTGTCTGGGAGACAGCCTGATGTAGTAGAAAGGGCATTGGTTTTTGATTCATCCTTTATCTGACATTGAACATTGGAGTTACCAATAATTTCAGTGTGGACCATATTATCTTATAAAGCTATGGTTTTTCTCTCCCTTAGGCTGATTCCATTTACATCCATGCTTCAATTACCATATATAAGCTGATGAATCCAATTCTCTATTTTCTCTATTTCTGCCTCCAATTCCATATATTCACGGTTACCTACTTGACATCTCTACTTGAATGAGTCAGAGGCATCTCAAACTCATCATATTCAAAATTGAACTCATTATATTTCCCCCATATACGCCATTGAGATGAGCTGAATCAACCGTGCTGTGGTGTGTATAGCATTGATTATGGATAATTTTTGCCTTCTAAAGTACTAGAGTATCATTCCAGCTGCAGACTGACAATAGATACTCAACAAAATTCTCTTTGCTTCATATACACCAGCTCACCAGAAGTTATGAAGAGATATAAACAGTTATCAATCTCTATTTCGTCCTCTCCAGCATCATTTACTAAAATTCAAATTTTTTAGATCTCTTAACTTTATTTATTTTGAATTTGAGGTGTGTCATAATTTTTTTTTCTGTCACTGTAATAAATAGCATGCCCATAGGCAGCTTGGGGAGGAATTGGTACTGGAGAGTAGATGATGGCGTGATGGACCTGACCTTGTGGCTTTTATGACTTGGGATGTTTTATGGGAGGAAGGTGAAGGATTTTGGAGCTATATGCTGGAAGTTTCATTGAATGCTCAGAGTTTAACTCGCTGCTGTGGGAACTTGGAAAACAATACTAAGCAAGCCAGAAAGAGCAAGTCAGAATGAAGCATTCTTCCTGCCGCCAGGTGCCTGCCATGATTTCCTTCACTGATGGAATAGAGCGTGTAAGCTAAATAAACCATTTCCTCACCATTTTTTTTTCTTTTTGGCCATTATTTTATCACGGCAACAGAGAAGCAAACTAGAACAAGGTCTTTCCAAACTCTACAATGTAGAATATGAGATTGAGAAGGATAGTCAGAATTGAGGTTATGGTAAGTCTCTATTTGTAAATATACAGGTAGATTAAAGAATTAACTCACTATATGTTTGGGTGACTTAATGAAAAATGTAAAGATCAGATAACATTACTGGAAACTTTCAATATCAGCACCACTGATATTTTGGGCTAAATAATTCTGTGGGGGAAGGGAGGTAGGGTCTGCCCATATGTAGTATGATGTTTAGCAACACCCTGGGCCTAGCCAATAGGTGTTAATAGTAGCAGCATCCTATTTTTGACAAATGACAGTGTCTATAAATACTATTAGAAGCTACTTGAATGTCAAAATTGCCCCCCAGCTTATAGCACCTGATTCGGGAGGGTCGCTTTATTAGAGATCCATGATTTGACAAATCATACTGACAAATAATAGGCCAATGAGATTATTGCCTCTACCGTTCTTTGTTCATATTCCTCATCTACTGTGAGGATAAGAAAAAAGCCTCAAAAAATTATGAATGAGTATAGATGTTACTATTAACAGAATATGAATGGGATTTCTTACCAAAAATCATTATATTTATTAGTTATGCTTCTCCAATTTGCATGAACTAAAGAAGATAATAAATCACTTTTATCAATTTAAAAGAATATTTCATAGAAAAAAACCACATTTTTGCTTTCCTAAATGCATAACAAAACGGTGATAGGTTACATGACCGCATTAAGTAGATCAGTAGTGCTAAACAGAAGCATTCCTTTTGTCATAACACCAGAAAAATAAGGACACTGGCCAACTCGTAGACAATTTAAAAGAGCTATAGAAAAGTACTAGTTCTGGAGCTGAGGTGCGTACCTCAGTCAACAGAGTGCTTGCCTAAAATGCAAGAGGCCCTGGGTTCAGTCTCCAGCACTGGATAAAATGAAGCCTGGTATAAAACTTGTACATGCCTATAATTCCAGCCCTTGGGAGATCAAGACAAGGGCAGGCATCAGGAGTTCAAAGTCAAACTCAGCTGCACAACAAATGTGAGGCCAGATTGGGTTATTTTAAACCTTCTGTAACATAAAAACAAAACAAACATCACTCACACACAAAAGAAACATAGTATTTTCATTTTATGCTCTTTAAGAACAACTCACACAAAAAAAGCCTCAGAGAAGTCCAGGCCCTAGCCGGCCCAAATACATGATCTTCAAGATCCCAAATAATCATGTCAGTTACCATTGGTGGTACAACTCTTTGGCCGCTGTATCCTGATTTGGCCTTCACTGTCTTTCATTTCTATCTTGTCTTGGAGTAGGAACTGAATGCTACTTTTAGAATTAGATGTTGGTGTGAATAAGGAGGTAGGGATGATCTTGATTATATTTAATAGAATTAAATCTATGTTAAGATTGGTAATGACTATATATATATATATATGCCTACCTGTCATTTCAGGTCCTCAACAAATAAAAAGAAACTATCCCTATGAAAAATGTAATCTTATTTTAATTCATTTTATGAAAATAACTTTTGTGGACCTTTGAGATATCTTCCTAGTGTAATTGTTCATGATGGACCTATAGTTCAAAATAATGTCCTTCCAGTGTGGTGGATTTTAGTTAAAGTTGGTAGTATCTGGGAGAAGCTATGAGAAGGGAAACTGTGATCAAAATATATTTGTATCAATAAGATACAAAAGGATAAAACATTTTAGTGAAAGAATGATATGATTTGAAAGTATCATTACAGAAGTCCTGTACTGTGTCAAGATTTTTATTGGCCTGTGCTAAGAAACTAGAAACATCTGATATTTTTACGCATTTGATTTTTCAGAGAATGTCAGTATGTACTTATTTGTGAGTACCGAGCAGTGGTTATATTTTAAAAAAGAGAAAAAGCCTTAGAAATCATTTGGCCTGAATTTTCTTTTGTTTTGTTTGCAAAAGATGATTGAAGTCATTAAACCCACTGTAAAACTTCTGCATGCTGCAAAAGACTTCCAAATCTAACAACCTATCTGGAAAAAACTTGTAATACCGAGCACATGGAGTTAAAGGACAAATATATCATGTTTCAAAAGCCAGATAACAGATTTGTGGAAAGCAGCTACAAGTAAGTGATTGTCTCTTCTACTGTGGTCCAAGTTAAAGGGCTATCTTCCCCAATGCATAGATCGCTGGGAGGAAATGTATCTTTTATATTCAGTTAAGTGTTTAAGCAAAGTATTATAGGTAACCTCTAGGCTACACAAACACACAAATTCAAAACTAGACCAGTATGATTGTAAGAATTTTCAAATCACAAAAGATTTGGTTAGATATTGATGAAGAATTGGTATACAGGGCTTTAAGCAAAAACGTTGAGGGAGATAAGATGTGGCTAACACTTTTTTTTATCCTTTGTTTTTTAGTATTTGTTTGGAGTCTTTGTTATCTATACATCCTAAATCTAGGGTGTGTTAAGAAAAGAGTTGCAATAAGCTTGACCTGGAATGTGATAATGACATGAGATACTATAGGAAACTCCCAGATGAAATATAGTTTCAGTACACGAGCACAGTTCCAGGAACTTCAAGATGGTTGAGGAGTACTCTTCCAGACTCTGGGCCTCCTGGTCCTATAGAAAAGGAATGACAGGTGCATTTTAATGCCCAGTTTAGTGGGGCAATAATTTGAAGCTATTGTCTATACTTAAAGACCTGACAATGATGAGGTATATCTTGTACAGAGAATGTATTTTTAAGAGTTTACAAATATGTCACCTATAAAAGCATGGATAAAATAATTTTATTATTTCTCAGAGGCCAATTCTTTGGAACTAAGGCTTTCCTTTCCTTATGAAAAGCCTCACAGCTGGGCGGTGGTGACCCATACCTTTAATCCCAGCACTTGGGAGGCAGAGGCAGACAGATCTCTGTGAGTTTGAGGCCAGCCTGGTCTACAAGAGTTAGTTCCAAGGCAGGCTCCAAAGCTACAGAGAAACTCTGTCTTGAAACACCCCCCGTCCCCCCAAAATGAAAGAAAAGCCTCACACTGTCTGCATCTTCATTTTTTAATACAACCTTGGAGGAATGAAGAAATGAGCAATTCCTTATCTGACCCCTGTAAGATTGATTTATTAATGAAACAAAGTTTTTAAACATGTAGCTCTTTTAAAGTCGTTGGGAAGTTTTCGAAAAATCAAAGGACGGAGCTTCTGTATCTCTCTAGAAAGGGGGAGGAACTGAAGGAAGAATTCTTATCTTGAAAAAAAAAGCTAATTCAGAATAGAGGTCATTCCCAGATTGGACACAGTGCCAGAGTAGGATGCCACAAACCTAGGACAATTTGGCATGTGAAACTTTGTGTCTGTGACCCAAACTGTGATTTTCCAGACAAATAAGTGCTTGTTTTCCTGTTCTTGCAAAAATGGATTGCTTAGTGAGGTTATGGATATATTGAACGCAGAATGTACAGATAGATAGATGTCTTCCAAAGGAAAGAAACCTGGCAGCAGGTGGGGGCTGTCTCCACATGCTCTCAAGTTCTACTCCATTTGAGCTGTCGACATCTGTGAGCACATTAGAAAGATTTTTGGGTAAGTATACCAGGAGCCTAACTACCCAAGGAGCCAAATAACCTCCTGGAAATGAAATCTTAGGGAAGCAAATGGTGCAGAATTCAGTGTGTGCTCAAAGATAAATAGGTCAGTTCCATTAAAAAAGATGAACCCAATTACAGCATAGATGTACATTAGCCAGTCAGTGACTCAGCTTATTCATAGCTACTTGTATTTTAGTACTAAAGGGACACCAGGAAAGAAAAAAAAAAACAAGTTTAAAATGAAGCAAATGTGACGAGGTGTCTCATATAAATATATATATATATATATATTTACACGACATAGTGTTTAAGCCTGAAACTGACATGTGAGGAACATTAATATCAGAAATCATGGATGTGAAATGTTGCCTTCACTCCATATAACCCTCTCAGAAAAGGACATCAGCAATTACCATCTAAAAACGTCCAAGAGTACCTGTAACTGAAAGAACCATCAATAGTCATTAGTAACAAGTGGTGCCTTAGGAGGCAGCAGGTTCCACAGCTTACTCTGACAGAGCAGGCAATATTGCAGCAAGAAGGGGAAGAAAATTGGAGACATTATGTGGAATCCAAGAGAACGGGTTCATGTGGTATCTGACAAATGGCCCTTCTGTACTCTTAAGCCTATTTTGATGCACTGGATTCATGAGTGGTGTGAAACAGAATAGCCACTCAATATTTTTTAGAGTAAATATGTCCAGAGTAATACAAATAGACAATTGTTAGCATAACTCTGGTTTATATTCAAGATTATATAGCTTGGAAGAGGAAAATCACTTAAGGTTATCTTTCTTCTTTACTTAAAATTCAGTATGTAAATATGTGAATCTGGTAACACAAAGTAAAATTAGACACACTATTTAATAATGATAACTGTTAATTACAATATGTCAATCCATTAAAAGCATAAAGACTACAACCAATAATTTTCAAAAACTGTCAGTTAGAGATATCAATGTAATATATCATTGATGAAGTTATCAGTCATCACTAAGAATTGTCAATTAACTTGTATTTAACTGAAAATTGCAAATATGCCTGAAATTACTCAAATTTACCACTGTATGAAGTGCCTCAATAGTGTCTTACTTACACTGAGTGTGTGCTTCTTATATGCTACCTCAGTCAACCCACAGAGAAACTCTGCACTGTAGACGTTACTATTTTCATTCTGTAAACGAAAAATACGGAGGTCAAGAAAAACTGTGGCTCTGAAGTATACTGAAAAGCTGCAATAGAACTGAGAAATTTTATTCTGATTGATTTCAGTCCTGATATTACCAGATGCTTCTTTCCGAGAACGACATTTTTAAAAATGCAATGTCTATGTGTGTTTGCACTTGTATGTGTGTGTGTGTGTTTGTGTGGAGGCAAAATTTATGGCACATGTGTGGAGGACAAAACCAACTTGAAAGAGTCAGTTCTCACTGAACTCAGATCTTTAGACTTGGGGGCAAGTACTTTTAACCCATGGATCAACCTTTCTCCGCAAGGAAAATGGATACAGCACTCACAATTACAACACATTCTTATTATAGCAACTCACGTGGGTGGAATTTTATTTAATTATCTGAGTTATTTTTGTTAATATTTTGAATTTCAGTTGGTGGATATTAAGTTAATGATAAAAAGGCATTTTGGAGATTTGCGTGCATGAAGTTTGATCAATGCACCAACTCCTGGTGGGGAAACTCTAGTTTTCATTTTATCACAGAAAAAATCTTAGAAAACCAGAAGGGAAAATGAATGGTACCGAGTACCATCTAAAAATACAATGAGGCAATGAATTTTCTTTTTTCCACAAATAGAACTTATTTTCTTTCAAATAGAAAATTTTAAATTCTTTTTTTTTTTTGGTTTTTCGAGACAGGGTTTCTCTGTGGCTTTGAAGTCTGCACTGGAACTAGCTCTTGAAGACCAGGCTGGTCTCGAACTCACAAAGATCCGCCTGCCTCTGCCTCCCGAGTGCTGGGATTAAAGGCGTGCGCCACCACCGCCCGGCGAAAATTTTAAATTCTTAAAAATTTGATTAGCAGTTACAATTTGAATTCATTTACTTTTGTTTCACATAAACATGGATGAGAGCCAAATAGCTTACAATTCCTCGTATGTTTTGATGTTGACTAGTTAACAGAATTGTCCTACGTTGAAGGACTACAACTATAATGTAAAAGTTTCGATGATGTCCTGTGTTCTGAGTAGAAAATCCCTAAACTTGAACGGCCTAGAAAGCTCCGCTTGATTGGCAATGTGCTTTTCCTTTTGCCTTTCATTTCAAATGACTCCAACCCTTGACCGCGACACTCTAAGCACATCGCTTCAAGGTCATTGTACTGCTCCACTACGTGACACAGCCCCCAAATGATTTTGGCCTCCTGGTAGGAAGTCAGTCGTTCAAGTGAAACAATGTGTATTAATTGAGAACTGATAAGTATGTTTATGGAGACCTATTTGAAGAATGCTAGATTACTGCCATAAAGTTCAGGTTTATCAAAACCCAAGTACTGCTTGGAATCACATGGCTGATAGCCTGAACAAAGCGAAATGTTTTTATTTAACGCGTGTTTTTCCTTTGAGTATTTAAACTCAGTTTCAAAGCCTGACACTGCCCCTTCTTAATCTCCTATCTGTTGCTAAGTGGACAAATGCAACAGGAGGGAAGAGAGCAGATGGAAAAGTAAATAATAAGATGAGCAAGGTGAGGAAAGAGAGCACGGCAATAGACAGTAGTATGGAATTATTCATTTTTGTTAGTGTGATAATAACATGGTGGTTACGTGGAAAAATAAATTCTTTTAGTTAGATACACTGAAGTACTGACATGATATGTGGAATTTTATTTAAATATTATAGCAAAAATCAAAGGAGGGAATAGATAGTAAGGAGATTGTCACAAGATAGATTGAACACCCGGAATGAATACTTAATTTTAAAAAATATAAATCTATAAAAGGACAAAGAGAAAATATCAGTAAATTTTTTCATGATAGATGACTAGGAAAGAGAAGCATTTTAACAAAAGTGGGAGTAAGATGTGAATGCATAGTTCCCCCGAAAAAGTGCAAATTGCTCATACATAAAAAATGTAGGCAATGTTTTCCTGTCCCAACTGCCTGCTCCCAAATAACTGGAAGCTACTTTCCAAATAATTGACTTGGAGACTTAATATTAATTATAAATGCTCGGCCAAATAGCTCAGACTTGTTACTAACTGGCTCTTACAACTTTTATTTTGTTTGTCGAGACAGGGTTTCCCTGTGTCCCCTCATTCTCAGTTTTGCTTTCCTGCCTAACTCTATCCTGTTCAGCTATTTGTAGTGTGAATTCTAGTTGGTTTTATTTGGTTTTTTCTTTTTGTTGTTGTTTTATGAGACAGGGTTTCTCTGTGTTGCTTTGGAGCCAGTCCTGGAACTAGCTCTTGTAAACCAGGCTGGCCTGGAACTCACAGAGATCCACCTGCCTTTGCCTCCTGAGTGCTGGGATTAAAGGAGTGCGCCAACATCACGTGGACTAATTGGGTTTAATAATAGAAACCTGGAGTCAGATATTGGGGGTGAAATCTAAAAGATCAGAGAAGCAGAGCAGTCAGTCACTAGTTCTTACCTTTATGAAATCTTCAGACCAGATGTGGTTTCCTGTTTCTCCAAGTCCTAAGACTGAATGCCAACTCTACAAAACCTCAGACTGAATCCTAAGGACAAGGTTCAAGGTTTTTATTATTAAGACCAGTTAGAATTCAAGCTACACCTATTGGCCAGTCAGCTTGTTTATTAAACCAACCATAGTGACACCCAGAACAGAAGGGTTATTCCACAGGAAAAGTGCTCGTTTTCAGTTGTAGTAAATACACACTAGACCACAACAAGAGCATTTTTGCCAATTACCTTCGGAAAACAAGCATTCATTTATTTTGGTGGGTGTAATCCTTACGGAAAGTAATTTGGCAGTATTTAAAAAATACAAATGGGCCGGGCGGTGGTGGCACACGTCTTTAATTCCAGCACTCGGGAGGCAGAGGCAGGTGGATCTTTGTGAGTTCGAGACCAGCCTGGTCTACAAGAGCTAGTTCCAGCATAGGCTCCAAAGCCACAGAGAAACCCTGTCTCAAAAAACAAAACAAAACAAAAAAACCAAATGATTTATTTCCTTTGGTTAAATAACTGTACTGAAAATTTATGTCTACAGGTATACCTACATAAGAATACAAAGCTAATTTTGGTTGTACTGTTTGAAGTAGAAAGACACTAGAAATAACTTGTTTCTTTTACTAGAGAACTGGTTATTATGGCTTATCCTTCAAACAAAGAATGAATCTGTTTAGTAAAGAATGAGGACTCTTTGTCTCTCTATATAAAATGGCATAGCAAGAGCTCACACTATAAAGCTGGGTGGGAAAAAAGCAAGGAAAGGAACAGTATGTATCACATACCTCTTTGTATAAAGGAGGGGTAAATAATCATGACACATGCCTTTGTTTCCTTGTAAAGATGTAAGAAAATATTCTTATTTACTCATTCAGAGCAGTCAATGGAGGCACTAAGGACACAATTTCTTTCTTTTTTTTTTCCTTTGCTCAACATGACAATTTCACGTTGATTACCTTTAAAAAAACATGAAACCAGGAAGCTGGAGAGATGGCTCTGTGGTTAAAAGCATTCGCGACTCGTTCAGAGGACCCAAGTTCAATTCCTAGCACCCACATGGCAATTCACAACTGTCTGTAACTCCAGGACTCAACACCCTCACACAGACTTACATGCAGGCAAAGCACCATTGTACCTAAAATAAAAATAAATAAATAAAAATAATATGAATATAAATAGACGAAGTTTTCCTGTCCCAACTGCCTGCTCCCAAGTAACTGGCAGCTACTTTCCAAATAATTGACTTGGAGAATTAATATTAATTATAAATGTTAAATGGATAAAGTACTCCATTTCCCTCAAGATTTAAATTCTCCCTTTATTGTACTATCATACTACTTTAGGTAGTCTCTTTTCTATGCGTTGCTTCCTAACACTCCCCAAGTCTACTGTAGGTTTCAGTTTCTCATTACTTATTCCCGCCAAGATTTGATCATCTTAGTTGTGGAGATCCTGTGTTAAGACATCTGTGTCGGTCTCAGGAGCATCCCAGGGCCTGTGGCAGTTTTACAGCAACTTGTGTTTTGAATAAATGTAGCTTTCTCCGATACTCCTTGGCTTAATTAGGATCCAACCACAGTGTTTTGTTGGATTCTATTTTGTTGGGTTTTCATTCTCATGTAGTACAATTTTTTTACTTAGCATTTTCTTTTTGTCTTAGAGATTGTAAATCCCTGGAGATACAGTAGGTGTTCAGTTAAGATGGTGAATTGAGAGATCTTGAAAAACAAAGCATAATTTTTCTCTAGTTATTCCTAAGTTTGGAAATGGTGCCAGGACTGTAATATCTAAGATAACTCTCTAATAAAATGAGACACTCTCATTGGAGGCAGATTATTTCTTTGTTCATTGTATATCCTTCAGTCCTTTATCCAAGGACATGCAGAAATCTGGCTGTTTTTTAAAAAGCTCTTTTTGTTTACTTTCCAGAGTTTCAAGGATTAATTTCGAAAGACATTAGTGGTATTTATACAGACTTCCATAAACTGTCAAGAGTAGAATGGCAGTAATAAACACAAATCAAGTTCCAAGACTGATGATATTTTCTTATAGCGTATAAATGCTTAGAAGGCATGTAAGCCATTCAACCCAGCTGAAATGTGTTTATTTAGACAAGTATTCATTTAGCAAAAAAATTGGAGTTATTTGTATGTTGTGTGGGGGGTGAGTGGGTGCACATGCACTGTGAGAGAGTGTGCAAGTTGGAAGACAACTTCCCAAAGTTGGGTCTCCTGCTGTATTGGTTCTGGGAACTGAACTAACTCAGGTCATCAGGCTTTGAAGCAATGACCTCGACCTTCTCACTGACCCACATTTAGAAATTACCTTTTGAGCAACTACTATTCTGGATATGTTGATATATTAAGAAATAGAATTAATCTGGCTAGAGTCCTGGTTCAGTGGAAAAGAGCCCTGGCTGCTCTCCCAGAGGACCAGGGTTCCAGTGTCAGCACCCACATGGCAGCTCACAACCATTTGTTACTCCAGTCTCAGGAGGTCCCACTCCATTTTCCAGCTTCTAAGGATAGTGCACACAGGTGGTGCATAGGCATATATGCAGGCCAAACACCCAGGCACACTAAACAAAAGAAAAGAAAGAATTAGAGAAGAAAAGAAATAAAATATGGAGAGAGAGAGAGAGAGAAAGAGAGAGAGAGAGAGAGAGCACTCAGTAGTTAAGAGCACTTGCTAGGCCTGGAAAGTTGAGGAGGTGACGTGGCTGTGGTTTGGCTCCTTCATCTCTCTCATCTCTCAGCATTTCCCCCATATCTGACTCTGGGCTTGTATTATTAAGACATATTAACGTGTGCTACACTTGCTGCTATGACTGAAGAATTCATTTGATTGTGAGCTTTCTCATGGCAGCTCACAGCTCTCTGTACCTCTAGTTTTAAGAATTCCGGTCTGTGAAGAATGGATAAGGAAAGTGTAGTACATTTACACAATGGAGTACTATACAGCAGAAAAAAATAACATGTTGAATTTTTCAGGAAAATGGATGGAGCTAGAAACATCATTTTGAGTGAGGTAACTCAGAACCAGAAAGACAATTATCACATGTACTCACTCATACGTGGTTTTGAAACATAAAGAAAAGAAATCCAGCCCACAAATCACAATCCCAGAGAACCTAGACAACAATGAGGACTCTAAGAGAGACTTACATGGATCTAATCAACATGGGAATTAGAAAAAGACAAGATCTCCTGAGTAAATTGGGAGCACGGGGACCTTGGGGGAGGATTGAAGGGGAGAGGGAAGAGGCAGGGAGGGGAGCAGAGAAAAATGTAGAGCTCAATAAATATCAATAAAAAAAGAAAAAAAGGACAAAAAAAGAATTCTGCTCTGCTCTTCTGGCCTCCATAGGCACCAAGCACACACATAGTGCACAGACACACATGGAGGAAAACACACACATAAAACAAAGACAAAGAAATCTAAACAGCAAAATGATCGCTAGGGAAGCAGTATACTACGATAGTGAGACTATAATAGTAAATGAATAAGGCTTTGTTGAAGCAGTGCTTCTCTCTTTACTATGTCCATAATCGTGAGTAAGTTATTCCCAATGTGTGCTTCAGTTTCAGCCTTTGTCAACTCAGTCATGACTACTGCATAGGTGGTCATGAAGAGTTCAGTGAAATAATGAACACACACAGAAAGTGAGACACATTGCTTGGAAAATAATAAACATTGGGGAAATTGTCCACTTTTAGTCTTATGCTACAGAAATTGGAAGTTGGTTTTTATCGAGTACTTTTTCATAATATTTTTCGTCTTCATAGGATATGTACCACATGACCCCATTCTGTATGGATGTAGACAGTGTTAGTATAAAGTTAACATCAATCATTTTCCATTATAAAATGTCTTTTAGGCTGACATGGTAGTCTGTACATGTCCATAATGCTACCACTTGGGAGGTGGAAGCAGGAGGATCAGGAGTTCAAGGCCAGCCTTAGCTAAGTAGCAAGTTTTTAGCCAGCCTGAGTTATTTCAAGAAGATGAGTTTTAGACAGTTTCATCGATCTGTCTGCCTGCCTGCCTGTCTGTCTTTATGTATGTATGTATGTATGTATTGTGATTATGTTCACCAAGAATTAGTCTCTTGTCTCCCTTCTCCCCCTGAACTCCATTTCTTTTCTTTTCTTTTCCCTTCTTCCTTCTTTCCTTTCGTTGATTCTTTGTGGATTTCACATCATACATTCTGATCCCACTCATCTCCTGGTCTCCTCACATTTGCCCTCTGCCCTTGCAACCTCTCCACTAAACAAAACCAAATGTAACACAAAAGCCAAAACCAAACCAAACAAAACAAAAATAAGAAAATAGGAAAACTATTGTCGTTCAAGCTGTAGTATGGGCCATGAGTCACACAGTTTACCCTTTAGTCCACTTACCTTTACTTGCTAGTGTTTATTGCCTGGAGTCATTGGTCTGGCTTGAGGCCTCTGGTTTCTGGCTATATCACTGATAATGGGTCCTCACTGGGGCTCCTGAATATCCTGTTGTCCTTTGACATGGAGATCTTGCTGTTTTGGCTCTGTAGTTCTGTCTTCTTCACATGCTCCACCAGTTCATAGATTTGGTGGATGCTGGGGTGGGTCATCTCATAGCCTTGGCTCTGGGATGAGGTGGTAGCTGGGTCGGTCTGCTTGCTAGCTTGCCATCTTTGTCACTGCTACCCTAGTGAGTTAGTTCTCCAGCACTGCCTTGGCTGTCTGCAGCAAGGAGTGGGGCAAGTTCTCCTGCTCTCTGAACCTCAGATCCTGGTCCCACTCAGTCAGCAGAGCCAGTTGTGCTGCTTTGCCCATACAAAGTACAGAGCAATCTTTCTTGATTGCTTTAGTGGGTATGCGGGGGTGGGGGGTGGGAGGGTTGGGGATTTGGGGGTGTTAGCTCTGCTGCTTTCACTCCTTCAGGGCTGACTCACCTGTGCCCCCCACCCGGCAACAATAGAGTCAGCTCTAGTGTGCTGCCCAGGCGGGGTGTAGGGTCCTCTCTCCTGTGTATCGAAGATGGTGTGGGACACGACTAGTTCTCTCATTCTCATGACCCTAGAACCAGCTCTCTTGGTGGCCACAGCAAGGAGCAGAGTGAGGAGGTCTCTTTCCCTCACCCATGCCACCACCACATGGCAGACGAGGTGGGTGAACCCCATTTCTTAGTCTTTCCTGCTTTCATGTTTCTTTTTGGTATTTTTGACTCTAAAAGAGTTTAATTAGAGTCGGATTAATTGCTTGAATTATTTTTGCAATATTGGCCTTACAAGTGCACGGACATATTATTAGATATTTGTTATTGTGTTGTTTACCTTAACCCAACATGACAAAATAAGACAGACAACCAATTGATAAAGAAGAAAGTTGACTCTGCTTCACAGCTCAGCAGGTTTCGGGTTCATTATTGTTCAGCTCCTTTGGTAATGTGGTGTGGCAGTTAGCATGTCACGAAGGTAGGACAGAGAACGCTGCTCACCTCACCTCCTGGCAGTCAGCTAGTAAAGAACGTGAGAAGAAGGGCTAGGGTGTTAAGGGATCTTTCAAATGTGCTCCTCTAACATCCTATCTTCCTAACACTTGGCCTCATGTAGACTCACTCCTTAACACTAAGACCTCTGGGGAATATTCACAATCCAAACGCTTTCTGAGACTGATTTCTTTTAAGTTTCCCCGGTGTATTTTCATGACGAGTTAGCTCATTGATTTTTGGTATTAAATAGTGTTCCATTTTCAGATGAACCAGAATTTACCCATGAACCTATTGAAGGACATCTTGGTTGTTTTCTAGTGCTAGAAATTATGTGCACACCTGTAAACATTTGTGTGCAGGTTTCTATGGACATAAGTCAGTAAAGAGTAAGCGTGCTTCGTTTTCTGAGAAACAAGTCATCCTAAGTGCCTGTGCTACGTTCCTCCAGTGAATGGCAGTCTTTTTCTTTTTTTTTTTTCTGTTTTGTTAGTGAAGTAGGGTTTCTTTGTGTAGTCCTGCCTGTCCTGTAAGCTAAGGCTGTAGACCAGGCTGGCCTCGAACTCACAAAGATCTGGCTGCCTATGCCTCCAGAGTCCTGGCACTAAAGGCATGTACCATCACTGCATGGCCCTTAAACTGGCACGAACGACAATCTTTCTTGCTTCTCATCACCACCTGTCTTTGCCTTTGTCACTGTTCTGGATTTTGATCATTGGAATTGGTGTGTAGTGGTAACTCACTGTTATTTTCATTTTTGTCTGATGACCTAAAAGGTGGAGCGTATTTTTCATGCATTTAGTTGACATCTGTGTATCTTCTTCCATAAAGTATCTGTTAAAGTCTTTGGCGTGTCTTTAAATTAGATTGATGAGCTCCGTTATTTACTTTGGTGTTCTTTTCCGTATCTCTCGCATTCAAGTCTTTTAACAAGTACATCCTTTGTAAATATTTTCTCTTGGTCCACGGATTCTTTTTATCTTTTGACAGAATCTTTTAAAATGATACTCAACTCATGAATTCTTTATGGATTCCTCCTTCAGTCCCATTTCTAAAAAGTCATCAACAAGTCCTAAATGGGGTCTTCTGAATCCTAAATGGGGTCTTCTGGCACTTTTAGATTTCTGTGTTTATTTACTGATCAGGCAATTAATTAGTTGGATTGGGGTTTGTTTTGTGTAGTAAGGAGTGGGGCCCCTTGTTCCATCCTGCCCTGCTAGCTTACACTCGAAATAACCACACAGAAATTGCATTAATTAGATTACTGACTGGCCCATTATATCTAGCCTCTTCTTGGCCAACTCTCACATCCTGATCTAACCCATTTCTACCAATCTGTGTAACACCACGAGGTCATGGCTTACTGGGAAAGATTCTAACCAGCGTCCGTCTCAGACAGGAGAACCATGGCGTCTGCCACTCTGCCCTTCGTCCCAGCATTCTGTTCTGTCTTCCCTGCCTATCTAAGTGCTTGGCCCTATCAAAAGGCCAAGGCAGTTTCTTTATTCAACCAATGAAAGCAACACAAATACAGAAGGACCGCCTACCCTAGTTTTGTTTTGCTTTTTACCAGCCATTATGTAGCCCAATTAAGCTTATTTTTTATTTCACTTGTGTGGTTGTGGATGTTTTGTCTGCATGTGTGTCAGTGCACGTGTGTGTGCCTAGTGCTCATGGAAGGCAAAAGAGGGTGTCAGAGCCCCTGGAACTGGAGTTTGGTATAGTTGTGAGCTGCCGTGTAGGTGCAGGGAATTGAACAAAGGTCCTCTGAAAGAGCAGCAAGTGCTCTTAACTGCTGAGCTGTCTCTCCAGCCCCAATTGAGGTTGGTTGTGAACTGGCAGCAGTCCTTAAGTATTTGCTTCCTGGAAGTGCTTGGATTACCAAACAGATTTGAGCTACCATGCCGAACTTTACTTTTGCAATTACGTTTAGGTTTGGAGGGTGTTTTGAGACACTTTTGGTTAAGTGTATGTGATCCATGTATAGATTCTTTGCTTGTATAGAAGTATGCATATGCTCCAGCAATTGTTGAAAGGCTATCTTTCCCTCATTGTGTTGCTTCAACACACACACACACACACACACACACAAGCACACACACACACATGCACTACCACCACCACTGAAAATAATAATAATGATGATAGTGATAATATGCTTTTTAAAGTATATCTTGAATTTTTATATTTTGTGTATATGAATAGTTTACAATTAATGATTAATTTACATACTTTTTTCATTTTATTTATTTATTTTTTTGTTAAAAGAAAAATTTACATTTACTCCCCTTGTTCCCGGCCCTCCC